>CM022946.1:42529367-42990963 GCA_012931725.1 Litsea cubeba | reverse complement strand
GACCATGGGCCAAGGTCGTCGATTTTCGGTCTTTTTTCCATCTTTTTTTATTCTTTTTTCTTTGGTATTTTTTATGGCATTTTTGTACATTTATTGGCATGATTTCCCTATAGAAAACTTGACGAGAAGCCTTGGATATCAAAGTGCAAAGTTTCTGATTTTCTGGGAAACCCGAAGACTTTGTCGCGTAGACTTGTCGATTTGCCGTCAGAAGCCAAAACCGGGTCAAACGATGTCGGAATGACCTGAGATTTGAGGTGAAGCCTCCTAAGCAATAAATAAGACCAACCATAGGCTTTTGTTTGAGTTTTGAAGCTGTGTAGGGTCCTGTCGCCAGTAGACTTGATTTTGTCGTGAGGACGCTTTGATGTACGGTCAACCGATGTCTGATTGACCTAAAATTTGACAAGGAGCCTAGTGGAGTCATTTTGAGATGATCCATTAGCTCTGATTTGGAAACCATGGTCCTGGTGAGCTTCGCCTCTGGGAGGCCTGATTTGGCTTCCGAGTCAAAGTCTGGTCAAGTGTTGTCGAAATGACCTGAAACTTGACATGTGGCCCTTCGGAAGCATTTTGAAGTCACCCATGTGCTTTGTTTGATGAGTGATGGCATCGGTGGTTCTCACCGCCGAGAGGCTTGATTTTGCTATTCAAGGTTTGATATAGGGTCAAACGTTGTCGGTTTGACTTGGAACTTGACGTGGAGACTTTTGGAGGTATTTTGAGACCATCCATAGGCTCTTATCGAAGATTTGATGTCTTCGACGCTGTCACCGCCGGGAGCTCCTATTCAGCTACTGGAAGAGTGAAGTTAGGCCAAATAATTTTGAAATGGCCCGAAACTTCATGTGTACTATTCTCTTGGCTGTTTTGAAGGATCTTGTAGTTTTTGTTTGATTCTAAAAAGATTTGATTTTTTGAAAGTAGCATTGCCTGTTTGTGGTAGGCTGCGGCTTCATGTAGCTTTCTTGATGTTGAAGAGGCAAAGTGACATTTTTTATATCAATAGCGGACGTGGGAGTCCCTCGGGTCCGACCCTTTCGCGGCCCGAAGGCACGTGAGGCGGGTATCAACTTTTTTTGTGTATGGTGTGCCAGATTTTCTACTCTACTTGGAATTGCAAGTGGCGACCCGGAGATCCATCTTCGCAAGTAGAAAAGGAAATCAACTTTTTTCTAGTTTTCATTGCACATATAAAGAAAAGAGACATTTGTTTTTGAATGCCGTGAAAGGCGATTCCATTTGTTTTGTCATGAAAGGCGATTTTTGTCGTATAAGGCGATGTTTGCCGTAAAAGGCAGTTTTTTGGCATGAAAGGCATTTTTTGCCATGAAAGGCGATTTACAATTCTTATCAATAGAGAAAGACAAGAGTTGTGATTTTTTTTGTCTCTTCAAACAATACAAAATACAATGAAAAGCAAGAAAAGGAGGATCTAACTTCTCAGGAGATTGTGGGGACTCGTTCAGATTGACCGGTCGCAAGCCATGTGTGGACTTCGCCATCATCCATGCAGATGAGAACAGAGGATGCTCTTGATTCGCTTAGCTTGGCTTAAACCTGAAATTTTTAGAGGACAAAGACCAAGAGGAAGTTACTTACTAACATTAAAAATGTTCACTTGGACTGTCATGGTCCCAAAAGAGATTTGCATCATTCCATTCCTATAATTGATCAAGGCATTTGAGGTGACAAGGAATGGTCTCCCCAAGATTATTGGAATTTTGGGTTCAGCCCTGGATGTGTGTTTGGTATCCAAGACAACAAAATCGAGAGGAACACAAAGTCTCCAACTTTGATTAGAATGTCTTTGACTACCCCCTTGGGGCATCAAATCGATGCATCAGCCAATTGCAATGTCACATGGGTCTTTTTCAACTTCCCCAAACCAAGTTCTTCATAAATAGAGTACGGGAGAAGGTTCACACTTGCACCCAAGTCTAGCAAAGCTTTCTTTATGTGATTGTCCCCTATCAGGCAAGAAATGCTAGGACACCCTGGGTCCTTGTATTTGATTAGGGTTGGATAGGAAATGATCGAACTAGCTTGTTGGGCTAGAAAACCCTTTTTAGGCACATTGGCAGTTCTTTTGAAGGTGCAAAGGTCCTTCAGAGATTTTGCATAGGCCAGAATCTGTTGGATAGCATCAAGTAGTGGGATATTGATCCTCACTTGTTTGAGTGCTTCTAGCATTTTATCCAACTAAACAGTTGATTTTGTTGGGCCTAGCCTTTGTGTGTATGGTGCCTTGGGAACTAAGTCCTAGGAGATGGCTCACTAGGTGATGGATTAGTTATGATTGGGTTTTCTTTGACTGGCTCGGGTTCTATCATAGGTTCAGCATTCACAATTTGTTCCTCACTTTCCACATCCTCACTTGGTTTTTCCTCAGATTCTTTTGGTATTTCATCCTTGTTATCAATTTGTGTACCCGACCTAAGAGTAATGATGGACTTAACTTATTTTGGGCCTTTTCCTTTTATATCATGAACGATTTGGCCCTTGGGATTGGGTTCAGGTTGACTAGGGAAGGTTCCCTTGTCTTTAGCACTCAATGAATTGGCCAGTTGGCCCATTTGGTATTCCAATTGTGAAGGGTTTGAGTGTGGCCATTCAAAAGTTGAGTAGTGGTCTGCTGGAATTGAGTAGTACTCTGAGACAATTGGGCCATTGTTTGAGACATGAGTTTCATGGCCTCTTCTAAAGAATCTACCATCTGGGTCAATGGACTGGGGTTGAAGTTGGGTTTTTGGAAACCGGGTGGGGCATTGACCTGAGATTGATTGGGCTGAAATTGAGTGGATTGAGATGGGCCACCTTGAGTTGGGCCTTTGGTCCAAGAAAAGTTCGGGTTGTCCCTCCAACCTGGATTGTATGTGTTAGAGTAATGGTCATACCTCTGACGATTATCAAAACGAGCGTTTTGATATAGTGCATTAACCTCCTCAACGGACTCGGTCTGATCCAAAGTTGTTAGGTCAATCCCTCCATTCATGGCCTGATTATATTTCAATTACTCCAAAGTGTTTGGATTGGGCTTTTGGTTCAGCTCTAAGGCCTCTATTCTCCTCACTAGTGTGGCCATTTTGGCCTCTGCCTCAATTTTGGGTTCAACCTTGAACATCCCCTCTTTTTCAGGAATGGTGCGTGTCAGACCCCGACCTAGGTTTGGAGTATTTTTTTTTATTTTAACTGTGATTAGTTGATAAGTGGGGTTAGTGGATGATTAGCTTATTCTCTTAAGATAGATTAGAATGTTTGATTAGCTTTGGGAACTTTTGAGAGTCGTTGACTTAGGTTTGACACGGGCCGGGGCGCCCGTGGATTGTGTGTGAACCTTTGGAGTTTAACTTTGATGTTTGTAAAATCTCAATTTTGTGCATTTTGACTCATTTCATTTAGATTATCAACTTTCATGTTTTGACCATCTTGATTTAATGATCAGAAATTGCGTTTTTCGAGGAAAAGGGCAAAACCGACCTTTCACACAAAATCTGTACCCAAATTTCAAAAATTTCAGAAATTGACAAAAATATACTTTTTGGAAAGTAGAAATTTCGCTGATCGTTTTTGTCTTCTTCGTCGTTTTCATTCGGGGCCCGCAAATGCCACTTTCAGCCTTGTGAAGATCGGGGCCCACAAAACCCATCTTATAAGAAGAGGAACTCCCTTCTTCTCCTTCATTTCTTTTTCCTGCAAGGTTTTGAGCTAGGGCTCTTTCCCTCTCTTCCAACACTTTCTCTCTCATCTGAAACACCAATCTCTTGGAGTTTTCTTGGAGGATTGATCTCCTAAAGTTCTTCCTCCTCTTCCAAGCTTCCCAAAGATGTCTTTTTCAAAGGTTTTGAGCTAGGGCAAGGCTCTCATTCACGCTTCTCTTCTTCGTTTGAGCTTTTCAAGGTTAGCAATGGCTTTCCAAACTTGAGATCCTTGTTTTCCTCTTCATTGGGAGTGTTTTCATCCCATATACAAGAGCTTTCCTTGGAGATTTGCAAATATTGATTTTTAGGGTTCTCTTTGGAAAATTTTGGGGTTTTTGTAGATTGCGAGCTTGAGACCCTAGAGCTTTGTTTGAGGAGTATTATTTCTCTCATTTAGACTCGAGGCAAGTGGATTTTTCAATTTATATGATGGTTTCATTTTCTCTTGTTTTATTTCATGGGTTTTCATGCTATGTGCTAATCTTCTTATGATTCATAGATTTGTCTTGAGATGAATGGAGCAATGTTATGTTGATTTCCACTTACGTTGTTGTTTTACAATGTATTGAAAGTTTGTTTTTCACTTTAGTCATTTTGAAACTTAGCTTTCTCTATATTAAGTGTTTGTGTTCAAAGGTAAGGAAGAAAACTTTGATTTCAAAATACTGTGTTTGGATTAATTGGGTTGATTGTGGATGATGATTTGATGATTTGTGGAGGTCAAGAAAGGGCCCAAGTTATTGTGGAATTGTGTATGAAAGAAAAAGAATGAAAAAAGATCAAAAAACATGGAAAAAGGGAGGAGAAACACCCAGCCGGGCCGGACTGGACAGAGCCCAGTCCGCTTGAGCGACCCAGGCTCTGTATGAGCTTCGCTCGAGCGGACCTTGGGTCGCTCGAGCGAGCCCAGCCCAGCCCAGCCTGGGGGCCTGGTTCAGGCCTGATTTTGGGTTCGTTTTTTAACCTGTTTTCAAGGCTTCTTTGGGCCTGTTTCAAGGTCAGTTTTTGGGCCATTTCAAGACCTGATATTGGGCTGTTTCAAGACCTGATATTGGGCTGTTTTGAGACCTGTTTCTTGGGCCATTTAAGGGCTGTTTTGGGCTAAATGGGTGGACTGTTTTGGGCTTGGGTTAAGGCCAGCTATGGGCCTGATGTTTAAAAGGTTTAAATCAGTTTTAATGGGGATTCCTTGGATATACTTTCAGGTCCACTTCAAGCCCGCATTCAAGTCCAACTCAGCCCAATTCTCTTCTACATGTGAAGCCCATTCAGTCCATTTACAATCCTTGAAATATTATGTAAAGTGGATTTAATCATGATTAAAACCATTTGGTGAACCTTCCAAGTTTAAATGTACACTTCATCCCTTGTGATTGTCAAGGATGTTCGGTGGCACCAAATTACTTTCTATTAATGACAATAAAGGGGTTAAATGTATATCAAGACGACCCGCATAAGACTGTTGAATCATCATACATTCAATCCACGTAAAAAGACTTTTGTTCGGATTCTTTCTTCGATCTTTTGAATGTTTTGAAGTGGTTTACCACATCTTTAGACATTGATAAGACTACTCATCTATTTTGCTCGGATTCGTCAATATGTATTTGTTTGGAGTAGTTTTCTTATCGACTTTGAAAATGTATCTCACGAACGGATTTGTATTACTTCGAGGTTTCGAACTTTTACTCTAATGGCACCACTAAGCTTAGATCACCTTGTTGGACTGATCATCCAGCTTGGAATCTTTAATCTGTTCACCAGCTGCAGTTTGGATTCTGTCTGTTCCGACCATGGCAACGTTATATACGGTCCCACGTGTAGTGGCTACGGTTCTGTTTGATAACGACTATGTTCGTTCCGGTCCCACGAGTAGTGGCTACGGTTTTGTCTGCTCCAGTTACTTCAGTAACAGGAGAATTTAGCTTTACGTGGTCTGCCAATGTTTTATATATTTGATGTTTTATCTTATGGTTCTTGTTTATGTCACTTATCATAACATTGGATTTGTAAACTATTAAGATGTTTATCTTCTAACTTTAGTTCGTTATTTCTATTATTCAGGATTTAATTGTGGCTCTCATTTATTTAATGTTTTGCTTTTCTATCATCCTATTATTTTTATATTTACTTGCCAGACCGTCATGTCTGACCCTGTTTGCTTGGTGCCAGATGTCGAGCCCCTCGCGGTTGAGGCGCACTTCGAGGCGGAACCCATAGTCCTTGTGGAGGGTGAGTGGCAGTCCGATGATGTCATTTAGATGTCGGGTTGTTTTGGAGCTGTGATCATATTTTGGGGAATAGATACTATACTTTTTGGGTTTTTGTTGTAGCCATTGTTGGCTTATTCTTTTTGGGAAAAATTGTAATTATTGGCTAACTTTACTTTTGTATTAACTTTAAACTAACTTTGGGGCATACCAATGAAATGTTTCTCTTTTTTATGCTAGTCTTGTGCGTTCTCATCTTGTACCCATACGTGAGAAACTTTTATGTTTGCTACAATGCTTCCGTGTAAGTAATTTGTATGAATGTGATTCTTATTAATCACTGTTGGATCGGATTTCGGGAATCCTTACCGCGGAAAACCTATGGGAAACTAGCGTGTGCGGGCGGGATTTTCCGGCCCGTCGCGCCACGACCCCGGATTTAGGTCTCGTTTAACGGGCCCTCGGTCTGGGGGCGTGACAGTGCGTTTGGTGGGCTCCCTCTTGACAGGGGCCCACTGCAGTGTGTTTTCAATGGTATCTTCCAAAAATGTCCAACCTTCTTCCACTGTTTTTTTGTGTAAATTTCCCACTATAGAAAGATTCCACCATTTGTTTGGTTGGGTAATCCATGCCTTCATACACAATTTGAATTAATCGGAGTTTTTCAAATCCATGGTGGGGACACTGGATTAAGAGGTCCTTGAACCGTTCCAAATAACTGTAAAGTATCTCCCCTTCCATTTGATGGAATCCATTGATGGCCTGCCTAGTCAAAGTGGTTTTCTGCTTGGAGTAGAATTTTTTGTAAAATTCTTCGACTAGCTTGTCCCATGTAGTGATGTACCCGGCCTGTAAGGCATAAAGCCAAGCTTTAGCCTTTTCTTTTAAGGTTAAAGGAAATAATCTAAGTTTAAGGGCCTCCTCAGTCATGTGATTGATTCTCATGGTCCTACAAATGTCCTCAAATTCCATAACATGTTGATATGGGGTTTCGTGGTCTAGCCCACGGAATACTTGGAGCATCTGGATCATGCCAAATTTCAACTCAAATGTGGCATTGGTCTGAGGCAGGGTGATGCAGGATGGTTGAGTTGTCCTGGTGGGGTACATGTAATCCTTCAAAGTCATGGGTGAATCCACTTGATCAGTCATCCTAACAATTTCTTCAAAGATTGAAGACTTTTCCAACAACGGTTAAGGCTAATTCGGGCTCTATCCTGACTAACCTTTTATTCTTGCGTCCCCACAGTTTCTCTCTCTTAAAGAAATGCAACCCTAATCTATATGCGGGGCCCTAATGGTCTTACTAGATGATGCACAAGCAGTCAAGCACAATGATTGAGCACAAGAGATTATCCTAGGGTTAGCCTAACTCACTAGACAGCTCCTAACTGGTTTGAAGAGTGCACTAAGGCCTCCAATCCGGTCTTGTGAAGCCAAATCGACTAGATAAGTCCCCAGGATGAGTGGTGGGGTCACAATGCACTTGGCAAGGGTCCTGCTTAAGAACCAAACTCCTAGAACAGAGACTGCCACCCTTTTTGGTAGGGACAGGACTTACCTAGACATCAACTTGACCAAAGAGCGCAACTGGTGTAACCTTTTATGGTCTTCGTCCTACTGAGCTCGAGTCCTATGGTCTCGTTTCTACTTGATTTTAATTAATGTTCAGGTTACTATGTGAGAGGTGGTTTAACCTAATTGGGTAAGGATCTGGTGATGAAATCCAGTCCTTATCTTACTGGGGTCAATTGCCCTTAACTAAGTGTGTGGTCCAGTTTACTTGGTGTGTCAATCACACAATCATACTTGCTGAAATTTAAATCACCCAAGCCCCACTTGTAAGTAAAAGATTCGTGGGGTAAAGTTTAGAAAATCTTACAGTGGGCCCATGCTAATCCTTAAACTGTGTAAGCTTAACATTTTTTTTGGCAAATTTTGCAATTCTGAGAGCAATTTATTTTTAACAATTCTGAGAGAAACTTGTTTGCTTAGAGCAAATCCACGCAGTTTTCTACTTTTTTACAACTCTCCTCTTAGCAAGGTAACCTATCTAAAAGAAACTCTTGTTAGTAAATCCTAAGTTAACAAACTAACTCAAAATTCTATCTTATCCTAATTTTAGAAAAAAAAGAAGAGATAAGAAAATTCAAAAGACACCAAGTTAATCAAGACTCTATCCAAAGTGGACTCTAAGTTATTGAAACAAATAAAAAATTCAATCTACAAAATAAATAAATAAAAAATCAGAAATTCTAAATTATCCAAAGAAGTGTCCAGATATTGTTAGAGTTTTCAAAAAGTTTTCAATTATAAGAAATCCAATCTTATCCAATTCAAATTTCAGATTTTAGAACTCTAACTAATCTAAACAACTTAAGAGATAGAATTTTAAGATTTCTAACTACCTAATTTCAGAATTCAACGGTTAGCATATTAATCAAAACAACCTAGTCCTAAATATTTAAACTCTACCCTACCAATCATAATCTAATCCAATCAAAACATTAGTTCAACCAATCTTAAATAATTTTTTTTGTTTTTATTTACTGAAATTCGAAATTAAATGAAATCCTTCAAAAAAAATTTGATTTATTATTACTATTATTTATTATTTATTATGAAAATTCAATTAATTATGGAAAATAACAGATAAATCCGAAAAATCAGAAAAGTAAAAAAGAAATTAGCAAAGTGAAATACTAACTAATACTAATTGCAAAGAACACTACTAATGCAAATTAGATGACTAAACAACTAATGCAACCTAAATATAAGCATGCATATGAATCTAATAAAAAAAATTTAGATTTTTAACAAAACCTCAAATTTGGCTCCCTGGCAGCGGCGCCAAAAACTTGATGTGAATTTAAATTCAATCTTTTAATACTGCAAGTGCACAGCTGTCTTTTAATTTTGAGATAGTGGCAAGTACAGGTCGAATCCCACATGGAGCACTACTAAGTTAAAATTTAAAATCTGATTTTTTTAAATCAAAGATTAATGAATAATTGAGATCCAAGAAAAACTAGAAGAATTTGGAAACACAAACTAATTTAATATATAAAGAAAATCAGAGCATTCAGAATCCACTAAGCAAGATAATTAATCCATCCATGCAATTATTCTACTGTTTGTCTCAAAAATAACTCAGATCAGAAATAAATCAATGTTTTGGATCCGGAGGATTTGTCTTTCGCAAAAATCAATTTTTAATAAGAATAAGGGCACAACCCATGACCTCCGTCACCTCATAAAAGAATGAAAAATCATAAGCATGACTCATCAAACTAAGCATAAACTATCAAAGGATCTCAGCCCTAAGCATAATCTATCAAAATACGTATAAATCATCAAACTACTTTTATTAGAAATCAAAATAGAGGCTGCCTAAGGCATGAAGATAGATCTGTTATTCTAATAGAGCATGCATTTAAAAGAGACAAGAAAGTAATAGAAAAATAGCATAGATTAAATCAAAGATCTACTTAGCTTCATCTGTGTGCTCCAATCCAGTAATCTAGCCAGCCATTGAAAGGAACTTCGTATGTAACTTCATTGATATCATCTCCTTGTACAATGGTCTCTCAGAAATTTCTCTTCTAAAAATCCTAATTTATGGAACAGGGCTCCAGAATACCCAAAAATAACTCTTAAATTGTATTAATTAGGGAAAGAAGAGAAGGAGAGAATAATAGTGGACGTCCAAGGGAGGGAGTGTGTTTCGTATGCTTCCTTTGGGTTCCTATTATAACTCTAGTTATCTTACAGATACATTGAATCTGGACACCTTATTTGCAGATTTGATTTATCTTCATTGATAAGGTATATCTCTTATCCTTTTTGAATTTGAATGAGGTGAAAGCTTTTGAAAACCTCTGGATGGCTTGGCTAATCTTCAGATGGGGTCCCACATGGGATGTGCAACAATTGATTATCAACGGTGTGGATTTAATTGCAATCCCGTCTAAAAATGAATATGAAAATCTCCGGGCTCATAACTTTGTCAATATTGCTCTGATTTTCACCTTCTTAGGCTTCACGAATATCTACTCTGAATAAGCTTTCCAACGGTAGGTCAATTTCATCGATCCGACGGTCGGATTGAAAGTTATGGTCATTTGAAGATGAGTTATCCTGAGAAAAACGGGATTAACTTTTAAAATTTGATTTGCAATGGATTCTATCAATGCATAATTTTCATTTTCGAAAGGAGATGAGATGTGGATGATTCAAACTCTTCTTCTTTTATTCTAATCAAAATTTTACTCTTTGAAATATCCATTAATAATTTCAAATCTGCAACTACTGCGGACCCTGCCATGTGGGACATTTCATCTGCTTGAACAGTGGGCGCTATGAGAAGTCTTTTACTGTAGTTAGGACTCTTCAACTGACATGATGAGTGGACCCCTCCTTTGATTGATTTGCATATGGCTTGTGTGTGGGGTCCATGTGGTGAGTTCTCAATTTACTTCTTTTCAAGCTTCAATTTAGCAATGCCAGGTCAAGGATGACTGTGTGCTTGCAATTCTCATTTTATGCACATTCTAATTCAGCACATCAAATACTAAAGAGCCCATATTGAAGCGGAACTCATCCGGACTGAGTTCTACTCCAACTGGGACTCTTCGGAGAAAATGTGCAAAACATTATAAGTTAATGCAGAAAATGTATGAAAAGTATGAAAATTCAGGTTCCTAGGTGAAAATGCATGAAATGATGGAATTAGATGAAGAATGTTGCAATTCACCTAATTAAACCCCTAATTCATCCTAAAATGATGCGTAAATGTGAAAATTCATGAACTCAACACATTATATTATCTGCTTTGGCCCACGTGCATGCGCGAGGACTTCCCCGGTGGTCATCCATCCTGGTACTGGTCATACCCGAACAAGCTTAACTTTGAATTTCTTGTGGGATCCGGGGCTGCACGGCTTTAGAACACGTCATGTTGAGTTAATACTGGGTTTGACTTGTAACCCTAGGAATCTTGGGCGGCCATATCCTATGTGGGACTTGTGGAGATTCTCCGTTGGAAGCTCGCTGTAACACCCAGACCCCTAATACTTGATTATTTATAATTAATTGTGTGTTAGTTACTTAAGTGTGTTTAGAGTCCTAGCGAGTCGGATTTGACGTGTGAGTCACGCATGTTTGTGTATAGTAGGGTTGGTTTGCAATTTGGGAAGTTTCAGGGGATTTTCTGAGATTATGAGTTTTTGTGAGTTTGGGTGCATCGGGTAGGTCTCATCATTTCACGAACTTTATCCTTTTGTCGCATTTCGATCCGACGAGTCGAAGGGGCCCAAATAATCATATTAGTGGACTGAAGGACTATTTTGTAATTTCCAAAGCCCAAATCTAATTTAAGCCAACGATCCCATCTTCTTTCCATCCTTCTCTCTTTCTCCATTTTCCCTCTCTGGCTCTCGTCTCCCTCACTGCCACCGGTCGCAAGAGCTCTCCGTTGCCGGACGATGACTCCGTTTGTCTTTTCCAAACTTCCAAGACCCCATAGACCTCCTTCTTCAAGTCTCTCTTCCATTACCCATCTCTAGGTAAGCTTCTAAAAGATTCTAGGTTTAGGATTCCTTTGGTTCTTTGCTTAGAAATGGATTAGAGGAACTCACCCATCCCATTTGGACTCATTTATAGGAGAGGTTTTGCGATTGAGGAGTTGTTTTGCACCATTGAGCTCAAAAAGGTGTTTTCCCCCAGTTTCTCTTTTTTGGAAGCTATTCATTACTAAGGCAAGTGGATATATACTATATGGCTTAGATATGTTTGTCTATTGTTTGATTTTTGAAGATTCATGTTCATTAGACATCCTTCTTGCTCATTTTGTATAATGGATATGATTTTGATTAATTCTAGATTTAAATGAATGGAATGGTTTGGATGGGGCGGAATGAACTTATGATTCAGAGGTTGTTTGAGGTCAATGGAGAGGGCTAGGCCCTATTTTTATTTGTCTACTGGGGTGGATGAAGAGGGGGAAACCTTTCCCCGAATTTCGAACCAAAACAGAGCTCATATGGCGAGTTTTATAGGGTTACGGTTAGTCGTAACTGGTTTTACGGCTAACCGTAAAGGGTGTTTTGGCTTTTGTGAAGCCTGGGACGCCTGGGCTCTGCGATTTGTATTTACAACTTTTGATCCACGGTTAGCTCACGGTTAACCGCCCAACTTTGGGTTAGGTTATGTCTAGGAGCCTGACTGACGAAATCCAATTTTAATTTACAACCCAGTGCCTACTAGAAGGCCCCATGGCTAACCACGGGGTAGCCGTAGGGTAGCCTGTTTCCTTTTTGAAAAGGGACTTTCTTCCCTAGTTTTGAGGACTTAGGTGGGACCCTTAGCAATGCCTTTGATGCCTCACTTTGGGACGTTGTGTGAGGAATGTTTTGAGCCAACATTTGCCCGCGGTTTTTTCGGTCTTCTCAGGATTCAAGCTAGCTTAATCGTGGAAGGAATGGGGTAGTGGGATACCCTTCTTATATCTATGCATGAAGAGGTTTTGTTCGGGTATCGCGAACCCCAATTCCCCCCGTTGAATGAGTAAGGATGTATGAGACTTCGGGAGACTTAGGATTTGGATTGTTTATCGCTTCTGGTTCTGAGTTGTACCTGTCTGGTACTTTGTCCATATGAATCGAACATGTTCATTAGCTTGTTTTACTTTGTTTTGTTGGGATCACATGAGAACTTAGATAATGGACTTAGGATCCCTTTTGATGTTTCGCTTGTTTCGATGTTTGACCGAGGTGTCGAGACTAGGTGGCTTTGATTGTATAAGCTTAGATGAGTACTTGTGGATACTGATGACCTGAAGCTAGTATTGTTTGATGGGTTTTGATTTGATAATGTAAAGTAGTCTCTCTTTTGGTTGATGAACCTGTTCACGCAAGAAAAGACTAGCCCCTCACTGATGTTTGATTAAGACTCTTTGTGTCAGGCACCACTCATCTATACCGTCCAATACAGCTGGAGCACCACCATCTGTGAGGGCTTTAGAATTTTGGTCGTCTGCAATCGGATTTTGATAGATGGATGTACACCATCAGATACCACCTTGATAATAGGGCCTTGATGCTTGTTTGTTTATACCCCATTATCCCCTTGCCTGGCTGGGCTATTATCCCTTGCATTGTTTATATCTCTACCACAACTCAATGAGAGTAGGGAGGGCATTAACACTATCCCGTGGTGATTAGCATATGTGGACAGCCTATCATGTTAGATGTTCATGTTAGTTTGATTATGATTCAAATACTATTCATTTCTTATGATCTATTCTATTCATTTACTCTGTTTAGTACTGCATATCTATTGATGTTCTATATGTATATCGGCCTTGCCGACCGTCGTGTCTGATGATGCTACTCTTGGTGCATAGGTACCGAGCCCACCTATTACAAGGAAGAGGAGACGGAGGAAATTCAGGCAGATTAGCCCGATGACCTCCTTAGACTATTGTACGGAAGGGATTGTATAGCCATAATATCCCCATACTGAGGGCCTTCATGACTATCTTAGCTTAGATTCATCTTTTGTTCTTTTGGCTTTTTTGTTGGCCCGATTTTAGTTGTGGCTAGTGTTGTAATTAATACTTTTGTTTAAACTGTTAAACTTCAACTTTAGTTAATAATCAATATTAGCTCTTAACTATACATTGTTAGATACCACTTGTTTATTTAAGAAGCTTCCGCTACACATTTTATGTATTTGAGGAAATGTTCACACCTCACAGCGGTCTTCGATCCATATGGGACATGATTGGGGCCACGTGTTATGGATTACTGTTGGAACGTTTTAATTGGCCCTAATCTCGTGCATAATCCCCATCCTTACGGGCTGGGGGCGTGACACTCGTGGTTGACATCCTATGCCCCATAGTTAAGGGTGCCACCTGGACCGAGTTCTCATAAGGTCTATGCCCGAATGCCCAAGTCGAAGATGGCCCAATAAAGAAAAATCTCCAGAATGTTTCTCCAACAACACCTTCCCTATTTTGCAATCTCTAAAAATATTTCTTAGATTTCTTTTTATTTTTAGTAATAACTAATATTTATAGATATTTATGAATTTAAATTCGAAAGTCTTATGTCAAGAGTCTATCGTAAGTTGTTTCCTAAATAAGTCGGTATGGAGTCTTTATAAGGATTGTAATGCTTGTCAATCAATACATTGCAATTCAATAGAAAAATTGAGTTTCTTCTCTCTTGAGTTGTTTCTTGTCTATGGTGTGAGACCTAGACGATCTACACTAAGCCATTGGCTTGGAGAATAGTCCTTGGCTATTCTCACTTACCCGGCATTGCGTCGCTTGGTTTGTAGCAAACAAGGGAGTCTAACAACTTTGGAAACTATGATATAGGAAGTATCTACCTGCAGAGTTTTAACAACTCCATCTATATTATCCTAGGCTCAATTAGGGGCTTATCACCCTGAATATTCATAACAATATCATGCACCTTCTCAAGTTTTCATTGTGCTTCATTACATTGTTCAGTGCCTGCAAAGTTAACAATAATTGTCACATAAATCACATAGAACTAAACATGCACATTAACAAACAAGAAAGATCAGCAGCAGACCCAACTATAAAGATAAATATATTTCTATAATACTGCAATTTTGGCACGAATCTGAAGTCAGTATCAAATCAGCGCAAAACCTAGAAAGCATTATTACGTATCATCCACTGCCACAACTAGCAGAAGAAATTAACTAAAACTAGTTAAATGTGAGACAATAGAACCACAGACTAAAAGAACCTAAATTTTTATGGGTAACATTAGGATTAGGATAGAAGAAAGACCAAACAAGCTATCCAACTGAAAGTGCAAAGGACATTCAAATTCCCAAAAATATACATAAAGTAGCAATACACAAAAAAAATAAAAAAATAAAATAAATAAATGAAAGAGTCTAAAATTAAAGCAGTGAAGACGACTCCAACCCTGGAAGAACCATTTATAATGCAAATGAAAGAATAAAAAAATAGAAAAGACCCAAGTTGAATCTGAAAGAATGAGTTAGTGTTATATAATAATGGGCGTACTACCACCATAAAGTTAATTTAGAGTTTACTTTAGTACTTCAACAGTGGTTGATACTTTAAAATAGTTGTAATATATCATTTTTTTTTCTATTTTCTGAAAAGGTTAATATTATTCAGCAAGCCAAACAAAGTCCAAACTATAGGGATACTACACAGAAACACAAAAGAAAACAACGCAAACACAAACTGGCTACAATACGATGTCAAACTAAACACACTAGAGCAAGCTAAACTAAAACAAACTATTAAACAAGTAGCTAGTTACTAATATCTAGCTGGCTCAAAATATAAGCTGGATCTCCTCCTCAAGTGGCCTTTACATCTTATTTTCCTTCAGACTGATTGTCTTCATTTTGAACCTGAAGATCCTGCAAACAGATTAGTTCAATGTGCTCTGGAAAGTCAAAGAACTTAAGAGTTGGAGGCTTTAGTCTTGATAATAAGCCTGCCAATTTATATTTTATGCATTTATGAAGTAAATTCAAATTCTCGACAGCACTCTGCAATCTTTTTATCATCTGTTGCCACAACTAGCAAAGGATGAAACTAAAACTAGTACAATGTGAAAGACAATAGAAGAACTAACAGAAAAGACCGATCTTTTTCAGTAACATTAGGATTAAAAACATATAATAAAGATCAAACAAAGTGATCCAGCTGAAAGTCCAAAGGCATAGGTATGAGAGTGATAATCCCACACACAAACAAAAGAAAATTATAAAGCAGCAAAGAAGACTATTCAGACATCACATTCCTGGAGGATCCATATATCATGCAAATGAAATAATCTAAAAATAAGGAAGCTCCATAAATCTGAAAATACCACTTTTCATTATCTTTATAAAACCTGTATCTGATTGTCTGCCTCGGGTTCCTTGGGTCAGATGCCCTGAGTCTATGTTCAATACTAACACATGTTTCAGTCAAGTCATGTGGGTGGGAATAGTTACTTGAAATCTATGACGTAAATAAGAATAATATCACCTTTTTCATTATCTTCATATAGATCTGCATAGGCATGGAAGTGTCTCAGGTTCATTGAGTCAGAAGCCTCAAGTTTGTGCTTCACAGTAACACTAATACATGTGTCCCCATCATGTAGCAGGTCCAATTAGTCGCTTCAACCTCTCTAAGTGAAATTCTTCAATATAAGAAGAGGCCACTAATGTAAGCCCACCTATTTCCTGTTCCATGCAAAAAAAAAAAGCCTGCATCTCTATGATCACACTGGCATTGCAAGAATGGCTGATATCTATCCCAACTCCACGTTTTCAACAATTATAACTACCCAAGTTGGAATATACTAAAGAGGTTCTGATGTTTAACATTATTGCATGTACGTTTACTATTATCGCATTCCGTGTCGGTTTCATTAGAGGAGACACTTACCATAATTTCCAACAATGAAGCTGTAAGTGCACAAAAATTCACGGACCCGGGGGGGGGGGGTGGCGTTCTTGAGACTCACTGAGGAGGACGAAGGCCGGAGCTGCTCGTCTCCTCGTTGATGATGGAAGAACCGATGCCTGAGAACCTAGAAGAGGGAGAAGAAACAGGTCAGAGGACCCTGGCTGTGGGCAGCGCAGGGCTCTCCGATGCCTAAGTCAGTATGAGAACTGGACTAAGGATAGAGATTTTGGGGAAGAAGGTGATACCAGTGGGGGAGGATCGATCGTCCATCCCCTTTTCCTCTCTGCGCCTGCTCCTTATATTGATGGGGAGAGGGAGAGAGTTGACTTTGGAGAGAGAGGAGGCAGGAGACAATGAGGTGGTTAGCCATCCCATCACAGCCCACTCTGGCGTCTGTGGACGCCGATTTGTCAGGAAGCATGGGCGGTATGGGAGGCTCTGTCAGAGAGTATGGGCGTGCCCTTGTCTTGTCGCGCGTGCTGTAGCGTGCTTAAGTGTCCAAGGGTGGACAGCTGTCAGGCCCTGCCTTGGCTAGCCCTGGCATCCTGACCGAGGTCAGGGTGTGTTGCTGAGGTCGGGGAGTGCTGAGGTCGGGGAGCCGAGGTCGGGGGGCGACCTTGACGTGGCAGGGGACCTTGCCGGGACGCCGAAGTGGAGGACCAGGATGAAGTCCCTAGCCGAGCTGGGGATGGCGCGGCCGAGGTGGAGCTCTGCCGCGATGGAGGAGTTGTGCAAGGGGCCGAAATGGAGCTAATGGCCGAGACAAGGTGACAGTTCGGTTGGCGCCCCGGTGTTGAGTGTGCGTGGCCGAGGTGAGGCTTTTGCCGAAGAGGGAGCACTTGGCCAAGCTGGCGGAGGTTGAGATGAGCCTTGCCGAGATGGACTAGCTGGCGCCGGGGCACGAGATGGAGCATCAGGTCAGTATTCCGGTGGGTTCGGAAATATCCCCACACAATAGCCCCCCAACTTCTGAGCTCATTAGACTGCTCTTTTGAGGTCAGAAGCTAAGTATCAAGGAGGATGACAGGTTGGCAATGGACCAGAGCTAGAGGTTGGCATCACTGCGAAGCTGTAACAGGGTGCTTCTGCCGAGCTGGAGAGTCACACAACTGCCGAGCTGGAGAATGAAATGCTCGTGGAAGCTGGAGAATGAGATGCTCGTGGCATGCTGTTGGAGACTTGGAGACATGCCGACTATCTGGCTTGAGAGCCGAGATGCGCGCAAAGCATGACGTACCTGCTATCTGGTATAAGTACCAAGATGCGCCGATGGAGATCCCTCTGGCTCTTCACCAGGGGCCTGTGCCGGCCATCTGGCACGAGGGCCGAGATGCACCTGCCGCACGCGATGGAGATCCCTCTGGCTCTTCACCAGGGGCCTGTGCCGGGCATCTGGCACGAGGGCCGAGATGCGCCTGCCGTACGCGATGGAGATCCCTCTGGCTCTTCACCAGGGGCCTGTGGCGGGCATCTGGCACGAGGGCCGAGATGCGCCTGCCGCACGCGATGGAGATCCCTCTGGCTCTTCACCAGGGGCCTGTGCCGGGCATCTGGCACGAGGGCCGAGATGCGCCTGCCGCACGCGATGGAGATCCCTCTGGCTCTTCACCAGGGGCCTGTGCCGGGCATCTGGCACGAGGGCCGAGATGCGCCTGCCGCACGCGATGGAGATCCCTCTGGCTCTTCACCAGGGGCCTGTGCCGGTCATCTGGCACGAGGGCCGAGATGCGCCTGCCGCACGCGATGGAGATCCCTCTGGCTCTCCACCAGGGGCCTGTGCCGGCCATCTGGCACGAGGGCCGAGATGCGCCTGCCGCACGCGATGGAGATCCCTCTGGCTCTTCACCAGGGGTACGGAGCTCTGGATGACTAGTGGCGGCAGAGGACCGTTCGATCTAGGCTGACAGCAGAGGACCGTGCCGTCGAAATGACAGTAGAAGGTCGTACGATCGAAGCCGACAGTAGAGGGTCGTACCGATGTCGTCGCAGCTGACGGCGCCATCGAAGCTGACAGTAGAGGACCGTGCCGCCAGAAATGACGGTAGAGGGTCGTGCGATCAAAGCTGACGGGCGGTCGAAGCTGAAAGATGATAGGAGGCTTCAGCAGCCCCCCGAGCTGGAGGAGACTTCTGTCATGGAGGCGTCCGCTGAGATGGACGCTGCTGCGGAGCTGGAGGCATCCGCCGAGATGGAGGCGTCCGCCGAGATGGACGCTGCTGCGGAGCTGGAGGCATCCGCCGAGATGGAGGCGTCCGCCGAGATGGACGCTGCCTGTTGATTGTCATTGAAATGCTTTTGGGCTCGGGCTTTGTCTGCTTCTTGCCTGACGAACCGGTTTACCCTTGTTATCAGTGCTGCCATAGTGACCACGGGATGCATGACCAAGTCCCTCCGAAGCTCGTTGCCTGGCAGGAGGGCTTGTTGGAAAGACAGGACCGCTATTGCATCTGAAGTATCCTCGATCTGGCTGTAGACAGTCCAGAACCTTTTGGCGAACTGCGTGACGTTCTCGGTCTGCTTCATTCTGAGGGCCATCAGGTCGGCGGCTGACCTGGGGACGACCCTGTGAGCTTGGAACTTCGTCATGAAGGAATTCCAGAGCTGCTGCCAACTTTTGATCGATCCTTGGGGGAGTGCGCAGAACCACTTTAGGGGGAGGTCCCCGAGGCTGGAAGAGAAAACTCTGCAGTTCATGTGGCCTGCATCGCCCCACACCGACATCCTCTGAGTGAAGTGCCGGAGGTGTGCTGCTGGGTCCGAGGTTCCATCGTAAACGACGAACCTCGGGACTTTGAAATCTTCAGGAATGGGGAAGCTTCTGATCTCTGGAGAGAGGGGAGATGTGCCGAGATCGTCAGAGTTCAGCCGAACTCGAGCGAAACCGGCAACCTCCATGCTCTGTCGTACTGCTTGCTCGATGTGTCGATCAAGCCACTTTCTGAAGTCGTGGTTGTTACCCGGGTTTTCGCCATGAGCTTGGTTGCTTCTGTTGTCCTTCAGGGTGCGCCTTTTGGAAGGTGGAGTCGAGGTCGAACCCTTAGAGGATGAACCCGACTGAGTACCCTGTTGTTGGACGCTCGCTGGATTAGATCTTGCTCCTGACCTTTCCCGGTGGAGGACCGTCGGCAGCTGTGTTGACAGTGTCAGCGGTTCCTTTCCCTTTCTGGTTCTCCGAGGCATGGTGTTTGGGAAGATGGCCTTTTGTAGCGCTTCCCCACAGACGGCGCCAATTGTAAGTGCACAAAAATTCACGGACCCGGGGGGGTGGTGTTCTTGAGACTCACTGAGGAGGACGAAGGCCGGAGCTGCTCGTCTCCTCGTTGATGATGGAAGAACCGATGCCTGAGAACCTAGAAGAGGGAGAAGAAACAGGTCAGAGGACCCTGGCTGTGGGCAGCGCAGGGCTCTCCGATGCCTAAGTCAGTATGAGAATTGGACTAAGGATAGAGATTTTGGGGAAGAAGGTGATACCAGTGGGGGAGGATCGATCGTCCATCCCCTTTTCCTCTCTACGCCTGCTCCTTATATTGATGGGGAGAGGGAGAGAGTTGACTTTGGAGAGAGAGGAGGCAGGAGACAATGAGGTGGTTAGCCATCCCATCACAGCCCACTCTGGCGTCTGTGGACGCCGATTTGTCAGGAAGCATGGGCGGTATGGGAGGCTCTGTCAGAGAGTATGGGCGTGCCCTTGTCTTGTCGCGCGTGCTGTAGCGTGCTTAAGTGTCCAAGGGTGGACAGCTGTCAGGCCCTGCCTTGGCTAGCCCTGGCATCCTGACCGAGGTCAGGGTGTGTTGCTGAGGTCGGGGAGTGCTGAGGTCGGGGAGCCGAGGTCGAGGGGCGACCTTGACGTGGCAGGGGACCTTGCCGGGACGCCGAAGTGGAGGACCAGGATGAAGTCCCTAGCCGAGCTGGGGATGGCGCGGCCGAGGTGGAGCTCTGCCGCGATGGAGGAGTTGTGCAAGGGGCCGAAATGGAGCTAATGGCCGAGACAAGGTGACAGTTCGGTTGGCGCCCCGGTGTTGAGTGTGCGTGGCCGAGGTGAGGCTTTTGCCGAAGAGGGAGCACTTGGCCAAGCTGGCGGAGGTTGAGATGAGCCTTGCCGAGATGGACTAGCTGGCGCCGGGGCACGAGATGGAGCATCAGGTCAGTATTCTGGTGGGTTCAGAAATATCCCCACACAGAAGCATAGAACAATAGCAGTAACAGACGAGGAAAGACTGATGAAGGTGCATTATCGAACGATTGCTGAATGCTGATGTTCATAAATTAACTGACATATTGAAACGTACCACTGAAAAATATAACAAATAGCCAAATAATTAACAACCCAATTCCCATGCAGGTCAACACTTACTTAGACATCAACATTTACCCACATGCTCTATAACTGATGCCTGTTTGGTTGTTGTCAATGTAAGGTCATCTATAAATTTTCTTTTGCCATGTCTAATATACTTGGTACATGAGATCTAAAACCTAGGCTTTTCCTTTACTATAAATCAATTCCTGTTCAATGAATCTACTTTCGGGCAACCAGGTGAGGGGGACTCAAGAATGCAAGGTTTACGTATTCTCTGGTCAATCAATTATCCCTATTTAAGTAGGGGAAGATTCGAGTAACGCCATTTTTTGGGCATGTTTAACTTTAGAAGCAATTGCAACTAGGCATTTTTCCCTGCGTACTTAAGAAGATCAAAGACCTCTTTACGAAGTTAACTCCATATTTGAGAAGAAAATGGAGTCACTGGCTCTTTGCCTAAAGTGGAGGCTAACAGGGGGAGTTGTTTTTATTACTCTACATGGTTTACGTTTAGTGTGTTGTGCTTTTTTCCCTAACTTTTTTGTTCTGTCCATCATTACCTTCATGTGAGCCGGAGCTTGTATCTCCTCTTTCTTATAAAATTTTATTTGGTTATTTCAAAAAAAGAAGCAAAGATAATGTCTTCGGTATCATAAGAGCCTTAAACAGATGCATGGAGCTCAATGATGAGAAGTACCAGCATGGTCCAATGTGGCAGTCAACTGTGCTCTTTCCCAAGTTCTCTACAAATATAATTACAAAGGTATGCAGAGAAAGATTGTGATAGGCACTATCCATGTAAAATAATCGATAACAAAATGCTACCATGCAAGGGGAAATTTTCCAAATTCTAAAAAACTTCAAAAAAAGTACTGCATTGCTACTATACATAAAGATCCATGGGAAGCAAAGCACTATAAACTTGATGGCGACATACTATTTCTTTATCAATAGACAAGTTGACTAAGAAAATGAGCAGTAAGCAGAAACTGCATACCTTTAGTTAAACAACATTATATACTATTCTTCCTTGACCTGTAGATTCCAAACTGGGAAGCCAAATGAGTTTTAGTGAAACTTAACAATGCTATTGATCTAGTGTTGCTTACATAGAGAACAATCAACAACTCAATTGAGGAACTTTAGGTTATGTGATGCCATTGCTGTGTTGGAGCCTTGGGGGCCTTTGGATCCAATTTATAGACTATTGAGTAGAGTACATATGATATAAAGAATGATGAAAAAGATGCTGCTAAGCCTAACTTAGAAAGCTTGTAGAAGATACAGGAGAGAGCAGACCAAATATTATAGGCAGGCCAGATGATAGGCTGGCAAATTAGAGGAGAATATCATAAAAGAAGCCCGATCAAACCAAGCTTCTATGACTTTTGCAGCTTGATGAAGTGAAAAAAAGAAAAAAAAGGATCCAAGATCACGTTGGTAATGGGCTTGGAGATCCAGCAAAGAGACAGAGAAGCTTCAGCATTGACGAGGTTGACTGCATATTGAGAGAAGGTTGCCTTGTCATTAAAAAATACTCGTTTCTCAACCTCCATAAGACGTGCACACAAATGAAGAACTGCCAGACCATGCTTAGCTATCTTCGAAGAGTTTGCTGAGAGAGTGGTGCAGATGGAAGAAGAAGTCCAAACACTAGGTGAAGAGCATCTAGCTAAATTAAAGAGGCAATTTTAAAGGTCCGTGGAGAAAGAGCAGATAAAAAGTAATTCGGCATCGTTTTTGCCATGATTGAAGAATATAGAGGACAGAGAGAGGTGGGTTAACACTCACTGATTGCACCCAAATAGCTGTAGGAGTTTTCCTATGCATGAAACTCCAAACAAACCAAGAGATCTTCGTAAGAGGACCTTGCTCTGACCCAAAGAAGTGTTAGTTTATATGGACTCAATCCAGCAGATGATGTAATAAATTGATTAATTTTTTTATTTATCAATATATTCATGCTTTTCTTTCATGAGATGTATGGTGTTTTATTACTTATTTTCACATAACCAATACAATTGACATAATGGTTCGTAAGATGAACCAGAGTCCACAAGTATACTAGTTGTAATACATGTGTATGGATGAGATCCACATACGGGAGACATGTATAGCAAATATTATACTTAAATATCTTCACAACCAGTGATGAGATTGGACATCTCATCTGACAAGGTTGTAGCACTTTGATCACTATGAGATAGTGTGATTTGTCATGATCATCAGAATGTAAGATTCTGGATCATAGTGCTAGTACATTGGATGTATTGAAGGACCATGAGGAGCACCTTATGAACACCGTCTTTACTTTAAGGTCTGCTCTCATAATTCCCTAGCAATAGGATCTCAATCCTGAGGCATTGATAAACTCATGTTTCTATCTATTCATTTGCTTTGAGTCACCAATGAGTGAGGCCAATTGTAGGTCAACACCTTGGTGGTTTGGGTACGTGGTAGTAGAGCTGTGGGAACATTCAATAGTCAAGATGGAATCTATCCTAATTACCCCCTTGTGCCAATTAATGGATTTATCATTAGTAAGTGCGCATCCATTCCGATTAAGAGTTAATTGGATAGGTACCGATGATCATTATAATTAATTGGGCTCAATGATACTAATATGTGGATCTAAGTTTGGAGGACAAGTCCAATTGATCCATGGATATAGATGGAGGGGCATACTTGTGGTCATAAGGAAGTTTAGGGTCTTCTATGTAATATATTCCTAAGACTGTAGTTCAATTGCATTTATATAGTGGAGTTATTTGCAATTAACCGTGGCCCCGGATTGCACATGAGATGTGGGGTCGTGTGTCCCAGTTGGAGCCAGCTTTCTATGGAATCCCTAGTGGTCCCCACGCTAGCCCAAGTTATTAGAAAGATACTAATTCTATTTGAACTCTAAAAGGAAGGAATTAGAAAGTTACTATTTCTATTTGAAGTAAGACTTCTAATAGTGGTATTAGTAATAAGAGAAGGTTTTCTATTAATTATTAGTAAGAGGAGGTGTTACAAACTATAAATAGAGGAGAAAGAGGGCTGGACGTCCACCCTTGGAATTCACGCCCAGCCCTCTCTTGTGCAAGTGTTGCACATCTTCTTCTCTCCCCTTTTCTCTTCTAGTTCCTCTTCTAGTTTCCATTAGAGTTTCTAGTAGTTTTCTTTAGGAGATTCCACCCATCTCCTTGAGAGAAGAATTTTGCTTCGGGTCATAGCGTTGAAGACTAAGAGGTTTTGGAGATTCTAATTTGATTCGTGAAAGTGTTCATCATCAAAGAAAGAGACAACTTCTCCATTAGAGCACTACCGAGCTCCAAAGGTATAATCTACTTCCTTGTATGTTGTGGATTTTATGGTTGCTTGTTAGATGTTGTTTCTATCTTCTAGATAAATTTATTTACTGATCATGGTTGATAAGATTGAGGACTTGGATACTGGATTGGGTTTTGTTTCCTTTTGGATTGTTGATCTCTACATCAAGTAGGTCAAAAGTTTTTGAAACCTATCCGCGAAGCCCACCTACTTCCAACAATTGGTATAAGAGCTGTACCTCTTCTCTAATCATGTTAGATCAGTAAGCTTGTTCTAATCTTTGCATGAGATGCGAAGAGGATAGAGCGAGGGCTAAGCACGGATCAATTTTGATGGATTTGCTTGGTTTATTAGTAGATCCATGTTTGGATGGTCACAAAAGGGTTTAATAATGATGGAAGGATGGTAGGAAACCATTCAAACACTTTAGAAGTGATTTGGAGAAGATTGGACACGAAACAAAAAACCCAAGTTGCAGGTTTCCGTCGGTCCAGTCGACCTGGCCTCGTGCTCGGTCGACCGGCTCGACCGGGTAACTGCAGGTCGGTCGACTGAGCCCTCTGGCCGGTCGACCGAGGACACTGCACAACTGGTTGTAGAAACTTGGTTTTTCAGTTTTGGATCTTTTTTACGTCCTATTTTCCCAGCATTGTTTAGCAGCCTATTTGTGTGTTTTGTATGGTTGTATGAGATGCTAACATGCAGGTTATCTTTTCCTCTCCATATGGCCCACAAGTCTTTTACTTTCATTTTTGTTTGATTGGTTTTTTTTAGGCTAAGTGTAAAGGGCATCATGGTTTCCTTGGTTTCCCGTGTTAAGGCAAGGCATGGTGAATTTCCCTATAGCCCTTTTATTTACATGTTTAGATTATCATATAAGTCTCATCGTAGAGACATAGGAATTTATGTAATTTTCCAAATTTGTAAATTCTGGCAATGTCTGAGACAAAGAAGGAGAGTGAAGTTGGACTCCTAATCAAAGAGTTTGAAGATTACCAAAAGCGTTTTGGAGTTGCCCAAAGAGTTTGAGTAATTCCAATGTTTTGGAAAGTCTAGATGTCCAAGAAGTCTATTCCGCTTAGGCCATGTGGAGGAAATGACTAGTTTCTAATTTTAGCATTTTCTATTTATGGATGAATGCTTTTATAGAATGTTTCAAATCTGATCCAAACATAGCAAGTTACCAAAATTGGTCAAATCAAATTAATTTTTGGAAAGAGTTCTAATTAGTGTTGATGACCCATGAGATGGACACATTGGTAACACTAATCGTATAAACTGGACTTTCCTTAAATATAACTTGACTTGGAACCAATCATTGGTCATATCATGAGATGATTTGATGTTTATATATGTAGGCCTTAATACCTTAAAAGGAAATCTTCAATTCTAAAATATCAAGTGGGAGCGGGGCATTTAAATTGAGAAATCCTCATGGTTTTCCACCATAAGTCCATTGTAAAGAAAGTATTAGCCTCGTGCCATCAAGAGTATGGTCGTTCCCCACGGAGGGCTTTTATTTGTCCGGTTACTAGATATGAATCTCCTTTGGATAGTATTGGTGAGACGTGGTGGGGGCCCACTCCCCAAGGAGGAGCTGCTCAAAACGGTTGTCATGCAATACTAGTTGGTGGGTCACACTTAACTAAAATAGCGATGTAGTATCCCCAAGGATTTGCCTCATGTATTTTAAAAACCAAAGCTAATCGGGAGTATACATTATTTGGTATGAGATACCTAGATGATAATGAATGATGGGGATCATGGATAGCTGATCTTAATCCTAATTTTGACCAACTTTGATCCGCACCAATCTAAGTGGCATTCGCACTACCCAAGGAGGCATGCTGTCACACCCCGAAACCGGGCCCTGCAGTGATCCGACCTCGAGATGCGAAATTTTGGGATAAATTTGAAACTTTTGTTATATTTTCCAAGATCCGCGTGAATGAGGATAATCAAATTCCA
Organism: Litsea cubeba; assembly: GCA_012931725.1. Taxonomy (NCBI): domain Eukaryota; kingdom Viridiplantae; phylum Streptophyta; class Magnoliopsida; order Laurales; family Lauraceae; genus Litsea; species Litsea cubeba. The sequence goes on along the minus strand of CM022946.1, from coordinate 42,964,989 downwards.
ACACGACCAGAGTATATTTCTGCGGAAGCTAAACATGGTGTTACGACTCGGAATCCATGGCCATCGGGTTCCGTGTCGCACGCCACCAAGATGATAAAGCCATCACATAAGCAGACTGGCACAAATCATAATCCAAATAAACTGAGCTGGTAGTAACAAAACTATTATTTCCCACATATTCAGGTTACAATTAACAAATGTCTTAATTACAAACCCAAAGAAAAAGGCTAACAAAGCCATACAAATAAACCACTAAGTGACACACTACCCCGAGTGATTTTACGAGCTCCGGTGCCAAACTTGACATCTAGATGATATCAATGGGCAGCCTCTCACGTCAGACCGGCGGTCCCACCGCCTCCTCCGATCAAACACCTAAAAACAGAAAGAAGAAACTGGCACCAAACAAACAGGGTCAGACACGACGGTCTGGCAAGCAAATAATCAAGTAATATGAAACAAAAGGACATATATATAAAACCTGATGAAATCATTGTAAAACCATAAAAGGAGTCTAAACAATAATAACAATAAATCACGATAAAACGATCGAAAGACCAACATAAATATCAAAGCAAATAAAAGAACAGTCTCAGAAGTACGAATGTCTCAAAAAGATAGTAGCCCGCATAAAACATTTAATACTTGGAAATACATTTCAAATCCTAAATAATGGCAACAATACGATGAATGATCGATATCATGAACATTAGCAAACTCCAAGAATATGATGAGTATAAATAAATAAGAATCATAAAGCAAAGGAATAAATAGATAAAACATTGGCAACCACACATAGATAAATTCTCCTATTACCGAAGTAACAAGAGCAGACAGAAACGTAGCCACTAAACGTGGTACCGAAAGTAGGATCAGAACCGTAGCCATACAAGTGGGACCAGCAGATGAAACCGTTGCCATGGTCGGTACAGACAGAATCCAAGCTGCAGCTGGCGGACAGATTAAAGATCCCAAGCCGGGTGATCAGCCCGACAAGGTGACCTAAGCCTAGTGGTGCCTTTAGTTTTCAAAACTCGAACCGATACAAATCAAACCATAATACTAATCCCTTTGGCTCAGGGGCTCACACTACAAAGCTCTGGCCCCGTCTTGCCTCGAGGTTTTATTTTCAAAATACTAGTCTTAACAAAATAATAGTCTCATCGAAGAAATCCCAAATGTGACGAACCACTCCAATCTCCTTTCAAATCAATTCGGGGAAAACATACGAATACCCATGGTAAACCGCTCAAATACACATCAAAGTGATTTGTATAAAATCATACGATCAATCCTTTCGAATACGGAAGACCCCATGATTTTATAACAAATCACCGATATTATTTAAATTAGTTTACCAAAGGATACAAATACAAATACAAATACATTCTCTAACTTGAAATGTAATGGATAGTGGAGAATGACTTAATGACTTACCAAGGAACCATCTCAATACACCTTTAACCTTTAAACATTAATTAATAAAGAGTACGTTTGATGCCAATGAAAATCCACAACATTTAAATGATAAAGTGCGTATCGAGACTTGAAAGGTTCCCGTGTAATTTCAAATATACTCATTCTCTCATCATTCCCATTTCACAAAACAGGCCCATAGCTGGCCTTAAACCGAGCCCAAAATAGTTTACACATTTAGTCCAAAACAGTCCTTTAAACATGGCCCAAACAGTCCTTAAAAACAGCCCAAAACTAGCCTTGAACAGGCCCATAAAACAGGTCTTAAAATAGTCTAAAAGCTGGCCTTGAACAGGCCCAATATCAGGTTTTAAAACAGCTCAAAGCTAACTTTGAATGGCTCACAAAAATGGGTTTTAAATCAGCCCAAAACTGAACCTATAATGGCCCACAAAAACAGGTTTTAATCAGTCCAATATCAGGCCCTAAGATGACCCAATATCAGATCTTAAAACAGCCCAAAACTAATCTGAACCAGGCCTAAAATTCATTCCAAAAAGCCCCTCAAACCAGGCCCTAAAAAGGGCCCAGAACTGGGCTGGGTCCGCTCGAGCGACCCAGGGTCCGCTCGAGCGGACCCCTTCCAGAACCTGGGCCGCTCGAGCGGCCCACTGGGTCGCTCGAGCGGACCCAGTTCTGTCTGGGTCCGGATGGGTGCAGATTTTGCACTCTTTTTTTTTTTTTTTTTTCTTTCTTCCCTCCTTTTCTACAACAATTCTTCAATGAAGTAAGACCTCAATGATCATATAAAACTCCCTCAAATCATCAAATTACCATCCATAACTCAATCTAATTAGCCAAACACAACACTTTTTAAATCAAAGTTTTCTTCATTCAACAAGATACTACATTTTTGGAAGTACAAAGAGCTGAGCCAAATGAAATCAATGAAAGAGCAAAGACTTAGATTCTAACAAAAATCACAATCTCATATGAAGTATTCATAAACATTGTTCAAATCATTAGAAGACTAAATCCATAAAAAAAAAAGAGAACAAGAAGTAGAATGAAATAAATCATAAAAGTCATTCATATTATACATAAGCATCAAGTTAGATGAGTATTCACTTGCCTTGGGTCAAGAGGAGATGCAAAACACCCTATGATGGTCCTCTTAAAGTCCCAAGCTCCAAAAATCACAAAACCCCCAAAATAGCTCAAGGGAAGCCCTAGAAACCAACCATTTTCAAATCTCCATGAAAACTCTTTGCAAATGTGAGAAAAATACTCCAGAAGGTTTGAAAAACCAAGATCCCAAGAAAAGAAAACCATTGCTAACCTTTGGTAGCTCAAACCAAGAAGAAATACATGGAAAGGTGGTCTCTCCTAGCTCAAATCTCTTGCAAATGGGTTCTTTGGAAAGCTTGAATGGAGAAGAAGAAGATGGGAAGCTCAAATCTCCCTTTAGCATCAAAGAACAAGAGATACATGAGGAGAGAGAAAGGGCTGGGAGAGAAAACCCTAACTCCCCTTTTTGTTGCAGGAAAATGAAGAAGAATGGGGGAAGAGAAGAGCCCCATTGGCTTTATAGAGAATAATGGGCTGGGCCCCATGGGCCCCAAACTTCACAAGGCTGAAACTAACATTTGTGGGTCCCGAATGCGATCGACGAAGAAGACAAAATCGATCAACAAAATTTCTACTTTCCAAAAAGTATATTTTCCCAAATTCTGAAATTTTCGAAATTCATGGACAGATTTAGTGTGAAAAGTCAGTTTTGCCCCTTTTTCTCGAAAAACGCATTTTCTGATTATCGAATCAAAATGGTCAAAACATGAAAGTTGTTAAACTTCATAAAATGAGTCAAAATACACCAAATTCAGAATTTTTAGAAATCGGAAGTAATTTCTCATAAAAATACATAACACATGGACCGGGTCAAACCAAGGTCAACGGTCCTCAAAATCTCAAAAGCTAAGGAAAAATCTAGTCAAACTCAAAAACGGGGTCACACCAGCTCAAATCTCGCTTAAAAGCTAAACCACGATTAAAACAATACTAAACAGAGAAATTGAGGGTCGGGGTCTTACATCCTCTCCCCCTTAGAACCCATTTGGTCCTCCAAATGGTCTAAACCAATCGAAATCAAAAACCCAAAAGACAAAAGAAAACACTGACACCCTATGCTAAGCCTCGCAACTGAGATACCCTCTTATCAAACCTGACGTTGAGATGCACGGTCAACAACATTCTGATTCGGTTGAAGGCTTCACACTGTTCCACATATCAGTTCGAAAACATACTTCCCTGACCAAAATGGTGTTCAACAATTCTTTTAATCATCCCTGGTGTCATCTGTCGTTCCTGTACTGGATCATTTCTTTTACTCACCTCGTCAGTCACTGTCGGACCAAGAAACCACAAGTTCTGTCTCCTTCTATCACTTTGGAAATATGTGCCTTAATTCCTTCAAAACTGTACACGGTGCTCCTGTCACTAACTTGGTCTGCTACAACTCAGATGTCATACTGCTATACACCAATTGTTAAACTGCCATAACCTGCTGAGCTGTCCTGTGTCAAAACTTCTCATGGCTTGCCTCTTCAGATTTCACTATTCGAGTCTTCTACCCTTGACATGTAAAGCCGACCTTGAAAATCCAATCTGTATTCACAACTCCCTATTCCAAGTCTTTCTGTGCTGTACTCAGAATTCTTGTCCACATCTGATTCTATCTACTTATTGTTCTTGATCTTCTGCTTGATACTATGTCATCCACAAAATAAACCTGCCAAGCTGACATCATTCCCTGATAAGTTGAAACTTTCAATCCAAGTCTTGAATGATGTTGATTCTCTCGTAGATTCAACTTTGTCTCCAACTGAACCAGTATATTTCCTGACATCCATCAACCCTTCACTTCAAACACCTCCAAACTCCAACCAAGGGCTATTACAACTCATTCCATTCAATGCAAAACAAATCTTAAAATTTTAAACATAATGACTAAAAAGTCACTTAGTTGAATTTCATCATTTTAAAACATAGTAGAAATTGAACTTCCAAATCATCAAATAAAGCTTAATACATAAGGTTTATCAAAGTTTGAACATGAAACAACATTATTCGTTTTGAAACTCATAGTTTCATAACCCAACAAATCCTTGAAATACTCAACAACCTCAAATTAGGATTTTCAAAAATAAATCAAATTCATGTAGTATGACCATACATTAAATTTTATTGAAATCCATTTCCAACCAAACATATACAAAATTTTGAAATCTTTAAGGTTTTAAAATGTAGATGTCAACATTTAAGAAAATTACAACAAGAGCAAAATTTCAAGATCATTGTGTAACAATGTCTTAAGAAGATTAAATAAAAATTCGAAACACAAATCCTTATGAAAACGAAATCATGCGACTCATGAAAAGAGTATAATAACATAGTTTATTTCAAAATAAGCCTTAAAGAAGAGACATAAATCCATTGTTTAAACACTACACGGATAAATCATAGACATTAAGGAAAACATAACAAAGATGAAAACATCACGAAAATCATTCTCACCAAGAAAAGAGACAACACCATAACTGAGGTATACACTTGCATCTGCATGTTGTCCAATCCAATATCCTATAAGTCGGTAAAATCCACAAGGTTTCCTCTGCTGCCAAAAATTATCTTGACCACAACGAACCATCCACTTGGTATTACCGCTGAATCAACTCCACCGGCTAAGCTACAAGTCCTGGAAATTCTTAGCCAAATCCATGACAAGGCTCGTCGAATCCGGGAAATCCCTGAGTTTATGGCACTAGCTTCCAACCTTACTAACTAAGGATCACTTCTCCCTTCATAGAATCAATAGCTAATACGCCCCTTGCAGTCCTTCATCTTGGAAAGTTGGTCGGAGTCCACCCAAAAATCCACATTTACTTACCTTAGTACGCTGCATGGTGATCTTCAATTAACTGAGAGGGGATCTTCGAATATTGCTCAAGTCCTACTTTGGCTGGCAAATGCACATGTCTTCTCTTATTAACCACAATGAAGATGCTGAAGGCTGAAAGTCTGCTGATGTTCTCCGAAAACAACATACCAAGTCCAGAGGGTTCTCAGTCTCCGACACAAGCACAGGTAAAAGACACCGAACAAGAGTATGGAGACTTTAAATTATCCACCACTAAGGAGGAAATTTGGTCATCCAAATCTCCTAACAACAAGAACTAAAAGAAAAGACAAGCAAAGTCTCCCGAACTGAAAGAAAAGCCGACTCAAATCCAAAGAAACAAGGACACGAGAAAACAAATCGACACAATCTAATGAGTCCTCACCACACGTCTTAATGTCTCTAGAGTATTTTATTTCCTAGAAACTAACCAGCTCTGATACCATTCTGTCACACCCCGAAACCGGGCCCTGCAGTGATCCGACCTCGGGATGCGAAATTTTGGGATAAATTTGAAACTTTTGTTATATTTCCCAAGATCCGCGAGAATGAGGATAATCAAATTCCAACACGACCAGAGTATATTTCCGCGGAAGCTAAACATGGTGTTACGACTCGGAATCCGTGGTCATCGGGTTCCGTGTCGCACGCCACCAAGATCATAAAGCCAACACATAAGCAGACTGGCACAAATCATAATCCAATATAAACTGAGCTGGTAGTAACAAAACTATTATTTCCCACATATTCAGGTTACAATTAACAAATGTCTTAATTACAAACCCAAAGAAAAAGGCTAACAAAGCCATACAAATAAACCACTAAGTGACATACTACCCCGAGTGATTTTACGAGCTCCGGTGCCAAACTTGACATCTAGATGATATCAATGGGCAGCCTCTCACGTCAGACCGGCGGTCCCACCGCCTCCTCCGATCAAACACCTAAAAACAGAAAGAAGAAACTGGCACCAAACAAACAGGGTCAGACACGACGGTCTGGCAAGCAAATAATCAAGTAATATGAAACAAAAGGACATATATATAAAACCTAATGAAATCATTGTAAAACCATATAAGGAGTCTAAACAATAATAACAATAAATCATGATAAAACGATCGAAAGACCAACATAAATATCAAAGCAAATAAAAGAACAGCCTCAGAAGTACGAATGTCTCAAAAAGATAGTAGCCCGCATAAAACATTTAATAGTTGAAAATACATTTCAAATCCTAAATAATGGCAACAATACGATGAATGATCGATATCATAAACATTAGCAAACTCCACGAATATGATGAGTATAAATAAATAAGAATCATAAAGCAAAGGAATAAATAGATAAAACATTGGCAACCACACATAGCTAAATTCTCCTATTACCGAAGTAACAAGAGCAGACAGAAACGTAGCCACTAAACATGGTACTGGAAGTAGGATCAGAACCGTAGCCATACAAATGGGACCGGCAGATGAAACCGTTGCCAAGGTCGGTACAGACAGAATCCAAGCTGCAGCTGGCGGACAGATTAAAGATCCCAAGCCGGGTGATCAGCCCGACAAGGTGACCTAAGCCTAGTGGTGCCTTTAGTTTTCAAAACTCGAACCGATACAAATCAAACCATAATACTAATCCCTTTGGCTCAGGGGCTCACACTACAAAGCTCTGGCCCCGTCTTGCCTCGAGGTTTTATTTTCAAAATACTAGTCTTAACAAAATAATAGTCTCATCGAAGAAATCCCAAATGTGACGAACCACTCCAATCCCCTTTCAAATCAATTCGGAGAAAACATACGAATACCCATGGTAAACCGCTCAAATACACATCAAAGTGATTTGTATAAATCATACGATCAATCCTTTCGAATATGGAAGACCCCATGATTTTATAACAAATCACCGATGTTATTTAAATTAGTTTACCAAAGGATACAAATACAAATACAAATACATTCTCTAACTTGAAATGGAATGGATAGTGGAGAATGACTTAATGACTTACCAAGGAACCATCTCAATACACCTTTAACCTTTAAACATTGATTAATAAAGAGTACGTTTGATGCCAATGAAAATCCACAACATTTAAATGATAAAGTGCGTATCGAGACTTGAAAGGTTCCCGTGTATTTTCACATATACTCATTCTCTCATCATTCCCATTTCACAAATTTTCCAAGTATTACAAGTAATCCCAAATCTCTTTAAAACAGGCCCATAGCTGGCCTTAAACCGAGCCCAAAACAATTTACTCATTTAGTCCAAAACAGTCCTTTAAACATGACCCAAACAGTCCCTAAAAACAGCCCAAAACTAGCCTTGAACTGGCCCATAAAAGAGGTCTTAAAATAGTCTAAAAGCTGGCCTTGAACAGGCCCAATATCAGGTTTTAAAACAGCTCAAAGCTAACTTTGAATGGCTCACAAAAATGGGTTTTAAATCAGCCCAAAACTGAACCTATAATGGCCCACAAAAACAGGTTTTAATCAGTCCAATATCAGGCCCTAAGATGACCCAATATCATATCTTAAAAACAGCCCAAAACTAATCTGAACCAGGCCTAAAATTCATTCCAAAAAGCCCCTCAAACCAGGCCCTGAAAAGGGCCCAGAACTGGGCTGGGTCTGCTCGAGCGACCCAGGGTCCGCTCGAGCGGACCCCTTCCAGAACCTGGGCCGCTCGAGCGGCCCACTGGGTCGCTCGAGCGAACCCAGTTCTGTCTGGTTCCGGATGGGTGCAGATTTTGCACTCTTTTTTTTTTTTTTTTTTCTTTCTTCCCTCCTTTTCTACAACAATTCTTCAATGAAGTAAGACCTCAATGATCATATAAAACTCCCTCAAATCATCAAATTACCATCCATAACTCAATCTAATTAGCCAAACACAATACTTTTTAAATCAAAGTTTTCTTCATTCAACAAGATACTACATTTTTGGAAGTACAAAGAGTTGAGCCAAATGAAATCAATGAAAGAGCAAAGACTTAGATTCTAAAATCACAATCTCATATGAAGTATTCATAAACATTGTTCAAATCATTAGAAGACTAAATCCATAAAAAAAAAAAGAGAACAAGAAGTAGAATGAAATAAATCATAAAAGTCATTCATATTATACATAAGCATCAAGTTAGATGAGTATTCACTTGCCTTGGGTCAAGAGGAGATGCAAAACACCCTATGATGGTCCTCTTAAAGTCCCAAGCTCCAAAAATCACAAAACCCCCAAAATAGCTCAAGGGAAGCCCTAGAAACCAACCATTTTCAAATCTCCATGAAAACTCTTTGCAAATGTGAGAAAAATACTCCAGAAGGTTTGAAAAACCAAGATCCCAAGAAAAGAAAACCATTGCTAACCTTTGGTAGCTCAAACCAAGAAGAAATACATGGAAAGGTGGTCTCTCCTAGCTCAAATCTCTTGCAAATGGGTTCTTTGGAAAGCTTGAATGGAGAAGAAGAAGATGGGAAGGTCAAATCTCCCTTTAGCATCAAAGAACAAGAGATACATGAGGAGAGAGAAAGGGTTGGGAGAGAAAACCCTAACTCCCCTTTTTGTTGCAGGAAAATGAAGAAGAATGGGGGAAGAGAAGAGCCCCATTGGCTTTATAGAGAATAATGGGCTGGGCCCCATGGGCCCCAAACTTCACAAGGCTGAAACTAACATTTGTGGGTCCCGAATGCGATCGACGAAGAAGACAAAATCGATCAACAAAATTTCTACTTTCCAAAAAGTATATTTTCCCAAATTCTGAAATTTTCGAAATTCATGGACAGATTTAGTGTGAAAAGTCAGTTTTGCCCCTTTTTCTTGAAAAACGCATTTTTGATCATCGAATCAAAATGGTTAAAACATGAAAGTTGTTAAACTTCATAAAATGAGTCAAAATACACCAAATTCAAAATTTTTAGAAATCGGAAGTAATTTCTCATAAAAATACATAACACATGGACCGGGTCAAACCAAGGTCAACGGTCCTCAAAATCTCAAAAGCTATGGAAAAATCTAGTCAAACTCAAAAACGGGGTCAAACCAACTCAGATCTCGCTTAAAAGCTAAACCATGATTAAAACAATACTAAACAGAGAAATTGGGGGTCGGGGTCTTACACATGCCCTAAGGGATTGTAATTCCGATGTATTCTAAATTTAGTGGTTATGAGATTTCCCACATGAATTTGGTAGAATACTAAACCCTAATGTCACTTATATTATTTTATTAAATGTATGGTTATGTGCTATAGTTTTTCAAGCATTCATTCAAATAATTTCAATTCACTTACGACCATCCTCAACCAGAATAAGTTGGTGGGATCCAACTACGTTGACTAGAAAAGGAACTTGGATATTGTTCTGAGCCCAGACCACAACTCCCGGGGAGTCTTAGGTACAGACTTAGATGGTACGAGGTTTAGTATGTACATGGCAGTGCCCAAGGCATGTCCCCAAAAGAATATAGGTAATCCTGAGAAACTCAACATAGACCTAATCATATCTAAAAGATTTCGGTTCCTTCTTTCTGCCGCTCAGTTCTGTTAGACATACCGGAGCAGACAACTGGGATAGAATCCCATTCTCTAATAAGTATCCCATAAAATCAGTAGAGAGATATTTGCTTCCTCGATCTGATCGAAGAGTCTTGATACTTTTACCCAATTGCTTTTTCTGCTTCCGCTCGAAACTCTTTGAACTTTTCAAAAGCCTCGGACTTGCAGTGCATAAGGTATATGTGTCCATATCTTAAGTAATCATCGGTGAAAGTGATGAAGTACTCATATCCTCCTATCGCTCTAACATTTATGGGTCCACACATTAGTATGTACTAACTCCAATAAATCTTTGGCCCTATTGCCCTTGGATGAAAAGGGTCTTTGGGTCATTTTGCCTTCTATACAGGACTTCCAGACAAGACTTGCAGACAAGCATTGGTTCCACCACCAATGAAGGCAAGATACCATCTTTCACTAGCCTGTCGATCCTATTTAGGTTTATATGACCTAGCCTCAGGTGCCAAAGTTTTGTTGGATTAGATGAAGGTAACTTCCTCTTTAATGATGGTCTATTAACTATCTCGGTATCATGTATCTCATACATTGTGGGAGTTAATAAATAAAGTCCATTGGTTACCTTGCCAGAACATATAAAAGTACCATTCCTCTTTATGACAACTTCAGTACCAAAAGTAATAGAATAAATTTTATTCACCAAACTAGAAACTGAAATTAAATTCTGTCATAAAGACAGTACATATAGAGTGTCTGACAAAACCAATCTATTATCTGAAAAACATAAAGTAATAACTCCCACTGAAACCGCTTTCGCCTTAGCATCAGATCCTAGGTTGACAATGATTTCCCCATCACTAAGCCTCCTGGTTACTTGAAACCACTGCAACGAATTACATATGTGATTAGTTGCACCAGAGTCAACACACCAGGATTCTAAAGTACCAGTTGCAAAACTAACTTCAGAAACAAGTGACTCAATCATTCCTGAGGTCTTTTTCTTAGACAAAAAATCCGGACAATTCCTCTTACAATGTCCTGTCATACCACAATGGAAACACTTTCATTTTGTTCCCGTACCCTTAGACTTTGCCACACCACCAGTAGCACCATTCACCGTCTTAGGACCTTTGGGGACTCATTTTTTCTTGCCTTTCCAGCCTTTGCCTTTCGGCTTGGACCTGGCAAATGACTTTTCTATCATTAGGGCAGTTGGGTTTTTCTTCATGATCCCCTCAGTCACTACCAGCTGGTTAGATAGCTCAACTAAGGTCAGATTCATTTTGTTCATATTATAATTGACCTTAAAATTGTTGAATGAATCTGGTAGCGACTCAAAGATTATGTCAATCTGTGATTCTGCATCAATCGCAGCACCCAGTACATCTAACTCATTCAATGAGTCCATCATTTTCAACATGTGGTCTTGTACTTGTGTTCCTTCAGCCATCTTGGTGCTTATAAGCACCCTCATAGCAGCCTGCCTAGCAGGCCTACCCTAGTCCGCAAACATGTCCTTTAAGTTCAATATAGTATCGTATGCAGTCTTGTAGGATTGATGTTGGTGTTGTAAAACACTAGACATGGATGCCTGTATATAACATCTGGTCATCTCATCGTCTTTGGTCCATTTAGCATAAAGGTCTTAATTTTTGGCCCTGTGGTGCATCTGGCATAGGCTCCTTAAGGGGGGCATGGTAAGGACATATTTATATCCTGAAACTGTTGATCACCTCTAAGTGCTGCATTTCCAAGAGAACCTGAGGAGAGCTTCCCCCCAAAACTGATTTGTTTTCCTCTTCCCTTGCATTCCAACTTTCAATCTTAACTAACATAAGAGAAGCCCTGAAATTATCAATCACATTCTAATGTCTAAACAACTCAAAAGTTGAAAAATTATAATACAAAAAGATGCTCCTAATTCTATCTTCAAAGTTAATTACTAGAAGCAACTTTATGAAAATTACTCATATAGAAAATTGGTCAAAGTAACTTGTAAACTTCTGTGTAAGTTTTATTCTTTGGGCGCAGCGACCTCTTCCATTGACTTGCACCTGCATCAGTGCCACATTGGTGTGGCATTGTGAGCAACACATTGGAGATAACCATCTCATGGTGTTGCCCATCTTATTGGCTGGAGCACATGTCCAAAACTGGTAGGTGGTCAAATTCGAAATTTTGGATGGTGACTCGTTTAGGAATAAATAAAGTTATAGAAGGAAAACTTAGACCACCCTTCAGCCCAGGATCTTGGTAAATGGCAGTGACTGACCCACAATGAAACATCTATGTTGCCTTAACAGTGTTGCTACCTATTATAGAATTGTCCATGACTGTGTTAGTGTTGTTACTTATTAGATTGTTTAATAGTCTAAGAATCCCCGCCCTTATGTGACGAAATTCTAATTCGCAGATGTCCGAAGCCACAAGCAGTAACACTAACGAAGGTGTACCCGGAGAGGTACCCACAAGGCTACTCTACGACCAGGATACCCACATCTCATCAGCGATATGATGTGGACTGGTAAGTTGTTAAAAAGATTACATTCTAATTTTGCAAATAAAAATCATGGGTTACTTTCTAAGTTTTCAATTTATTTCTTACTGTATTTTGTATAACATTTGCGCAGGAGCTTGGTTCGTATAGATGCATACCCACTAATCCAGACCATAGGTTGTGGGACCCAAATGAAAGGCAGCAGGAATATATCAGGCGGGCCGAGCTACAGCGACTGACAGAGATGATGTGGATGCGAATCAACCATGCCTTGATTACCGGTCTGGTGGAGCGCTGGCGCCCTGAGACAAACACGTTTCACCTCCCTATCGGTGAGGTTACAGTGACTCTGGAGGACGTGGCCTACATTTATGGTGTACCAATAAATGGGCCCCCTATCACCGGCAAAACGTTCCCTAATACAGACATTGCCAATGTTTGCGAAGAGTTGCTAGGGAAACAACCTGTCTTTGGAGTTGGCTTTAATGGCACATCCATTAAATTCACATGGTTAGACATCACTTCTGGCCTATTACAAATGGAAAAAATAAGAAGAAGAGAAATAAGAAACTATCATCTCAGGAGGAGGTCTATGTCACAAGGGCACATCTATTCTTCTTGGTGCCCGGACAGATATTGGCTAACGCGTTGGGATCGAGGGGGCCTGCTTATCTACTAGAGCTATTCAGGGAGTTCAAACCGTATGCATGGGCTCTCGCTTGTCTAGCTAATCTTTACAGGATGCTGACGAAGGGAGTGAAGTGGTCCGGTATCAAAAATATCGAGGGTGGAGAGGCGGCCATACATGTGGGTTTAGACCCTACAGATGATAGTGATGCTTTTGAACATACGTTCAAGACTATGTCAGGACCACTTTAGTTGCTCCAGGTATTTTACTATAGGTTTCTTTTAGCATTCTGTATGTTCAGTATTTTATGTATTTTCCCATACTTCTAGCTAAACGATCATTGACATTATGCTTTATAGGTATGGGCGTATTCTAGTATGGCCATTGGTAGATCGATCAAGCCCTCGCGATATGGTAACAAGAACGTTCGGTTCCCTTTGATGGTCACATGGAGGAATAGGCTAGAGGGAATAAACCACTTGACAAAGTTGAGGCGTGTTCGCAAACAGCTTAACAATCTCACGTCGGACGAGGTGAGCAAATTCATTACAACTTTATTTTTAGAGTTCCTACAATAATCATTGCATGACCCCTTGAATGCTTAACACGATTAATGCTTCTTCATGCAGTTTGAATGGCAGCTTTACAAGAAACTTGGGAAGCCATTCTTGAGATCAGTTCCAAAAGCCGACCGAGAACTCTTCACGTCCTCTGCGCCCCTCATCTTTTATTGGTTGCTTGAGCGACACAATACTGGAAGGATGATGAAACAATTCGGCCTACGACAGGTTGTCCCCCCGCCTTTTGTCCTTCCTTTCCCAAGGGCCGAAAGAAAACAAAGAGTGATTGTTGACTATAGCAAAAAATATAAGGTGGAGATAAATATGTGGGAGGACAGGTGGCGGTATATTACAAGGGGGAAGAGGTCATCCTATGGGCCGCACTCTGATGAATACATGGTGTGGTATTCTCTGAATACCATAATGCTGGTTGGCCGCATTAGGGAGGCTGAAGGCCAACGCCCTATAGATCGAGAACATGCCGTAGAACAGGAACCCAGCATCCCACAGAAAAGGGTCAGTTATCACGTCTATCGCCTTGTTTGACAGCTTTGTTATTTTTTCCTACAAAAAAGAGGTTAACCTTCTCGCCTACGCTCATTTGTAGGTGACAGATTTCATTGATCACATTGAGCGGTCATGTGACTGAGCGCTTAGAAATCAAAGTACCGATTTAGGAAAGTTTATCTCCTCATTGAAAGGCAAGCTGAAGAGTTTCACCACTGCTTTTGGAACTACATTCGATGAGTATGCTGAATCTTGCAACAGCTCCCAATCTAAACAGGATACACAGTTGGTAAGGACCGTCCTCCTCTATTAACATCTTCATTACATACAATTTCATTTGACTTACAATGTTACGATTTCATTTGACTTACAATGTTACTCGACTTCTCGCAGGTTGTTACTCCAAAGAAAGTGTATGTCAAGAGACTCGGATCGAAAAGTCCAGTTAAGAAAAAAAAGAGAGGAAAAACTGGACCAACCGAAGCTAATCCAACAAAGCTGTCCATCCCTATTGACGAAGAATCAAAGGACAAGCCAACAGTGCTTGTTCACATAGAAAGTCCAGTAAAGCCTACGTATCAATCCGGCGAACCAAGCATGCATGGATATGTCGAATCCCTTAACAGCCCACTTGATGATGACCCCAATCTTGTTCCGCTAGAAGAAATATTCTCAACTTCTCCATGCCCTAATGTTTTCTCGACTCCAGCCCCTATAGTACCACATGCGATGGTTGCAACACCCTCACCTGCTACAATTGAATCATTAGTGTGGAGGCTGAAACACCTGCCAAGGAATAGGAGAGTGCCAGAGAGGTAGTTGGACTTCAAGCATGGATTACCTCAGTCTGAATATGTTCTATCAGAGTTGGATAAAGAGATACTGGAGGGCTTCCACAAATACTACACTACAAGGTAACAAGCACCAACCATGTATGAAGTTAAGATTTTATAATTATTGGATGCTAACCCATGAATCTGTGTTCTTCAGGAAGGATGAGCTTGGTGTTATTTGTTCCTTTGTTGACTGTGACACCCTTAATGCTTTGTTGGAACCGGATACACTATTAGACACTAACGTCATCTACTACTACTTTGAATACTTGAGGAACGCCTACGGTGAAACCTATCTGGCAAACCCAAGCCTTTGCGTAAGTATTTTGAAACTATTCAGCTGCAGATGTAATAGTTGAAAATCAAACAACTAATGCAAGTTTAATTTGACTTTACATAGCTTTTGGCAGAAGAAGCACAAGGCTGGTGATGATTGCGCATTTGGGGTCATCGGAGCACGAGTGTGGGATGCAAAGGAATGTAAGACGCTCATATACATTTTACACCAGCATAATCATTTCACCTTGCTTGTTGGCTACACGGATGAGAATCGTTGGGAGTTACACAATAGCTCTGAAAGTGATAAATATGGTTTAGTCATTTGAGAAGGTTTTGTGAGTATCCATTTAGTTCTTGTTGATTATTTACGTTTCATTTAAAAGAACTCACCCTCTAACTTCACTTCTCTACAGAAACTGTGGCTAACCGAACGGTTTTACGATTACAGGTGGACGGAGCCATGGGTGTGGTCGATGGATGTGAAAGCGGACATTCCCCGTCAACAGAATGGAAGTGACTGTGGTGTATTCGTGTGTGCATTTGCGGAGCATTGTATCTTCCGCCGCCCAGTTCGGTTCACCTAAACCGACATGTCATATTTCCGCCGTAGGATTTTGATCGAGATATTCAAGAGAAGTTGGGAATTAAATGGAAACAAACTCAATCTCCCTGACCTTTGGTGACAAGGCAGTTGGTGTGTCACTATTTATTTTGCTAACCAAGCTTGAAGTATAACCAGTTTTGCTAACCTTTAACTCTCATGTGTAATGGTTGTAAAGTATTTCACAGTGAATTTTTTTTAAGGTGGTTGTATGTGAATGAATGGATTAAGGTGGCACAACGTGAATGTAACAATTTGGAAGGTTTTACCATATGGTTGTTTTTATTCTTGTTGAATGGTTGTCTTTGTTTTGTTGAATGGTTGTCTTTGTTTTGTTGAATGGTTGTATTTTGTTTGACAGCATTGTTAGGCTATTATTTTTTTTTTACTATTTCTTCACAGCGTCGAATTCAACCTGGAAAAACAGAAGGACTCGTCGCATTTGACACTGAGATGAAGACTCTTACAACACTTTTTAATGTCCAGTGTCGAATTCGACCGATAAAATATGAGTTCATGTTCAATTACGGTCGAATTCAACCTATAGGGGTCACTTACTTCCGTCCCACGTGACCCTGGTAAATTATTTGAAATTTGGTTGTTTTACTCATTTGACCGAAAAATGGTTATCAAAGTCGAATTCGATGCAGGTTTTAGTTACCAAACTATAGACAACCCTCCCAGTAGCTAAGTCAAAAAAATTCATGCTCAATTACGGTCGAATTTGACCTATGGAAGTCACTAATTTTCATCGCATTCGATGGTGGAACAGCACGTTGGAAGGTCGAATGCGACCCTGGTATAAAATTTCAATTTTGGCTATTTTACTCCAAGCGTCGCATTCGACCTAGTAAATTGGTTATCAGGGTCGAATTCGGTGCAGGTTTTAATTTCACATTTAAAGACCACCCTTCCAGTACCTAAGTTAGAAAGATATACAGGCATTCCAAAACTAAATATTCTGTCAAACAAAAATTATGAAGATTACATCCATTCATGGAGACTTACATTAACAGATGGAATTTGCACCCATTCATGTTGAATTACATTAACAAAAATTATGAAGATTACATCCATTCATGGAGACTTACATTAACAAAAAAGATGGAAGTTACATACATTCATGGAGAATTACATTAACAAAAAATATGAAGATTACATCCATTCATGGAGACTTACATTAACAAAAAAGATGGAAGTTACATCCATTCATGAAGACGCTAATTTTGAGCTGAAGTCGGTGGATTTTTGCAGCTGCCCTTGTTGTGTCCACGTTGTCTACAGTTGGAGCAAGTGACCACTATGCGCTATCTGTTCCTATCTTCCACGTGGACTCTATTTTTTTTAGGCCTTTCCGGCTGCTTTTGGCCAACGGAGGGCGTACCTGCTCAATTGATCTCTACTCCCACTGCTTCATATCACGCGTTGCATGAATTATATCATCATATGTCATTTGATACATGCTCCTACTGTCCCAATGCTCACAATATTCATACGGATTTACATTCCGCACTTTCATTGAAGCCAAAGCATGGCAGCATGGGAGGCTGATCACTTCCCACTTGCGACATGTGCATGACTTCTTATCAAGATCAACAACATCCACGTACTCAGCTGACTGAACCAGGAACTCAACCAAACCGGCAACACGAACATAGAGCCTACATGCTTCTTCCATTTCATTGTTGAGGTACTTCTTTGCATATGGAGTAAGACGTGTTGTTATGTTTTGTGTTTGAATACGATGCTTTTGGTAGAACTCCATCAATTTTGCATGGATTTCTTCGACTTGCTTTGGGATAGGGAGCACCCTTGTGTTCTTTAGAAGACTATTGGTGCACTCCGCAGCGTTACTCGTTAGCATGTCGTACCTCCGTCCATGCACATACGCCGTGGCCCAATACTGACGCCCAATCGCCCCAATGTATTCAAAAGCACGTTCGTCTATGGAACGTATGTCGCTCATGTAAACATTGAACTCGCATGGTCTATGTGCCCGGGCAGCTTTCCAGAATGTCCTGACGATACCATGATCGTTGAAAGATGCTTTGATATTCTCAGCTATGTGATGACAACAAAAACAATGGCATGCGCTTGGGAGCATGGATTTCAATGCAAGAATGAGACACTTTTGACAGTCAGACACAATTGTCAAGTTCTTTGGCTTGCCCAATGCAATCGATAAGTTCGCTAGGAACCACTCCCAACTATCACGGTGTTCTGCCTCGGCAAAGGCGAATGCTATTGGAAACAATTGATGACTCGCATCGTGTGTGACAGCGAGTAGCAGTACTCCAGGATATTTTCCGCGAAGGTGTGAACCATCCACTGCTAGCAAAGGCCTTAAAGAAGTTCGAAATGAACGTATGCAAGGCCCGAAGGCCCAGAAGAACCGCCTAAATCGGCCATCTGAGGTGATGTCAATGTTTGTCGCTATGCCAGGATTGGTCCTTTGTAGCTCAAAACAGTAAAGTGGTAATATCTGGAATGACTCTTCATATGACCCTCGAATTTTACGCAATGCCATCTCCCTTGCCATATGTGCTTTCCTATGTGATTTTGGTACCGAACTCCGTTTCATATTCGTTCATTATCTCTTTCAGTCTAATATCATTATTGCAACGTATCTTCCCTTCAACGAACTCAGCTATTAACTGCGCTGATGCTTGACTATGCGTTGTCCCCATCATTGGTTTGGAGAAGAATGGTTCGGCTTATACTTCCGAACTTTGAATTGTGGGCCAGAATCCACTATAGAGTCGTGTATTCGCCAAGAACGGTTATCATCTTTGCAACATGCGGTGACCATCTTCATGCTCGTCTTCAAGTGCTTCAACGTGAAATTGTTGTAAATTGCATGCTTGGCTATGCCTTTTCAGAACGCTTCGCGGTCAAGAAACTCACGACCCAGCCACATCTCCCAGACAGATTTGTCTACTCCTTCGGCGATGACCGTTTCAGGGACCATCATGTCCACAAACGTGTTGCCATGCATACTATGTTATCCATCTAAAGCGGTACATCTAGATCCATTGCACCTTTCTAACAGAGTTGAATCCGTGGTACCTCGCTCCATAGGCCTAATCTTGGGGTGGGGACATGTAGATATCCGAGTCGACTCGGATGTAGTGTTCACCCCCACGTCATCCAACTCCTCAGGCATAGGTTAGGCCTCAGTTGTTACACCATTGACTGCCACCTCATTTGACTCATGAGACAAGGGTTGGGCCACCACATTCGTGACATCATTCATGAAAGATGAGAAGTTCACATCAACATCCTCTCTTAAGTTGATGGTAGGGCAGTCTTTGGTGGGAGACATAAATGTCGACCCTTTTACTTTAGACGAAATATTATTGATAATCTTATCAGTGGGATGACTAGTGCCTGTGCGATCAAACCTGCACATAAACAATTGCACCATTATATTGTGTAGAAATATTGAATACAACAACATTAATTACAAGTATGTATAAGACAAACTATGTATTAACAACAACCACCAACCTTTTTTTATATAGGTGTACGGTGCCATCTTCCTCGCCCATTATTCTTGTTATGAATATTAATATCCCGGAAGATTTGAACCTTGAGGTTTTGAAATGTCCATTGATATCGCTGTCATCATCAATGTTTATTATCGAGAAGAAGCTTCCATTGTGCAGTAGATACTTTATACTAAGATCTTCGACCATTACATCCCAGCTCGTGGCTTCAAATGCCATGTTTTTCAGCTCACTGATAGTTATGGTACTCGATAGATACCTCAACTTTTGTCTACCCCCCTTATATTGGGGTTGATTTAGATCAAATTCAAAAGTGTCATCATAATGAAAAATAGCTAATTGTTGGACATCTGACATGCCGTTGTAAAAGGAATGATTGCTTAGTTTAGTGGAAAATGTGAGGTCAATAGAACAAGTTCATACTAAAATTTTGCGTGTCAACCTTATACTGCCAATTCATGGTAAATATGTTTTTAGAGATTATTTACTTCCCAGCGTTTTCTTACTTCTTTGTATGAAATGCAAATGCATAAAACACTAAAACTAGTGCTTAAATGGCCAAGGAAACTCAAGGAAACTATTGAGACCACGGATACAAGAAAATCTTAAGAGGGAAGATGCCCAAAACAGAAAATAAATTAATTTAAAAGCTATGTGAAGATAAGCTCTACTCATATTCTTACTCATTCATTGAATATGTACCTTAGATCAGAGGGAAGATTCCCAAGGGAAGTGGAAGCAGACAAAGAATGCCTCTAACGCAGCTTTCCATCTTCTACAATACGATTCGTAAGGGTAGGGCACGAATGGATGAAGGGATTAAATATATAATGAATTATATCTAACAGTCGAATTCGACCTCCAGCGCTGCAAATGAAGGTCGAATTCGACCACCCAAAAAAAATGGTCAAAAAATTTAAGAATCATGTACGGATTCACTATTAGGTGTGCATGTATGCCTAATGTTCACTGTTGGTTGTAGTGACCACATAATGTGTATTTTCTGGTAAAAACCCCTAAAAAGTAATATAAAAAGTCTAAATAAAAAGCAATAAAATGAGAAAAAAGGGATCGGAAGCAACCATGTAATATTATTGCATATGCATTAAGTATAATACATAACTTAAATATATATGAGTTTTTAGGGAGTAATGGGTATAGGGGTATGAAGTTGCCTTTATACTCCCATTTTATTATGGCTATGTGATTGTTATAAGGGCATTTAATATATATATATATATTCTATGAAATAAAGTAAAAGTAGGAGAGTCAAGGCTGGACTGGGCCAAGTAGTACTGTCCAAGCCCAATCCTCAAATTTCAGGACATGTAAGCCCAGTCCTAGGGCTTTTTCCTAGAAATAGAAACCTCATTATAAGAATTTTTTGAGGGTCGCGTCAACCCTCCTTGTCTCTGGGCCAAATTGATATGCCTAGGATGAGTCCGATCCCCTGTTTTGCTGAAACAGGGAGATATTGTTTCATCCTATCAAATCATGCAAAATATATAAAATCTCATGCCAACTAATGCACCCTCTTTCGAATGAAAAAAGAAAAGAAAAGATTTTATACAGTTGGCGGGATTTGACTGGATGAAACAATATCTCCCTGTTTCATTTCAGTGAAACGGGGGATCCGAACTCGCCTAAGATATCCCACTTGGGCGCGCTATGGCGTATGACAACCACGGAATGCCACTAAATGAAAAGATCTAGATGAGATCTACTTATGTGAAACTTTTCAATCCCATTAAATTATCCTAACCCCTACATGTGGCGCCTTGTGGCGGGCTTATTTGGCAATGAGTTGGCTTCCATGTAGGTGATGAGTGTGATGCCATGCGCCAATTAGATGACAAGTGACACCAATTATGATTTTTTGCTGTCTTGCCTCCTCCTTGGTTAGAATTCGATGAGACCATATCCATTATTTTTCTTGTCTCAAAGTGGATTTGAAACATCCATTTTGTGGGGTGTGGGGCCCTCTTCATGATAACATCCCCTACTTTGGCTCATATGACTTCATGCCTTCATCCCGTCTCGGATTTCGATGAGAGAAAAAAGCATTCCTACATGTTCTGATGTGAGCTATCCGATCAACATCTAGTTCTGTGGGGCCCCTCATGATAGCATTCACTATTTCATCCGGACTCGGATTCTGAGTTCTGACGAGACAAGAAGCATTTTTTTATCGTTTCAGCGCAAGCTTAGCAATCCAATGCATATAGATTTGAGCCACAGGATAACGGGGGATGACGATCTGATTTTTTGAGGCCCACCCTTGATCTTGCCATCAAATCTTTGAAGTTACTTGATCAATTGATCACTTGTGGTCAACTCTCCTGGTCAACTATTGTGGAGTCGATTCGACAAAAATAGGACCAAGATGGACCTATTTGGGATCAAATCAACTTGCATGTGTGCGAAAAAAGAAAAAACAAAAAAAAAGGGTTTAATATTTTCCTATGTTATTATTTTGCATGCCCACAAAGTATTAATGGTCTACAAGTTATGTAGATGCATTTTAGATAGACTCACCTATAGAAGTGTATGGTGAGTCCGCTTCCTATGAGACTTCAAGGCTAGTCATTTAGAGCACTTAATAGACCAAGATAAGAGCACATTGGCCACTAACAGCCCCCCCCCCCCCCCCCAATTGTTTGCACAAAGTAGAAAAAAAAGAGACCAAAATGGAATATGAAATCTATAACCTGAATATGAAATCTATAATAAATATAATTTTTATTTGATTTGTAGATGGGAATGTCATCTACAATTGATGGATTTTTCAAGAAAAAAAATCCTACAAACTTAGATACTGATGGGCCATCGCCCACCTCTAACGTTGAAACTCCAATTGCTCAAAATCATCCTACAAAACTTCAAAGAACTTAAATCAATAATGATGATGATATTGGTTCTTTGGAGCGTGATCTAGGATTGCATCGCCAGATATGAGAGTTTGACGTCAGTCAACGCGATGAAATTCGACGAAAGTACATAAAGGTTGGTCCATACCAACCGAATCTCTCAAAGTATCTGAAATCTGGATCAACGGCTCATCCTCGTAGCTTTCAAGAGTCTTGGTTTAATTTATTTCCTTCGTGGTTGGAATATTTTTCAGAGAAAGATGCAGTTTTTTGTCTTCCATGTTATCTCTTTAATAAGCCAATCGGACATGCTGGACAAATTGCATTCACTATTGACGGATTTCGGAATTGAAACAAAGTTAGGGATGGAAGAAATTGTGCTTTGTTAAATCATATGGGAAAAGGTCCTAACACTTTTCATAAAGATGCTGAGAGATCATGCGAGGATTTGATGAACCAACTTCAGCACATAAAAAAAGTGCTTGACAAGTTCACTTCTGAACAAATTGCAAACAATCGATTACGACTTAGGACCTCGATTGATACAGTCTGATGGCTTGCATTTCAAGCTTGTGCTTTTAGGGGACATGATGAAAGTCAAAGTTCAATCAACCGTGGAAATTTTTTGGAGATATTAAAGTTGTGTTCTTATAATGAAAAGGTTTTCGAAGTTGTATTAGATAAAGATCCAAAAAATGCCTCATACACATCACCAAAAATTCAAAAACAAATTTAGTTAGAGATATGTCCAGAAAAAAATATAAAAAAAATATTCGCTATCTTGATTCCCCCCCCCCCCCCCCCCCCCCCCGCAAAGATGAAATCCTGGGTCCGCCACTGGCCACTAATGTGAATGTGTGGGGCTTCTAACAACACCAATAGCTTTCTAAAAATGAATGCATTCAATATATTTTACTTATCAAATGACGCCCGTAGTTCAAGACTGTGTTCACTAGGTACTTCAGTAAGCTTTAATGTACTCAGAACTAAATGAGGGTTCAAGTAAAAAAGATAATAATTTCCCACACCCATAACACTAGCCTTTTGCTTCTCATTTTGGAAAATTATGTAGGAATATTGGAAATTTTCAAAACCGTTTGGAAATTTTGGAAAACCTTTGGACTTCATTTCTAGAATCCCATATCAGATATGGTTAGAAAGAAGGTGACATTTTTATATAATTCTTTGAGTGATTCTTATAAAATAGTATGAAAAGATATGGCATGGGGCTTGGAGCTTGAGTTGGGTTAGTTGTGCCTGTGTGGGGTGGTTTTCAAAGACACCAAGATTATGTTAACTTTGGCGGAAAGACGCCGATTAAGCGCACCCACGTGCCACCCAGGTACATCTCTGTGTGGAAGTCAGAACGTTGGCCGAAACCAGGCTGACTTCGGCCACGCAGGCTGACCTCGGCAGTCCGCCCGACCCCGGCTGAGGGAGTCAGGTCGCCAGTCAAGATAAATACCATGGTCGCTCCCCTACTTTTGCCACGTCATCGGACACGTGGCCGAGTACGGGCACGTGCCAGTGGGACAGATGGGTCATCCAAGCCGTCCACAATCTTCGCCAGATCGCTGACAAGGCGACATCCAGCGCTGTAGCCAAATTGGGGCAGAACTCGACGATGGATCCAATGGGACCTCAACCGCCAAAGACTTGAGACGCGCTCAGGCCCAACATGACATGCATTTAATGCGATGTGGGCTGATCGGACTGGCAATAAATGCATTATGGGCTATGATGGATCCTCATTTATTACTTTGTGCGCTAATGAGATCATTCCTATCAAATCTAAGGGCCCACTCCAAGATATTAGGAAAAGTCCTCTATAAATACGAGGACGTTCCAAGACAAAGGTATGCATACACATCCCCTCTTGAGCCGTTACCCTGTCTCTCTTCTTCCTCTTCTACCTCTGTTTAGTTCATACACTAACTTAGGCATCGGAGAGCCTTGCGCCACCCAAGCCAGGGTCCTCTGACCATTTGTTCCTCCCCTTTCAGGCTAAAGGTAGCTGATCTTCATCAAAAGTTTGGATAAGTCCTACCAGGCACCCCATAATCTTGTGAGTCATAATTTTTTCACTTACAATTGGCGCCGTCTATGGGGAAGTATTAACCCAATCTTACCAAGTATCATGCCTCCGAAAGCTAAGAAAGGCGGAGAATCTTCGAGAGCGGTGGTCCAGCTGCCGTCACCTCCTGGCCCGTCGCCGAACGCCCTTCCGCAGAGGCGATTCGGGGCAGGGCCTGGCGCAGCTGCAGTCGAAGAGCATCCGGACACACACCTCTTCGTCCAGATTCCATTCCAGAGCGAGTTGAGGATTCATCCCCGGGCGAGGAAGTTATGCCTCCCCGGCGGAATGAACGGCGACAGGAGCGTCCACAGAGGGACAAATCCGTAGCAGTCAGCAGGTCCCACCATTCACGCCACTTCACTGGCGGTGGGGATGTCGTGGCTCAAAACATCCTCATCCAGGAGTAAGAGAAGTTAATCGGCCAGCTCCAGTAGCAACTAAGAGTCGGAGGAGTGACCTCCTTAAGGTAACCTTCTGGATGCCAAGGTGAAAGGAGGGCCACCCAGAGCAGGGCAATCCCCTCCTCCCACGAGGATTTGAGAACTTATCTAGATGAAAAGCGCGGTCGGGCCCACGACGAAGGCTCAAGTAATAGTCGAAGCTATCGCGGCCGAGACGGTCGAGCTCGCGACCATCACAGTCGGGGCCACTCGAAGAGAAAGTCAGAAACACTATCACCGGAGAAGGACGACAAGCAAGAATGGCTCGACAGCCGCATCAAGCTAGCGGTTCAGCGCAACTTAGAGATGACCGGACTCACCCGAGATCAGCAGCATGTATGTGGCCCCGCCGATCTGGGCGTTTCTCCTTTCACTCGAGAGATTAAAGGTTCCTCCCCGCCCAAGAAGTTCTCCGTTCCGAGATTCATCCTCTATGACGGGGTGTCGGACCCCGCTGCTCACCTCCGACACTTCTCCTCCCAGAGGATGTCTATTTGGGGAGACGAGGGGCCACTTAACCATAAAATCTTCTCTTCCAATTTGGGTGACCTCCCTCTGAAATGGTTCTGCACCCTCCCAGAGAGGTCTATCTCAAGTTGGAGGCAGCTCCAGCTCTCCTTCCTGAAGAAATTTCAAGCTTACAGTGTCGTTCCTAAGACCGATGCTGATATACTGGCCCTGAAGATGAAGTAGAGTGAGAATATTACCCAATTCGCCAAGCGATTCTGGGCAACATACAGTCAAATCGATGGTTCCAGAGACGAAGTGGCGGCCTTTGCCTTCCAAAATGCCCTGTTACAAGGCAACGAGCTCAGGAAGGACTTGGCCGGGGACCCCGTGGCCTCCGTGCCGGCGCTGATGTCCCGGGTAAAATGATACATTGCCCTAGAAGAAGATGATATTCGGGCCCGAGAATGCCACGGCATAGGGCGCAAAGGACAAGGGCGACCAGCCCCATAAGAAGGATAAGAAGCCCTTCCGAAAAGAGGAGCCAAACCAAGCTTGGGTTTCGGCCACCTCGGCAAAAGCCCCAGCTTCCAAATCAGGGGGCGGCAGGAAGCCCAGACCTCCCTCCAATTCCTACCAAGCTGTGAACACCATCTTCAAGGAACTGATCCATCAGATCATGAATAAAATCAAGCAGCGACCATACTTCAGCTGGCCTCAGCCTATGCAGGGTGATCCCTCCTCCCGAGACCAGAGCAGGTTTTGCGCCTACCACAAGCAAAATGGGCATAAAATCGAGCAGTACAGGATCCTGAAGTCACACCTGGAGAAGCTCGCTAAGGAAGGCCACCTGAAGGATTACATCAAAATCGGAGATGCTGGCAGCAGCCGGAATCGTCAAAGCGGTGACAAGGACCTGGACAGTGACGCATCAGAGAAGATCATCAACGTCATCCACCTGGCACACTCTGTGCCTTCAGCTTTCCCAAAGGGCAACACCCAGGCTCGTGCCGAGGCCAGACAAGCCTCTCATGGAAAAGAAGTGATGAGGGCCGAGCTCGGACCAGCATCAAAGAAAGAACAGCGTGAGCACCCAGCGATCTGTTTTTCGGAAAAGGACCTCGAAGGAGTCCAGCTCCCCCATAACGATCCTCTGTTCCTAACATTGAAGCTGCGGGACTTCACAGTGAAGAGAATCCTCATTGACTCCGGCAGCTCATCCGAAATCCTCTACTTCGGATGTTTCAAAAAGATGGGGCTCTCGGAAGCAGATTTGAAAGAGGCTCGCATGCCTCTGATAGGGTTCAGCGCCAAACCAGTATACCCCAAAGGAAAGGTCACTTTAGAGACCCGAGTGGGCGGAGCCTCCGTGATGACCGACTTCCTAGTGGTAGACGCCTCCTCCCCCTACAATGCTATTATGGGTAGAACTTGGCTCCACAATATGGAGGCAATTCCCTCCACTCTCCACCAGAAGCTTAAATTCTTGCTCGAGAACAAGGAAGGTAGGATGGAAGTGGTCACTGTGGGAGGAGATCAGCAAATGGCTAGGCAGTGCATGATGGTCGTAGTTCCTGGAGAAAAAAAGTCGGGGCAAGTACATATGGCGGAACTCGAAATGCAGCAAGACGAGATCGGCCGAGACCCTAAGAAGAAGAGCATCGAAGATCTAGCCGAGATCTGGATCGATCCACTCGACCCAGACAGATTCTTCCTACTCGGTAGCCAACTTGCCGACCTCGAGAGGTCCGAACTCTCAAAATTCTTGATGCGGACAGAGATGTCTTCGCTTGGACTCCTAGCGAAATGCCTAGTATCGATCCTGAGGTAATGTGTCACAAGCTAAACGTGGATCCTGAACATAAGCCTGTAATGCAAAAAGCCTGCAGATCAGGTTTGCCGCAGGCGGAAGCCGTGGCAGAGGAGGTCGACAGGTTGCTGGAGGCTGAAGTGATCAGGGAAGTCCAGAACCCGGTCTGGCTGGCCAATACGGTGGTCAACAAGAAGAAAATCGGCAAGTGGAGGGTGTGCGTCGATTTCACCGACCTCAACAAAGCCTGCCGAAGGACAGCTTTCCGCTTCCGAAAATTGATCAGATGATCGACGCCACCGCTGGCCACGATAGGATGAGCTTCCTCGACGCCTATCGAGGATACCACCAGATCCCGATGTTTGAGCCGAACGAGGAGAAGACTGCGTTCATAACACCCCGCGACACTTATTGTTACAGGGTAATGCCCTTTGGATTGAAAAACGCGGGGGCGACCTACCAGCGACTAGTCACGAAGATGTTTTAGGCTCAGCTCGGCAAAACCGTCGAAGTATATATCGACGACATGGTCGTCAAATCTAAGCAGTCTCATGACCATCTGGCATACTTGGCTCAAGTTTTTGGCATACTCAGGGAGTTCAAGCTTAGGTTGAAAGCCTCCAAATGCGTATTCGGCATCGCTTCTGGCAAATTCCTCGGAAGCCTAGTAACACGAAGAGGGATAGAGGCCAATCCAGACCAGATCACGGCGATCTTGAGAGTCCAGAACCCGACGACTACAAAGGAGGTCCAAAAGATAACTGGCATGGCCGCCGCGCTCAACCGATTCATCAGTAGATCGTCAGATAAGTGCAAGCCTTTCTTTCAGCTTCTAAGAGAAAATTTAAAATTTCAATGGACCCCTCAGTGCGACCAGGCACTGTAGGCACTCAAAACCTATCTCTCTTCGCCACCTTTGCTCTCCACTCCTTCCCGTGGAGAGATGCTATACTTATATCTGGCAGTCTCGGATCATGCGGTGAGCTCTGTCCTAGTTAAAGAGGAAGATAAATTACAAAAACCGATCTATTACAAGAGCAAGATTCTTCTTGACGCCGAGACCAGATACCTCTTACTCGAGAAGCTCGCGTTGGCACTCGTCAGTGCCTCTCGCAAGCTCTCTCATTACTTCTAGTCTCATACCATTGTGGTTGTTACGGAGCACCCACTTCGGTCTATCTTCAAAAAAGCTGACTTTTCAGGTAGGATCTCCAAGTGGGCGGTCGAACTGGGACAGTTTGATATCCAATATCGACCCAGGACTGCGATCAAAGCCCAGATTTTGGCAGATTTCATTGTTGAGTTCGTCTCCCTGAGCTCGGCATTAACCAAGCCCGGCTCATCAACCAAGCCTAGCACCGAACTGGGGGGCATAGGGCGTGAGAGCGAAGTCACCAAGGACGATGAACTGTCTCGGAGCCAAGCCTTTAACTCGACATAGAAAGTCTTCGTTGACGGCTCATCTTCTTCCAAGAGAGCTGGCGCTGGCGTAGTCCTCCAATCGCCAGAAGGATTGGTCATAGAACAAGCTCTGACCATAGACTTCAAAGCAACAAACAACGAAGCTGAATACGAGGCTCTAATAGCGGGGTTAAACAGTGCCCAAACCCTCGGAACCCGGCAACTGGTGGTCTTCAGCGACTCACAATTGGTGACAAGCCAGCTAAATGGAGACTACCAGGCCCGGAACGACAGGATAGCGGCCTATCTAGCCCTCATAAAGAAACTCCCCACTCAGTTCCAGACAGCCGAAGTCAGGCAGATCTCTAGAGATACTAACTCGCATGCTGATGCGCTCGTAAGCCTGGCCTCCACCGTCGAAGCAGGGAAGAAAGGAACTGTTGAGATCGGGTCATTGCCGAGATCAAGCTTAGAGCTCCATCCATCCAGGCAAATCATGTGCCTTGATCTCGGTCCGAGCTGGATGGACCCGATCACTTCCTATCTTAAAGATGATCGGCTCCCCGAAGATAAAAATGAGGCTCACTGGATCAGGCTCAAGGCGGCTCGATTCTGGCTGTCACCTGATGGCAAGCTCTACCGAAAATCTATCACCGGCCCCTATCTCCAGTGTGTTCATCCGAGCAAAGTTGACGACTTTCTGTATGAGATTTCATGAAGGGTTTTGTGGAAGCCATGTCGGAGGACGGTCACTGGCATACCGAGCTATCAGCCAGGGGTACTGGTGGCCATACATACAGAAGGACGCGTAGCTATACGCCAGGAAGTGCGAGAAATGCCAGAAGTTTTCCCATTCCCTCCATCAGCCATCGCACGACTTAAGTCCCCTCTCCAGCCAATGGCTCTTCGCCCAATGGGGGCTGGATATCATGGGACCCCTCCACCGAGCTCCAGGGAACAAGAGATGGTTGATAGTTGCTATTGTCTATTTCACTAAGTGGATAGAAGCGGAGCCACTGTCCTCCATCTCCGAAAGGGATTCAAAGAATTTTGTATGGAAGAATATCATCACAAGGTTTGGCATCCCCAGGACTTTGATCTCGGACAATGGAACTCAGTTCGACTCAAATCTCTTCAAAAGCTTCTGTCAAAAGCACGGCATCAGGAATCACTACTCCACCCCAGCATACCCGCAAAGCAATGGCCATGCCGAGATCTCTAACAAAGTATTGCTCAATGGAATGAAAAAGCGACTCGACTGAGCAAAAGGAAGATGGGTGGAGGAACTCCCTAGCGTCCTATGGGCGTACAGGACAACCCCGAGGGGCTCCACTTTGGTGAAACCGTTCTCCCTAGCCTATGGGATGGAAGCGGTCATTCCCCTTGAGATTGGTCTCCCAACCATGAGAACAAAACTTGTTGATCAAGGCCGAAATGAGATGAACCTGGCCATGGAACTAGAATTAGCAGACAAGCGCAGAGAAGCAGCTGCCATACGACTGGCTGACTACCAGCGACGGCTCGCCAAAGGGTATAATGAAAGGGTTAGAGAAAGAAGGTTCTCGGTAGGAGAGCTAGTCCTGAAGAAGACGCTCCCGGCTGACAAGAACCCAAATGAAGGCAAACTAGCTCCAAGCTAGCACGGCCCATTCAAAGTGATATCGATAGCAGGACAATCGTTATACAAATTGGAGGACATGGATGTCAAGCAGTTGCCGCGACCGTGGAATGCGACCCACCTCAAGAAGTTCTTTTTTTTTAGAATTGTAATCGAAGTTCCGCTATCAATAAAAGAAGCCCTCATTCTGTCGTCAATTTGCGGCATCAAGTTATGGAATCCAGCAGCAGCAAAAACACTTGAGAATGGCTTCGGGTTCATACACCCAGTCACTCCTAAAACTTCGGGTTCATACACCCTGGGACTGACTTCGGGTTCATACACCTAGTCGCTCCACAAAACTTCGGGTTCATACACCCTGGGATTGACCCCGGGCTCATACGCCCTGGCTTTCCAAAACTTTGGGTTCACGCACCCATCGACTGACTTCGGGTTTATACACCTAGTCGCTCCTCAAACTTCGGGTCCATATACCCCGAGACTGACCCCGGGCCGGGCTCCCCCAGGCTTCTCGAAATTATGGGTTCACCTCGGCAAATGGCAGTCTTAAACAAGAAGGAAAGAGAAGCTCTATATCGATTGAAATAATTTCGTTACAGTAAAGGTTTTCATTATATAGAGTTGCATAAAAAGCAGAAAACGCAATAGATATGCAGATAGAAACTCCATTCGTATTGATTAGAATATCTTCATTACAATGAAAATTTTCATTACATAAGCTGCTGGAAAGCTACAGGGTACAATAAGGAGGTTCGCAGTCCTCTAAAAAAAAAGAAAAAGTGGAAGGCCTGGAGACACTGATCTTCATTAGTCCTCGACACCGGGAGCTCTACAATACCCTGTGGTCAGTTAGACCAAAATTTACAAACAAGCTCTCGAATCGCCGTAGATGCTTGGATCGCCAGAGAACCAAGTCCGCAACCAACTCCCAGCCGCATCGACAGGAGTTGACCTCCACGCAGCCGCATAGGCAGGAGTTGATCGAAGACCCGCGTTCAGAGAACGCGCGGTCCATGGCGACCAGGTTAGAGAGTGCGCGGACCACGACAACCGGATACAGCCTCTCCCGGAGGGAGTTGTTTTTAGTCGCAAAGGATTCACTCAGAACAGGGGCTTTTAAAGGACTCCTAATGGATGAAACTACCAACGTCTCTGGCGGGGACAAACAGGTCTCCATGTCCGTGAGGAATGGAAGGGGCCACTGATTTGGGTTTTTCTTCTTTGGTAAGCTCATCTCCCCTACTTGAGGCAATGGTGAACGCGAAATAGGAGAAGAGCCTCTATTTATAAGGGGGAGAAGGGCTCGGTATTCGAGGACTTATTTATGAGTTGAGGTCTCCCATGCCTCGCGTGGGACGCACGACACCTCTGAATTGATCGGCCGATTGGATGGCGACAGGTGGAGTCATCCGCTTATTTTCCGCATCGGTCGCACCGCTGTACTTACTGCTATTTATGAGCCTCGAAATGCAGGATACCAAGGCAGACAACAATGAAAACCACCAGGTATCCTCTTTCCAACTCAGGCGGCCCTCCTACCACAGTATTCAGCCAAACTCAAACAACAAGTAGCCGGACTCAAACAACAAGATTCATAGGGGAGCAAGAGTTCAAAAAAAAAAAGAGGGGGGAGACAACACAATTTTTTAACTTGCTTTTCATTCAAAAGATAAGGAGGTTACAAATGAGTCAGGGATACAATCAGAAATCAGAAAGCATCAAAAATTACACAGGAGGATCATTCGCCTTAGCAACAGGCGCGGTCGTTTCGGAGACGTCAGTGGGAGGAAGAGACGGGGTACCACCCGAAGGAACGTCGGCAACAGGCGTTTCGACCGGAGGATTCTTAGGAAATGGGGTGGGACTCGATTCTGGCTCCGGCTCTGGGCTTGAGTACTTCAGGAGATTCTGGTAGACCGGATGATCTTCGGGAACTCCTACTCCTTTCATTGTAGCTCGGCACCCTTCCTCGAACATGATCGAACTTATCTCACCCACCTGCCTCTCGTAGTCCTCCGTAGCGCGGTCCACCCCCTTCTGGAAAGCAGCGTGGATCTCAGCCCGGAGTGACGACTTGAGGTCAGCACCCTCCTTCAGCGATCTGACTCGCTAGTTTGGCACGCTGCCTCGCCAGTTCGGCTGCTGACTCGGCCTTTTGTTTTTCCAACTCGGGCTCTAGTTCGAGCGACCTTTTCATCTTCAACCAAACCTCCCCTCTCAGCTCGTGGGTCTTTGCCGTAAGATCAGTGATGCTGACCAGTGCCACATCCATCTACGCATTCAGCTCGGCGTTGCTCTTTATCGAGTCGGCCAGCTTACTTCGGCACTCCGCCAGGTCCTTTCCAAGTTTCTCCCTCTCGGACTCCAATTGAGAAACCTTGGAGACGTTTATGTCACTCCTTTCTATCATTAGTTGGAGCCTCTGTATATTCTGCAAAAGAAAAAACAATTAGACACGAGTAGCCTGAGCAGAATCCATCAGAATCACACAAGGAACACTTACTAGAAGAGTGGCCTGAATCGCCGAGGCCAGCAGACTCTCATTGTCGCACTTTGCATGCTGCTCCATGTCACGCGGGAGGGCGTAGGCTTTGGTGAGTGCCCCGATGACTAGAGGGTTCCCCAATACCTGGCCCTCTACGTTCAGGGGCCTCCCGGGCTGAATCTCCAGCCTCGGCCTCCATAAAGCTGGCATGACGGCACGAGAGCCCGAGATCGACCCAGAACCCTGCCCAAGAGGTCCGATGCTTCCTTGTCCCTTCTCGAGAGGAGCCTTTTCTGCTAGCGCGCTCTTCTTGGAAGGAACCTTTTCCGCTGGCGCTCTCTTCTCGGAAGGAACCTTTTCCGCTGGTGCACTCTTCTCGGGAGGAGCCTGTCCCCTGGGGGCACGCACATGGCCTTTGTCTTTTGAGTCCCTCTGAGCCCCGGAGTCCCTTCCCCCAGCCTTGGACCTCTTGTTGCATGGGGATCCATCCCTCGTGCTGTCAGGAGAGCACTGCCGGGCTCCCACGCTTGGGGCAACAACAGGGGTGGAGGAGACCGCGGCACCGCCCAGACTCGAGGCCGCGCGGGTACTGGCTGAAGTGGGCGCCAAAGAAGAAGCAGGCCGGCACTTGAACCTGGCCGTCAGGTCTTTAGTCTTCAATGGGGGCAGTTCTCCCTCCATCTCCTCTCCTTCGCTGGAAGAATAAGCCTCTACGGCCTCTGACAAATTTACTGACCCCAAACTGGCAGAGGTAGACACCTCGGCACCAGACGCAATCCGGCGGGCGACGGGATCGACCAGCGGTATACCCCCAGTGACGGCAACGTTGACGGAGGTTTCGCCCGTCTGTGGCCAGCCACTCTGCGATGTTCCGACCCTTGTATAATACCCACGATACCTCGGCGTGTAACCCAGCAGCTTCTAGACCGACCTGTTCTCGTGCCCGGTATATTTTTCTACCTTCTTATGGTCAGCTGCGTTCTTTCTCCAGCCATCGTAAGTCGCTCGACGCTGCCTCTCTCGCAGATCTGCACGCCAAAGTAAAAAATCAGTTCGGTAAATTGAAGGTCGTGAATAAAGTAAACAAAATCAAGGGACGGTATTTACTTGGGACGACCCCGAAGTGGCGCGGGACCATGTGCATCCTGTCCTCACCGGCGCTAAACTCCCAGTTCCCTGAGATGTAGAATAGGTCATCCCCAGCATTCTTATTGGAGTCTTCCAAGGCCGAAACAAAGCCTTTCCGGAGCTGTTTCACTCGGAGGTAGTAAGTTCCTTCCCCGGCCTTGCAAATATCATACGCGTCCTCGATGTCATGGACGCCGAGGTTGGTTTCTAAGACCTCGTTCAGCTTAGCTGTGCCCATGATGACCTTGTAGCCATTGGGCATCAGTTGGCATGGAGCA
Source organism: Litsea cubeba (assembly GCA_012931725.1). Taxonomy (NCBI): domain Eukaryota; kingdom Viridiplantae; phylum Streptophyta; class Magnoliopsida; order Laurales; family Lauraceae; genus Litsea; species Litsea cubeba. The sequence continues at coordinate 42,931,152 of CM022946.1, read as the reverse complement.
AGACACCAGGTACTGAGGCAGGCCCTAAACAAGGGATGCAAGGGGAACCTGACCCCGATCTCTATTACAGAAATCATGGGGAACGGCATCCAGCCCTTGGACAGGGAGCGTAGAACGTAATCAGAAGGGCTCGCCGGCCTAAGGCGAACCTCCTCCGGTATACCGTGCCCCCCTAAAGTTGGCTATACCCTCAGGAGTCTCTAACTGGAACCTAGGACTAGCCATTTCTACAACCTAGGGTTAGAGGAGGCAGGAAGAAAACCTAGAGGGGGAAACCCTAAAAAGACAGAGACTCAAAGATGACTTACAGATAAAGAAGGGTGAATCAGGGATGAGAATCAGTCTGGGCACGCGATATCCTCGATGTTACCAGTCGTCCTCGCCTGAAAACCTCTAGAAGGATCTTAAGAGTGAAGATGAAGAACAGAACGAAAATGGGAAGTGAAAATAAAGAAGGTAGAGCAGAAGAAGACGCCCCTATTTATAAGGGAAGGGAAGCCCTCCATAGGCGCCATTTAGAAATTCGAAAAGGCAGCATCGCGATTCGCGCATGTCTCATCAAACTGACGACACAATCAGTAATACGACGACATGTGTCACTCCCGGCTCGTTCCCCATGGAAAGCGAGGCGTGATATTGATTACCTCGAAGAGTCGGAACGGCGCCGAGTAATGATCGAACGTCTCCCATCGGACTCTCTAGCTTCCGACCTCTAAAAGCTAGGGCCCCTAAGAAGTCACAAGCTAGGGGGCAATTGTGTGGGGTAGTTTTCAAACACACCAAGATTATGTTAACTCCGGCGGAAAGACGCCGATTAAGCGCGCCCACGTGCCACCCAGGTACATCTCGGCGTGGAAGTCAGAACGTTGGCCGAAACCAGGCTGACTTTGGCTAACCAGGCTGACCTCGGCCACGCAGGCTGACCTCGGTAGTCCGCCCGACCCCGGCTGAGGGAGTTAGGTCGCCAGTCAAGATAACTACCATGGTCGCTCCCCCACTTTTGCCACGTCATCAGACACGTGGCCGAGTACAGGCAGGTGCCAGTGGGACAGATGGGCCATCCCAGCCGTCCATAATCTTCGCCAGATCGCTGACAAGGCGGCATCTAGCGGCTGTAGCCAAATCGAGGCAGAGCCCGAGGATGGATCCGATGGGACCTCCACCGCTGAGACACGATCAGGCCCAACATGACATGCATTTAATGCGATGTGGGCTGATCGGACTGGCAATAAATGCATTGTGGGCTATGATGGATCCTCATTTATTACTTTGTGGGCTAATGAGATCATTCCTATCAAATCTAAGGGCCCACTCCAAGATATCAGGAAAAGTCCTCTATAAATACGAGGGCATTCCAAGACAAAGGTATGCATACACAAACCCTCTTGAGCCGTTACCCTGTCTCTCTTCTTCCTCTTCTACCTCTGTTTAGTTCATACACTAACTTAGGCATCGGAGAGCCTTGCGCCACCCAAGCTAGGGTCCTCTGACAGTTTGTTCCTCCCCTTTCAGGCTAAAAGGTAGCTGATCTTCATCATATGTTTGGATAAGTCCTACCAGGCACCCCATAATCTTGTGAGTCATAATTTTTGCACTTACAGTGCCTAACATGGGTTGACCTAGGTCCTAAGTGGCTTGGGTCTGCTTGCTTCTAGTCAAGTTGGAATAATGGGCATGACAGTGCATTATAACTGTCCTGATTGCCCTTACCTGCCACAAAGGCCAGGCATTTGCCCCATTTATGCTCAGGCCACATTTGTACAACCACTTTTTTACAGAAAACATATGGAAAGTGAAAATATTTTTCCGCAACGTTTAAAGCTCCATGTTTGGTGCAGCCACTTTTCTTGCAAGAAAACCTGAAAATAAACCAACTTTTTCATGATTCATGGAAAACCATTTCCGATTGGGAGGATACTGGAAAAGGTTTTCAGTGGAAAATGGGAAAGAATTTCCCTGGAAATGATTTTTCGCAGTGCCGCACAAACGTGCCCTAATATTTCAACACCCAATCCTGACTTGGCCCATTTTAATGGGCCAGTCATATGATGACATGTAATAACATGTTTTGTTTTCTCATCCGTTGTCAACCAGTACTAAACTGATTCTATTCTTTCATATTACTCAAAATTTCAGAGTGGCTTTAGAAGAAAAACATGAACCAGGACACACTTCATGAAATATTTGATGCCATCTACGTTCCATCTTTCTAAAATTTTTCAGAATGTGCAATCCACCAGTCAATTGGTGTCACTACACTTGGTTATTACAACTTCATGGATTACTAATTGGTGTCACTGCACTTGGTTACAACTAAATTCTAATGGATCAAATTTTCAACTACAAAACTGTGAAAATGAACCAGTGATGCAACCTGATAAAATGTGCTGGATCTCACTCGACACTTCAATAAAACCCCATTTTACTTTCACTTATGCTGGCAAAGGAAACATTCAACAATTTCAGATATGATCAGTTGCACTTCCCACTTTCCAGACAGAAAATGACTGAGCATGTGAACTCAAATATTTGTATAAAATCACATAAGAGCACCTTTTGATCATTACATAGACAACAACAAAAACTACATGACTAATGATTGAACTAGGAAAAAACAAAGTGAATCCACATAAAAATTTGCAGAAAGTGAAGGATAAGCATTTATTTAGACTTCACCTTCACTCTTTGAGCTCTTCTATTTTTGATCGCATGCAACCTCTCATTTCAGGTAACCCTAGCAGTAGTGTAGCAGATAGTTTGTTGTGTCATTTTTTTGTTTGGATATGGATTTGTGTCAATGGCCTTTCTTCAAAAATAATCTTTGATTCATTTTAAGCATCTTTTTCATTTTCTTTTCCTTTTCCTTCCAAATGGAGACGTTATGTTATAAGTTAAGATGACTTAGAAGATATGCTGCCAAGTGCCAATTACTGAGTCTAATTAAAGGCCTTTTCATGTGGGCAAAGCTTCAGGCATGTGGGTGTTAGGAAATTAACTAGGGTAGATCATGCGTAATCAATCACAAGCACACAAGACAAAAGAGATTTATGTGGTTCGGCAGTTGCCTACGTCCACGGGACTATGAGCGTTCCGCTCGATTTCAATGCAAGAAATTGGGCAACTCGTTACAAGGATATACCTCTAACACTTAGCCTAATCTCTCCCCCAATAGATCTCAATCTTGCTCTCACAGTCTCTCCCCTTACAATGCTCTCTTGTTTTCCCTTGCTTGCTTTCTGTTATGTATACAAAGAATAATCCTAGAGAGTATATATAAAGAACTTGCCCTAGTTTACTTAGGCTCTAAGTAAACTATCCATCAAGGCCCAATGGACATTTTGAGCCAAATCCAACAATCTCCACCTTGGCGAAAAATGTCTGACCTTTTGAAGAATTGTTGTGTTGTGTTTATAACACCTGTACTATGTGGGAAAGCTCTCCCACCATATCTGCACCTCACCGAAGATGAGGTGCACCTTCAATCTCTAACAAGAGGAGAGATTGAGCAAGTCCAAGCAAAGCCTGAACTTCTCTGTAGTGACTGGCTTAGTGAGAATCAGCTGCATTTTCATCTGTGTGAATCTTCTCAACGGAGATCTCACCTATAGCAACCCAATCTCGAATTCTGTGATACATAACAGCAATGTGCTTTGTCCTGGCATGATATACCTGATTCTTCGCTAAACTATGGCGCTTTGACTATCACAGTGCATTGAGATTGATTCTTGCTTAATCCCGATTTCATTCACCAAACCTCTTAACCGATTGCTTCCTTAGAAGCCTCTACAAGTGCCATGTATTCTGCCTCTGTAGTGGATAATGCTGTTGTAGACTGAAGCACCGATCTCCAGCTTATCGGTCCGCTTGCTAATGTGTAAATATAGCCTGTGGTGGATCTTCTTTTGTCCAGATCCCTTGCAAAATCAGAATCTACATACTCCACTACACTTTCTGGCCCCCTAATTTCTTTCAAACAATAGTCCCAAGTCTTTAGTGCCTTTCTAGTATCTCAGAATCCACTTTACTGCATTCCAATGCTATTTCCCTGGATTCGCCATGTACTTAATCACCACACTGACTGCTTGAACAATATCTTGTCTTGTGCAAACCGTGGCATACATCAAACATCCCACCGCATTAGCATACGGTATCTTGGACAAGTCTTCAATTTCATCGTCCGTACTTGGACATTGACTGGCACTTAAATTGAAGTGACCTGCAAGTGGAGTAGACACAGGCTTGGCATTCTGTATGTTAAACTTCTCAAGTACTTTTGAGATGTATTTCTTCTGTGATAACCACAGCTTTCCAGCCTTTCTGTCCCTCCTTATTTCCATACCCAACATTTTTGTGCCTGCCCCAAGGTCTTTCATGTCAAACTCCTTTTTCAATTGAGATTTCAGTTCTTTTATTTTTGATATGTTCTTACATGCAATAAGCATATCATCCACATAAAGTAGCAACATAATTAATGAATTATCATCATGTACTTTGAAGTAAACACAATGATCATACTCACATCGATAGTAGCCAATCTGCAACATGTAGGAGTCGAAGCGCTTGTACCATTGCCTTGGTGATTGTTTCAGCCCGTACAATGATCTCTTCAATTTGCAGATAGAGTCTTTTTTTTCCGACTTCTCTAAATCCTTCAGGTTGCTCCATGTAAATTGTTTCCTCCAAGTCACCATGAAGGAAAGATGTCTTTACATCTAACTGTTCAAGCTTCATATTGAACTGTGCTACTAATGCCAACAACACCCTGATAGATGTGTGCTTCACAACTGGGGAAAAGATCTCATCATAGTCAACCCCTTCTTTCTGTGAGTACCCCTTTGCTACTAAACGTGCCTTGAACCTTGGTGTTTCGTTCTCATGTAGGACTTCCTTCTTCCGAAACACCCATTTGCAGCCAACTGATTTTCTATCTTTGGGTTCTGGAACTAACTCCCAGACGGAGTTCTTTTCGAGAGATTCCATCTCATCCATCATAGCACCCATCCAACCTTCCCTATCACTGCTTTTCAAAGCTTCTTGGAGTGTGGTTGGATCACCACTACTGGTGATAAGAGCAAAATGGACTTCATCCTAATCCCATCCAAACCTTTGAGGTAGTTTGATGCTTCTCTTTGCTCTTCCTTGTGCTAGACTTATGGGTTCCTACTGAACCTCAACTTCTTCCTCTCCACCAGATGTACTGGCCTCTGTTTGACTATGCACTAATTTCTTGCCTTTATTATCTGTAAGAGGAATTATTTCAACAACTGCCTTCTCAGCACTGTGCTCTTTGACTTCACCATCTTGTTCCCTGTTCAGCATAGACTTTTCATCAAACACTACATCTCTACTGATGATCTTTTTCATGTTTACTGGATCCCATAGCTTGTACCCTTTCACTCCCTTCTCGAATCCGAGGAATATGCATTTGAGTGACTTCGAATCGAGCTTGGATCTCTCATCACTGGGAATGTGTGCGTATGCTGGACATCCGAATAACTTGAGTATAGAATAATCAACTTCTTTTCCTGGGGCTCACATGGGATTAGTTTAGGTGGGGTAGGGTTTGACTTTGGGAAATTAATAAAAGAAGTTAAGGTGGGTTTGGGTCAGGTCCGGTTTTGGGTCGGGTTCGAGGGTCCGGATCGGGATACAACAGAAGGACAAAGTCTGGGAAATTAGGTAGTCTACCTGATGGTGCCAAAATCTCGAAAAGCGAAAAATACTAAAAAGCCCTCGAAACTTTCCGGAAATAGCGACACACACTCCTACTGTACCCAAACGGGCTCGGATCTCAACCCAACTTTGCACGCACGATCCTAATGAATAATCGGATCTATTTGGCTTATAAATGAGCTTAATTAGCTAAAAGCACAATTAACTAAGCTAATTACAACCTTGGGATTCTGGGATGTTACAGTTTGCTTTGGTAAATTGGAAATGAGTGTTTTCCTTGGTAAAATGGAAATGGTCTCCAAAATCACAACTACGAGTGCCAAGACGATTGTGTCTGAATCTGCATATGTATAGTAGATTATCGCATGATTTTGCCGCCCAATGCCAGTTAGAAGAAGTTGAAAGTAGGCTTTTGTTTGACCCCACAGGTACTTGGGGAAGGTTTGAGTTTTTGGGCTATCAAAAGGGAAACTTAGCCTTTGGGTTGGGACTTAGATTGTGAAACCCACGGGTAATTTAGGTTGGTTAGAATTTGGGTGCTTCACTTAATCACCAATCTAAACGGGCCACAAACAATCACCCCTTGAATGCCAATTAATCCCATGGATTTTTACCAATTTGTTAGGACTAGATCGTAGGATGGAGGGTCAAAATTTTATTTTTCATAAAAATTTGTTAAATTTGTGGTCGATGGATCAAGGGGTTACATAGTTTTGTGAGTGTAAAATTTCATACAGAGTTAGGGACCATCCGTGATTCTTACCAACGTATTTGATGGCCACATAGTCCATTTATGATCAAGTTACTCTCCTCAGGTTCACTGTACCGGAGAATTCCAAGTGCGCCCATCCTGTGATACTCACTAGTGGATTGAAATTAAAACAAAAATATATTAAAAAAAAGATGCTTTTTCAAAAACTAGCTGATTAAGGGAGCCTCCAAAGTTAACAATTGAATATGGTGGATCTGTCTTGATTTCATAATCAATAATGGGGCCTGCAAAATTCAGATTGGTGGCAATTTAAGGGTGTATGTGGGTGGGTCGGTGGGCTGGGGACTCTGGATTAATCAAAGGGGGCTAGGTGGGCTCACGGATTGGACAGTTTCTAGCATGGGAATGGGTAGATGATTCCTGTGTGGGGAGATTTCCTGAACTCCAGGATTACGCTAATCACAGCCATCAGATGAGGCTAAGCACTCTCACGTGCCATCCGCGTGCCATCCACGTGGCACCAAGCTCACCCCGGCTACCAGGACAGAGGCCTCGGCCGAAATCAAGCAGCCCCGGACCGCTAGCGCCGAGCCCGGCTACCCCGTGTGCCCATCTCGGCAGAAAGCTCCACCTCGGCTGAAGGAGCCGGGACGAAAGCCGAAGCAAGAAAGAACTTCCACTTGCGCCCCTCATCCCCCACGTCATCAGGCACGTGGAGGAGTAGGGGCGTAAGCTAGTGAGACAGATGCGACATCCAGCCGCTCACAATCTTCGCCAGATCCCTGACAGGGCGGCATCCAGCGGCTGAGGCCACATCAGGGCAAGGCCCGAGGGCAGATCCGATGGTACTCCTACCGCCAAAGGCGTCCAACACGATCTGGCCCAACAAGACGCGCATTTAATGCGACGTGGGCTGATCCGACGCGCATTTAATGCAGAGTGGGCTGGATTGGACCGCATTTATTACTTCGTGGGCTGATCATGACTTTCCAGTTGAATCATGGGACCCACACCAAATTATCCTCCAAAGATACGACCCAAGCCTCTATAAATAGAGCCTCAAACCACCAGCAAGGTACGCACAATTCAATACACAGAGCCGTTACTCTGCCTCTCTTCTTCCTCTCCTTCCATTGTTCCAGTTCACTCACTGACTTTGGCATCGGAGAGCCTTGCGCCGCTCAGGCCAGGGTCCTCTGACCGTTTGCTCTTCCTTTTCAGGCTTTCGGGCGGCACCTAATCTTCATCACCTTGGATAAGTCCTCTAAGGCACCCCAGTTATTGTGGGTCATTATTTTCTGCACCTACATACCTTGTCTTGGGTTATAATAGTAAATCAATAAGAATAGTTGTTTGTTGCAAGATCCTTCTAGCTCGAACTGTCATTGCATTGTTGTTGACAGTCTCCATTTATGAAGCAATAGCTGCTCCTTCTAGCTCCTCTTGGGAGCTTAGATTTGAAGCTAGAAGATTGAGCAATCTTGTTGCTGTTTTAAAGTTGGTCTACTACCTTTCTGATCAATATCTAAATCCTTGGTCCCAAACTGCAAGTAGCATGAAAACTGTAACACAATCCAGCTTGCTCTCCGGGGTTGTAATTTGTGTTTTATAGCATAGCTATTGATTGTTCTTTTGTTGGCTAACCCAGCTTGTGGGTTCCTGTTTCACCTAGTTAGGCCTGGACTATAGGTTTTTTTTGGGTTGCCCGGCCTATGGACCTTCTTTTGTGGTTTGCTCCCTATTGGATGCAGCTTCATTTGGAGGTTGCATTTGAGTGGGACTTTTACCAATTCTTTTTGTACATTGTACTATGGAAACCCTTGCGCACCCACACACACTCATCTAATTTCTAAAACGGGGAAAATAGACATAAATATGCAGAGTGTGTCCAACCCTTTACCCATATCCAACCTTTCTTTGAACCTGACTTTGGAGTTACAGGCCTTTACCCATATTGAACCTCTCAAAACTTGGTCCCAAAACACTCATTGATGAAAGGTGTTGGCACTTTAGTATCACACACAAGCCCAGACATCAATCTCTGGGTCATCAAGTTTAAAGTAACACTTCTGGCCAATAGTCCATAGGGTAGGTAATCTTGGTACAACCCAGGCTTAGCCTGCTTTCGGCCAGGCCTGGACATATAGTATGAGCCCGTTTTATATTTGGGCCAGTCTTGGATTAAGAAATGAAAAACACCAAAGCCCGGCCTCGCCTGGGTCGAACAATGAGTGCTTGTTACTTAGTGATTAATTGTTTAAAAAAATTGCTAGAAAGCATGATCAATTGATCAAAAGTACGTTACTGACACTTATGGCCGTCATGGGCTTGAGTCGGATATAGGCCTGTATACAGTTGAGCCAGAGTTGGATATGCCTCAGCTCGACCCACTACGCACTGAACAACCCTTATCAAAACCACTACCAAGCACTAAATTTGCCTCTGATATCGGCTCATAACAGGATACCCATTTTATCTGATCCATCATCATCTCTACAACCAAGTTATTATTTCAATCAGACTTCAGGTGCGTTTGTGGGAAGAAAGGATTCAATGGTGTAGGATATTGTTTTGATTTTTCATGCGGACAACTATTTCATTGATAGCTACAAGAGATTTTCCTTGTTGAAATAACAAAATAATTTTTTTTAATAGAGAGAATTTTGAATTCTTATCAGAGAATTTGGAATATGAAATTCCTGCATGTAAACATAAATTTGCTCATACGGAATCCTCTCGCTAGCTCAATCAAGTATCTAAATCAAATCTGTATCCTTAGCCCAAACCCAAACAAGTCCAGTCCAAATTGCATTTTCATCGAGCCCGAGACCACGAGCTTGGCCCAGATCTCTCTCTCTCTCTCTCTCATTTAATTAGTAATCTGATCTATTTATTTCCTAAAGATCTCATCTTTCTTTTCTGTATTCCTTTTAACCAAAATGTTTGGCATGTCTATTTTTTGTCTCTAAACCTCTATTTCTCTAAAGTGAGTAGAGGTTCTGAAATTAGAGGTGTTTGACAGTGATTTATAGCCTCTGTACACTCTAGAGCAAAAGAGGCAAAGCCTCTATTTTTTGTCTCTAAACATCTATTTCTCTAAAGTGAGTAGAGGTTCTGAAATTAGAGGTGTTTGACAGTGATTTATAGCCTCTGTACACTCTAGAGCAAAAGAGGCAAAGCCTCTAGAAAGGAAATGCCCCAAAATTGGGCATGCATAAATAAGAGGCAATGCCTCTTGAAAAAAACAGAGGCGGAACCCAATTTTGATGAAAAAAATGCCCCTGACGAAATTTTATTGTCAACGAAAGTCCTTTGAATAAAGGACTCACTTCTCCTTCTCTCTTTTCCATATGGAAACATTTTGAGTGATTTTTTCCACTCCCCAAACCCGACCCCAAAAAATCACTTCCTCGAATGCAACCGTTTTCTTCCCTCATTTGATCTCATGGCATCTCCTCCAAGATTCCTATTCCTATCCCTCTCCTTAAAATCCCCTTCACTTTCCATTTCTCATCGTTCAACAACTCAAAAAATTACATCGAATTTCTGGGTTAGGGTTTTCGATTTAGAAAGAGGAGAGAACTTTGGTCATTTTTCTGTGACAAAGTTCATATCTTTTCTATGGATTTATGTTTCTAACTGCCGAGAGAGAGAGAATTTTAGTGATTTCTTTTTCATTATTGCTAGAACCCAGATTGGAAAGAAGTATCAACTATCAAGTAGCAGTTTCTTTTCACTGTTTACGGTGTTAGTTTAGAGAGAGACTGAAGTGGCCTTTTACGGTTGGATGAATTTCATTTATGTTGATTTTGAAATTCCTGATCTGGGTCCTTCTTGTCCTGCGATTTTGAATGTTGGGTGAGTGTTTTGGTATTGTCTAATGCAATAAGAATCTGAATTGTTGAGGATTTTGTGGTAATTTGAGGGAGGAAGCTAGTTTTTGCTATTTCCACTTTTTCTATTAACTGTGTAGAGAGAGAGAAAGAGAGTTTCTGCAATTTGATGAGTTTCAGTTGTCTTGATTTTGAAACTCAGAGTTGGGTCTGTTGTTTTGCGATTCTAAATTGATGGTTTGGTGTCCTTGTAGTTAATCCTGGTAAATTCGAAGGAATTTCGGTGATTTGGATGAGATCATGGGTGGAGATGGAATTGCTAATTTTTTGGACGGCATTGAATCCCATGATGCAGATTATTCCTACAACCATATCGCTCAGTGATGAGCTTGTGCTTCTGATCTTGGCCCGCCTCCCTCCATCACTCTATCAAACACTCAGACTCATCAACAAGCACTATCATGCCCTTTCAAGGAGCAGAGAATTGTCAACTTTTTTAGTTGTGTCTTGATTTGTTGGCGTGATTTTTATTTGTTTACGTAATGACAGAAGATACCTCTCTATAAAAAGGCATACCAAACAGTCTATTTGAAGTAGACCCGTTCATTACCAAACACGTTTTTTTGTTCTAGCCTCTTTTTTTTACAGCTCTTTTTTTAATGGCTCTATTTTGAATGGTCTGTCATAAAAAGAGTAGAGATGCAGATTGCAAGTGGGTGCCAATGAGAAATAAGAGGTGAGGATTTTGCCCTTTATACGCCTCCTGTAAGATCCCGACCCCAGTCCTTTTGTTTAGCATTGTTTTAATCGTGGTTTAACTTGTTAAGCGAGATTTGATTTAGCTTGACCGCGTATTTGAGTTTGACCGGATTTTTCCTTGCCTTGGAGATTTTGTAGACCATTGACTTTAGTTTGACCCGGTCCTTAGGATTTGTATTTTTATGGGAAATTACTTCGGATTTCTAAAAATTCGGGATTTGGAGTATTTCGACTCATTTTACGAAGTTTAACAACTTTCATATTTTAAACCATTTTGATTTGATGAGCAGAAAATGCGTTTTTCGAGAAAAAGGGCAAAACTGACTTTTCACCCTAAATCTGTCCATGAATTTCGAAAATTCCAGAAATTGGGGAAATTATACTTTTTGGAAAGTAGATATTTCGCCGATCGTTTTTGTCTTCTTCGTCGTTTTCATTCGGGACCCGCAAACATTAGTTTCAGCCTTGGTGAGTTTGGGGCCCATGGGACCCAGCCCATTTTCTCTATAAAAGCCATGGGCTCTTCTTGTCTCCCCCATTCTTTCTCTCATTTCCTGCAACAAAGTGGGGTTAGGGTTTCTCCCAGCCCCCTTTCTCTCTCCTCATGTATCCCTCCTCCCTTGATGCTAAATGGAGATTTGAGCTCCTCTTCTTCTTCCCCATCTTCCTAGCTTCCCCTAGACACCATTTTTGAGATGTTTGAGCTAGAGAAGACCCATCTTTCAAGCTCTTCTTCTTGTTTGGGGCACCCAAAGGTTAGCAATGGTTCTCTTTTCTTTTCATCCTTGTTTTCCTCCTCATTTGGAGTGTTTTAATCCCACATGCAGGGGTTTTATGATTTTGGGAGCTTGAGGCCATTAGAGGACTTTCATGGAGTGTTTTACATCTTCTCTTGACTCAAGGCAAGTAGAATTTTCAACTAATATGATGTTTTCATGAGTCTCATTTGGTTTCATGGTTTTTTCTTCATTTTGTTCTAACTCTTTTATGATTTATGGATTCACATTGAATGGATGAACTAATGTATATTGATTTCCATTTGTGCTATTTTCTTATGATGTGTTGGGAGTTTGGTTTCATTTTAGCCACTTGATAAATTGGTTTCTTTGTATTAATGGTGTTGTGTTCTAAGTATGGGAAAACTTTGATTTTTGAAAAAGTGTTGTGTTTGATCAAATTGGATCAATTTATGGATGGTTTTGATGTGTTTGGAAGGTCAAGGAAGGGCCCAACAATTCATGGAAATCAGTATGAAGGAAAAGGAATCAAGAGAATCAAGGAAAAAGGGAAAAAATGCAAAAAAATGTGCACTCGGGCTGGACTGGGCAGGCCCAGTCCGCTCGAGCGACCCACTGGGTCGCTCGAGCGGACCAGGCACTGTCTGGGTCCGCTCGAGCGACCCACTGGGTCGCTCGAGCGACCCAGCTTCTGTCTGGGTCCGCTCGAGCGGGCCTGGGTCCGCTCGAGCGAGCCCAGCTCAGTCTGGGCTGGGTTTGGGTCCGTTTATGGATCAGTTTGGGCCTGTTCTTTGGGACTTCTTTGGGCTTGTCTTTGGGCCTGTTTCAAGTTTAGTTTTGGGCTATTTTAAAACTGTTTATTGGGCCATTTCAGATCTGATGTTGGGTCACCTTTGGGCCTGACATTTGACTGTTTTTAATGACTGTTTTGCGGGCTGTTTTAGAATTTGTTGGTGGGCCTGTTTATGGTTAGTTTGAATTGATTTTAAAACTTGTTCTTTGGACCTTTTAAGGACTGGTTGTGGACTGTTTTTAAACTTGCTTTGTGGGCCTGGTTCAGGATAGTTTTGGGGTTGTGTTTTAAGTTTGTTTGTGGGCCAACAAGGGTTTAGCTTTGAGTTGTTTTAAAAATCTGTTTTGCGGGCCTGTGCGAAGTTTGTTTGGGCTGTTTTTAAGAATCGTTTCGTAGGCCATTTAAGGATTTGTTTTGGACTGTTTTTAAACCTGTTTCATGGGCTTGGTTAAGGTTCAGTCTTTGGATGTTTAAAAATCAGTTTTATGGGCCATCTTAAGATCAGTTTTTGGCTGTTTTGAGAACTTGATTTGTGGGCCATTTAAGAGTGGTTTTTGGACTGTCATTTGAGACTGTTTTGGACTCGGTTTAAGGCCAACTATGGGCCTGTTTTAATGAGATTTGAGATTAATTGTGATACTCGGAAATTTGTGAAATGGGAATGATGTGAGAATGAGTGCATGTGAAATTACCTGGGAACCGTTCGGGTCTTAATGCGCACTTATCATTTAAATATTATGGATTTTCATTGGCATCAAACGCACTTTTTATTAATTAATGTTTAAAGGTTAAATGTGCATTGAGATGGTCCCTTGGTAAGTCATTAAGTCATTCTCCACTATCCATTCCATTTCAAGTCAGAAAAATGTATTGTATTTGTATTTGCATTTGTATTTGTTTTCTTTGGTGAACTAATCTAAATAGCATCGGTGATTTGTTATAAAATCATGTGTCTTTCCATGTTCGAAAGGGTTGATCATATGATTTTATACAAATCACTTTGATGTGTATTTGAACGGTTCACCATCGAAATTTGTACGTTTTCTCCGATTCGATTTGAAAAGAGATTTGGAGTATGTGTGTCACATTCGGGATTCCTTCGATGAGACCATTATTTGTTAAGATTAGTATTTTGAAAACAAACCCCGAGGCAAGACGGGGCCATAGCTATGTGGTGCGAGCCCCTGAGCCAAAGGGATTAGTATTATGTTAGATTTGTATCTGTTTGAGTTTGAAAACTAAAGGCACCACTAGGCTTAGGTCACCTTGTCGGGCTGATCACCCGGCTTGGGATCTTTACTCTGTCCGCCAGCTGCAGCTTGGATTCCGTCTGTACCGACCATGGCAACGGTAATGATCTGCCGGTCCCATTTGTATGGCTACGGTTCTGATCCTCTGTTTAGTACCACGTTTAGTGGCTACGCTCTGTTTGCTCTTATTACTTCGGTGATAGGAGGATTTAGCTATTTGTGGTCGCCTAGGTTTTATCCGCATATTACTTTAGTTTATGATTATTGTCGGTTATGCTTTTTATGCTTTGATTTGTTTAATGTTTACGATATCGACCTTCATCATATTGTTTCTACTATTCAGTTTTTAAATGTATTTCCAATTATTAAATGCTTTGCTTGGATGGTTATCTTTTCGAGACATTTATGCTTTAGAGACTGTTCGTTTATTGCTTTGATATTCGTGTCCGGTCTTTCGATCGTCTTTTCGTGATTTATTGTTATTATTGGTTAGACTCCTTATTCAGTTTACGAGGATTTCGCCTGGTTTTATGTATGTTCTTTCATTCGTATTATTTGTTTATTTGCTTGCCAGACCGTCGTGTCTGACCCTTTTTGTTTGGTGCCAGTTTCTTCTCTTTCCTGTTTGTAGGTGTTTGATCAGAGGAGGCGGTGGAACCGCTGGTTTGACGTGAGAGGCTGCCCGTTGATATCATCTAGATGTCAAGTGTGGCACCAGAGTTCGTATTGAAATGTCGGGGTAGGATTTCTGTTTAGTTGGATATTGTTGTTTGGCTTCATTAGCCTTTTTTTATTGGGTTGTAATTAAGACACTTGTTAATTGAAATTTGAATATGGGAAATAATAGATTTGTTACTACCAGCTCAGTGTGTTGTGATTTATGATGTATGCCAGTCTGTTTATGATGGCTTTATGACATTGGTTGCGTACGACACGGAACCCGATGGCCACGGATTCCGAGTCGTAACACCTTGGTTAGCTTCCGCGAAAAATATACTCTGATTGTGTTGGCATGTGATTATCCTCATTCACGCGGATCTTGGGAACTATAACAAAAAGTTTCAAATTATTCCAAAATTTCGCACCCCGAGATCGGTTCGCTGCAGGTCCCGGTTTCGGGGCGTGACACCTCCCCTTCGACCTGATGATCTGCAAATCCGGAGGGGAAGGTCGAATCCAGGAATCATTAAAAGTGACAATTTGATTCAGCCAAAATTATTGTTAATTGGCCAACGCCAAACATGGCTATTGTTACCCACTGTGGAAGTCACGTTTCATTTCCTTAATGAGTCTTGACCAGACAAAAATAAACACTTAACTCTCGATCTCTCTCTCCCATTCCCTGCCACCAAACCCAGCCACACCTTACCGTCACATCCAGTCACACTCCTCCCAATGTCAAGCCCACCTCTCTCCCTTGCCGAGCCCAACCTCCCTTGGTTCTCTCTCTCTCTCTGAAAACCAGTCCTAGCATGAAAAAAACTTTAAGAGATCCAATATGCCACAGCCTTCAATTCTCTTTATGTAACCGTTGCTCTGTTTTCATGATTCATTCCAATGCCTCTCTTTTATCCTGTCTCTTAGCGGATACTGTACCAAATGGGGGCACTATTAGTTTGTCATTACCTCTTGTGTATATGTGCATTGTGCTTTACTCGGAATTGAAAAGAAGTATTCTTACCAACCCGCACCTTTTTTTTCTTCCTTTGCTTGAATTGCCTATGACCGATCACTTTGATCGGATATCTTTTCTGCTTTCATCTTTTTACTAACTACTGTTTTTGGTTCTGACAAATCACTAGGTTTGGAGAGAGTTTGAACAACATGAGAATTTTGTCTACCCTTGCATTTAGGGGTCGTTTGTCTTTTACGCGAGGGATATGTAAATACAATTTACACATGTAAAAGATGAGTATTCAAATTTTAAGTATGTAACGTTTACACATGTGTTTTCTTTTACAACGTTTGCCTAATAACACTATTTTCTCATCATTTACAGATGTGATTCATTTTTCTATGTTTGTTTCAATGATATGTGTATATGTAACGATTTTGTAAATGATACTTATTAATCATTAAATTATATTCTACTATAATGATATGAAAAGAAGACAAAAAAGGTCTGAATTATATGAAAGTTCTCATTTGCATTTTAGATCCTTAAAAAATAACATGTTTTTAAACATGAAATATACTTTTCAAAAATAGATGTTTCTATCAATGATCACCTTTAAAAAAATGCATTCTAACATGTTTGGTTAAGGAAATAAGAGTTTATAGTCGGATGGTTAAGAAAAATAGGATTATTATGAATTTTTTATTAATTAATATTTAGTTTAATATTATCTTAATTCATTATTTGATTCGCATAAAACTTAACCCATGCATCTCACCAGTTTTATGCTAATATTAATCAATTATAGAAAGTTCTTAAAATGAGTATTTTATTGTTAAGTCGAATTATATTAAAAGTATCACAAATTTCATATGGTTAAATAAAATTGCTTTTATACATTATTTTTGAATGATACCATAATGCTATATAAAATACATTTTTCCTTTTCTCTTACATTCATTTATACATATTTAAATATTTTTAAAGTAATAAAATAATAAATAATTTTAGAAAATTCATTAAGATATTGGAAGAAAATCTAATATGAGAAGAGAAGATAGAGAATCAAATTCTGAAAGAATAAACCTACAAAGTAAATAGATTTTATAAAGTTTTTTTTTCTTTTTTTTCTTGTATAGCAACGTAAGAGATATAAATAGAGACGTTACCTTCATAAAAGGGCATGAGATGCAGTGAGGGTTTTCATTCATAGGTTTTATTGGTCTTGATGCATCTTTTATTATTATTTTGTAAATACATTGGAGGGGGATTTCGAACCCATAATCTCTTTGATGAAAATACCTCTTTTATTATTATTTTTTTAAATGCGTTAGAGAGGGGTTTCGAACCCATAACCTCTTTGACGAAAACTGCCCCAAAACCAAACCGTCCGCCTCCAATGGGTATTCTTTTAAATTACATGTGCTTTGGTATTCTCTTTTCCCACTTAAACATGTGTTTAAATCTTGGTGTGAAAATGGGCTCATTTTCACACCATTTACACATCTGATTTACACACAAGATGTGTAAATACTTGTAAACAAACATTACTAATGCGTAAATATTACGCATATTCACCATTTACATATGTAAATGGATGTAAACATTTTTCATTTCGGTTTCCAGCATATGTTCAGGCTTCTATATAAATACGGTGAGCGCCGCAAAAGTAGCCATTAAAAAAAAAAGTGCTGCAAAAGTGGGTGATCCACTCATCAATTTCTTGCATCACTATAATAACATAATGAAACTAGTGGTTTTTAAGAAATAGATCTTTCTGTATTATTATTCTTGAAAGATATAAACTGAACTGGCAGACTTTGATTATATTATGGTCATTTGATTTATTATCGTGGCTATGATACACCAATATTTGAATCTACCTGGTTTTCCCATTTCTGTTGCATCAACATGTTTGCTGGTACCATTTGCATCCAGCATGGATTGATTGTAACTAAACAGTATTTACTTTTATTAGTTTCATTAATTATCATAAGTTCACACAATGTCTTTTAAGTACCACATGATTACGCTCTCATCATTATTGTCGCCCGAATCTTTAAGGATCGTAACACTGTATTCTACTCCAATAACTACTTACAGTCTTGCATGTTTCTATCTCTATCTGTATTTGCACCCATTTAACACAAGATTTAAACATTTGAAACCTATATCTATTATTTCATTTCTTTTGTTACTGGGTTTGTACTCCTATGCATTCGATATTTTTTGGGTGTCAGATTATTGCCACTAGGTACTCTTTCACCTATTTTTGGGAAGCTAAATCCCCAAGTCCTTGACAGATATAGCCTTGTTGTCTGGGTTGTAAAACTTCCCTATCTTTACACCCCGTAATCGATTTAATTCTGTTGGTGGGATTCTTTGAAGAACAATTCTGGATGCATCCCAATTAGTGATAAAATTAAAGATAAATAAAAAAAAAGAAAGCAAAAAAATCTCATGAGTTCCCCAACTTGAACTTCCGAACTTTTTGTCAATTCTGCTTCTACATTGCATATCCAATACACGGTCCAAGTAGTTCTCCACCAAAATATCAATCAATCAATCTCTCTCTTTCTTTATATATATATATATTTATTTATGACCAACTCTCATAAGCTCAAGTTTAAGATAAGGTAAGTTCAAGTGTGTGGTGGGGCCCACCAGGGGACCCACATGAGTTGGGCATGGGGTGATTTCAAGGACTCCCTAGGATCCTCCTCTCTGCAAAAAATCAGTAACAACCGTGATTTCTATCATCTCTATATGGGCCCAAAAGTTTAATGGTCAACAATCCATTCGGATCGATACATAGCAGATCCAACAGTCCAGTAAATTCGGATCCGACCTAAAGTTTGTGAACATGTGTAATTTAGGGGGATCATGTGTTTGGTCCATTTGGATGGATCAAAGGTGGGCCCCACAAGCATGAGCTTATGAGATTTTATCCGAAGTTCGAGCTTAGGAGAGCCTTGCTCTCTCTCTCTCTCTCTCTATATATATATATATATATAGCCCCCACCCAATCTCTCATATAAGGTGAGGGATATCTCTCATAGGAGCATCTCCCTATATATATATATATATATATCTGTGTGTGTATTCTTTCATTTGGCCTATGCAAATCATATAGACAATAACCACATGAGTTATATGGTCTAGACATTCAGTCACAAATCTTGGATACTACAACACATAGGCTCCACTATTGAATTGGATGGGAGTGATTTGGAGTTCAATAGGTCAGCTCACCATATACCCACTTCATATCTAAGATGCATGAACTTAGAAGACAAACCTCGTGATCGGGTTCGGCTAAGGATTTCTATACAATTATTTACCCGAGCCCTTATATAAATGAATTTAGGCAAATCTAAGAAAATAATTTATACCATGTAAACACTTATTTCCTCAAGTTGTTACTCATTGTCTACTCAGTTGCTCTTCATTCTTAGAAGAGAGATCCATTAGAGGATTAATAAACCTATGTCTATGCTGGATGTAGGGTCGGCATCAGATTCTAGGATTCTTCAAGACTCAATTTGGAGGCAACCTCACAATAAATTCCGTATTCCGACGGTAAGGTATTGTGTTTTTTAATTGAGAATGTATATGTATTGTTTTAAGTATAATATTGACTAAAAGTTTTGTGTTTATAGGCAAATATTATCTTGTTGATGATGGATATTGGAATACATGTGGATTCTGAGATCCCTTTTGTGGCGTTCGTTACCATCTTAAAAAATGGTCAACTACGCGCGCACAAAGAACGCTCACAAAGATTAGAACAAGAGTTATTCAACTTGAGACATTCGAAACTACGAAATGTAGTTGAGAAAATATTTACGGTATTAAAGCAGTGTTTTGCTTTGTTCCAGATTGCTCCATATTACCCTATAAAGACACAAGCGAAGCTAGTCGTGGCATGCTGTATTCTACACAATTTTATTCGACAACGTAACTTGGATGATGAGATGTTTGTGGAGGCAATGAATGAGAGTATACAAGATGAGAATATGGGTGACAAACTTAATGACAACCAACCGGGGGATGGTGTTTTAGGACCCAACGATGAAGATAGAAATTATATGACATAGTTGTGAGAAAGCATAATAGAAGAGATGTGGGCTGCAAGGGGTGGATCTTAATGTGGTTTTTCTTAATAAGACTTTAAACAATGGTCTTGTGAGATTATCATTTTTTTTAACATTCATACTAAGTTACTATATTTTATATTTAATTTTGACTTATATTAAAATGTGTTGTATGTTCTTATTGAATTTAAATTATTTTTTCGGCCATGGTTATGTATGAACATGAGATTCATAGATATTCATACTTAGTTATTATGACTGTGTTTTAATATTAACTTGCATGGAGATATGTTTTATATTCTTATTGATTTTGAGTTATTGGAGTATGAATTGAGTTTCATAGTTCGAAGAGGCATGGGGGTTGTTTATGAAGTTATTTGTATATATTAGGTACTTATACAAGTTGAAGAAAATTGAGAATGTCTTCTTGTTAAAGGGAGATTGTCATATTATTTTTTTCAAAATAAGACTGATTTAGTTCGTTTAAAATTTGATTTACAATGTAGCCTTTGAAATTCAGTTATTGGACTGCTGATTTACTTAATTTTGAGCTTGGTCAATTAAACCAATTTAATGGATGGGAAAGACATGGGTCCCATTTCTTCTATCAAGATGAAAAAGGTGGGCCCACTACTTCAAACAACTTAGCTAGTTTAAATTGAGTCACTATTGATGGACCGCGCTCCTGCTCGGTTCTACCGAGGTCGGCGGACGTGGGAGTCCGTTGGGTCCGACCCTTTCGTAACCGGGGGGCAAGGGCCGTGCATCAACATTTCTTTTTTTTTGTGGGTGTGCCAGATTTTCTATTTTTACTTGGAATTGCAAGTGGTGATCCGGAGATCAACCTTCGCAAGTAAAAAGGAAATCAACTCCTTTCAAGTTTTCCATTGCACATATATTTAAGAAAAGAGACATTTTCTTGGTTTGCCGTGAAAGGCGATTTTTTTGGCATTTATAGCCGATTTTGGCGTTTATAGCCGATTTCTGGCGTTTGTAGCCGATTTTGGCATTTATAGCCGATTTACAATCCTTATCAATAATGAAAGACAAGAGTTGTGATTTTTGTCTCTTTTGAAAAAAATACAAACTACAATGGAAAGCAAGAAAAGGAGGATCTAACTTCTCAGGAGATTGTGGGGGACCCGTTTAGATTGACGGTCGCAAGCCATATGTGGGCTTCGCCATCATCCATGCAGATGAGAACAGAGGATGCTATTGATTCGCTTGGCTTGGCTATAACCTCAGGTTTTTAGAGAACAAAGACCAAAGGAAGGTCCTATGTCCAATAAAAAGCCGAGTAGACGGGCTTGAAAAGCCATGTCTAAGCCATTGGCGGCAGAAGGAGAAGGTAAGGACCTTGGGGGGGGGGGGGGGGTACCCCCCAAGGGACTTTTGTCACCTTGTAGCGGTGGTCGGTGTAGGATTTCCGCAGAGTTTTCTCTTTTAGATTTCTACTGCCTCTTTCTGTCTAAGTTTCCGGATTTTCTGCAGTCTATTGTCTGTGTGTCTG
The DNA here is from genome assembly GCA_012931725.1 of Litsea cubeba. Classification (NCBI taxonomy): domain Eukaryota; kingdom Viridiplantae; phylum Streptophyta; class Magnoliopsida; order Laurales; family Lauraceae; genus Litsea; species Litsea cubeba. The sequence goes on along the minus strand of CM022946.1, from coordinate 42,910,176 downwards.
CTTTTTTTTCTTCTTGGAGAGCTCTCCTATTTATAGGCTTTTAGGTAGCCATTTAGGAGGGTTTATGAGCCTTGATTTTCATAAAGCTACATAAAGGGAGGAGTTACAAAATTGAATTCTTTATTTTGTAACTCCTTTTTCTTGGCTTCTGATTTGCCGGAGGAGATTGAGGGCATTTAATCGCTTTTAATCGCCATGATGGGAGGAGTTTCATGGGTTAAATGCCATGAATCTCTTGACTTGTAACTCCCGGATGCTTGCTTCTGATTGGTCCGTCCAAAGAAATGGATTAATGACTGTAATAAAGCTAGTCAATTAATCGCATTAAGTGGTCGCCGAGCATCTGAAGAGTCGCGGGCCGTGCCGTGTCTTTTGGGATTCTTCTGGCGATGATCATCGATGGATCTTCATGTAGATCGACATCGGATGACCATGTAATTTCAGGTGTTTGTTGCCAACAGCAGGTCGGTGCCATCTGTCCTGTCGATTTCTCGATCGGTCGGGTAGAAAGCACACTTTTTTTGGTTGACCGGGTGGCGATCAATATTATTTTCGATACTCTTGATGATTGACCCGTGTTTTGGACGGATGTCAGAGGATTTGGTGTCTCAAAAGTATGAATTTTGGAAAATACCAGAGGCTGGGCGCTTCGAATCGCGAAAAAAAACGGCGAAAATCGGGGTTTCCGGGGCCTTCCCGGCGACCCCGGGCTCCAGGGTCGCAAGGGCCTGCGACCCTGGGGGGTTTTTCCCCCTTTTTGTCCCGTTTTGTGTCCGTTTTTGCTCTTTTTCGATTCTTTTTTTTTGTATTTTTCCTTGACATTTTTGACCATTTATTGGCTTGATTTCCCTGTAGGAAACCTGATAAGAATCCTTGCATTTTGGTTTGCAAAGTTTCTAATTTCCTGAGAAAGCCGAAGACTTTGTCGCGCAGAGCTGCCGATTTTCCGTCAGAAGCTGAAACTGGGTCTAACGATGTCGGAATGACCTGAAATTTGGTGTGAAGCCTCCTGACCAATAAATAAGACCAACCATAGGCTTTTGTTTGAGTCTTGAAGCCGTTTGGGGTCCTATCACTAGTAGACTCGCTTTTATCGCGATGAAGATGTCGCGGTTTGATGTGCGGTCAACCGATGTCCGATTAACTTGAAATTTGATAGGGAACCCATTGGAGTCATTTTAAGATGATCCATAGGCTCTGTCTTGGAAACCATGGTCCCGGAGAGCTTTACCGCCGAGAGGCCTGATTTGGCTTCCGAGCGTCAAACTATGGTCAAATGTTGTCGAAATGACCTGAAATTTGACGTGCAGCCCCTTGTAAGCATTTTGAAGCCGTCCATGTGCTCTATCTGATGAGTAATGGCCTCGGTGGTTCTTAGAGGCTTGATTTAGCTGTTCGAGGGTTGATGTAGGGTCAAACGTTGTCGGTTTGACTCGAAACTTGACGTGGAGCCTTTTGGATGTATTTTGAAACCATCCATCGGCTCTAATCGAAGATTTGGTGTCTCCGATGCTTTCGCCGCCGAGAGCTCCTTTTCGGCTGTCGGAGAAGCGAAATTAGGCCAAATGATTTTGAAATGGCCCGAAACTTCTTGTGTACTCCTCTTTTGGCTGTCTTGAAGGATCTTGCAGTTTTTGTTTGATTCTGACAAGATTTGATTTTTTGGAAGTAGCATTGCCTATTTATGGCAGGTTGCGACTTCATGTAGCTCTTTGGATCTTGAAGAGGCAAAGTGACATTTTTGGTGTCAACAAATGCCCCCTCGAGGTATAGCGACGAGTTGCTTAACTTTTGTAGTCGGTGTGCCTCGAAGAGATTTTTGAAGGAGAGCCTGTGACTTGACCAAGAGTCTTTGAGCAGTCTTTCTTTTTGGTAGTTGTAGCCTTTTGAGCTTCGAGGGGAATTTTATGGTAGTGAAAAGGATCACGTACCATCTCGAGGCAAAGTTTTGAAGATTACATCAAGGATGTGGATTTGGGTTTTGACCTTGTGACCTAACAGGCTCTATGTGGCAGGTTAGGGGGTCGGGTTTGGTTTTGATCGTGTGACCCAACAAGCTGTATGTGGAATGTTGGGGGATCAATTTTGGTTTTGATCTTGTAACCTAACAGGCTGTATGTGGCAAGTTAGGGGATCAGGTTTTGGTTTGGATTTTTGTGGAATGTCAATTTCAAGATTTTGGCTCAATTTGGTATATGAGGCTGGATGGTTTGATTTTTGGAAGCTCATGGGGCTTGGAATTTTCTTTGTATGGTCCAATCAACTCAAAAGAGGCATGGAACCATTTTTGTATGCTCTTGGTAAGTGGGATTTCTCTTTGACTAAAAGCCCAAAATTTTTTTTTTTCAAGTGCCTAGGTGGTCAAACCTGGATCATATGGGCTAACCCATGGGACCTTAAGCTTTTGAAATGGCTTAGATCTCATATGGTGTCATTTTTGTAAAGAATATCCAAAAATATCTCATTTGGATGGAGAATATCTAAGAATATCTTTTCTTAGAGAGAATCTCTCATATTCCCTTTATTTTGGGATAGGATATCTCAAGATATCTTTCTTTTGGGAAAGAATCCTTCATTGATTTCTTTTTGGGAGAATATCTCTCATTGATTTCTTTTTTGGGAGAGAATCCCTCAAGATATCTTTCTTTTAGGAAAGAATCTTTCTAATCTCTTTCTTTTGGTAATGTTACTAATTAGTAACACTTATCTCTTTCTTCTTTCCTTCTTTGGTTTGCTCTCTTCTATAAAAGCAAGGAGGAGGTTGGATCTCTTGCTCTTATTACTTTCTTTTGCAATAATCTCAAGAGGGCTTCAAGACCAAGAGTTCTTCTTCTTCAAGATCTTCAAGACTTTTCTTCTTCTTCTCCATCAATGGCTTCAAGTAAGTTCCCTTTTTCAAGAAAACTCCATTGTAGGAAAAATAAAATTTTTTTTTTTTTTTGTTTCTTTCTTTTTCTTTTCTTATTTTTTTTTCTCCACGTGTTTTCCTTCTTTTTTTTTTACACGTGTTTGCTTCCCCTTTTTTTTTTACACGTTTTTTTTTTTTTGCTTTCTTCTTCTCTCTTTTTTTCTTTTTTCTTTTTTGCATGTTTTTTTTTGTGGGCCGTACGGACAGATCCGTACGGATTTGGCCGTACGGCCACGTGGCCTGTGGGCCATCCCTTTTTTTTTTTTTTCTTTCCCTCTTTTTTTTTTGAGAAAGTTTCTTTTCTTTTTTCTCTTCTTTTTTGTTTTCTTTTGCTCATCATGATAATGCCCCTTTTTTTTTTGGCAAACCTAGATGTTCATGCATGCATTTAATTGTAAATCAAATTTGTAGCATGATGTGATAGCATACCTGAAAGTTTTCGCAAATTTGGGAATTTGGAGCTCGCAGCGATGTTGAGCCCTTCCTGATTTTGCGGAGACTTTGAGGTTTCGAAAGTTTAGAGTTTCGGAGCTCGCAGCGATGTTGAGCCCATCTTCAAGCTTTCTATTTCTTTCGGGATAGTTCCTTTTCTTCGGAATTGCCCCGTCATCATGTCAAAATTTCGCCAGATTTTTTTTTAGCGAGATTCTGTCATTTTGATGTTTGACCTTTTTCTTTTCCATCCTTTGCAGGTGGTTCCTCCAGAACGAACAAGGGTAAAGAGCCTACTACAAGCGTACCTCGTCGATCTGCTAGATCTTCTAATCTTGCCGTTCAGCAGGCCTTTGAGAAGGTCCAGTATGTTGAGAGAAGTCTGGAAGAATGCGACTCCCTCAACAGAGATGAGATGAGGCAGCGACTGATCGCTCTCAAGGGAGAGGAATTCTATAAGATCATGGTAAGCAGTCGTCCATGGGTGATGGAAGATCAGAGCGTTTTGCCCAAGCCTACCTTCTTCTTTGGTGACGTAGTCCCTGATGACATGACATACCAGAGGAGGTGTTTTCAGTTTTCTTTCACAGCAGATGGTGAGAAGAAGACTGTTCTTACCCGGTCGACGTTTGATCGCACCGTCTCGATTCTGAGCCTTGCCCCCACGTGCTCTAAGAGGGAAGATCCTCCAAGCTGGGTGAGAAGGACAAATGTAATCAAGACCGGGGTTTTTGTTGGGGGTTCTCCTGGATATACGGAGAGGTTGCTGTTGACATGGACCTGTTGATGCCATCCAGCGGCAACCAGGGCTCTGATTATCCGTCGGTCGATTTGAGACCGGTGGGCCTTGGTATTTTCAGCGGTGACGGCAGCAATTGGATCAAGCCTTTTCTACTTCGTGGCCGTTTCAATGCTGACTCTGAGTGGAAGTCGTGGACTGATCGCATCCTGCTGATTGGTAGCGTCGTTTTGAAGGAAGCTGGGATTTTTGATGCGGTCCACGCCTTTAGGGAGACCGTGATCTTTTCCGACGAGGCCTTCATGGCTATGCTGGAATCATTCCTCCCACAAACCAATACCTTCGTTGTGACGAATGGTGAGATTGGTTTTTCTTTGAAGGAGCTGAGCGTCAGTACTGGATTGCCCATCCTCGGCAAACTCTATGAGGAGTTTATGCCGATTGACAGCGTCCTCGAGGGGCAGTCTGAGGAGTTCAGGCTTCTGTACTTTCAGCTCGTCGCCTTCTATGATTTTTTGAAGGAGAAGGAGGGTTTGAAAGTTAGATCCAGCAGTTGGAAGAGTTCTAGCTCTTCATTCCCTAACTTTTTTGATAGCAGGGAGTCTTCTGATAGCGTGACCCAAGAAGCCGGCTCAGGATCCAAGTTCAAAGAAGATCTTGGCCATGCAAGAAGAGTTGAGAGATTTTTATGCCAGTACAAATGCCATATGTCCTGACATTGCACTGCGGATAGATCTCGCTGTTTACCTCACTTATTGGCTTGGTGAGGCTATTTTTGCTGGAGGAGATGGAACGCACATCAAGCCGCATTGTATTTTTCCGGCTTGTCAGATGGCGTTTTGAGAGCAGCTTACTTTGGTGCCAGCTCTTTACTCCTACCTGTGTACCGAACTGCAGGCTGCTGCTTTTTTGGTTCGGCTTGGGCTTCCCATGAATAGGGTATTTTTCAGCCCATATCTTTTATTCGTGGTATGTATACCACTGTCCTAGCTTCCACCGGCTGGGTGCTGCACAGGATGATGATCCTCTGATGATTCGACTGGCTAAGGGCAAAGCCGTGTCCGAATCACTTTTGTTTGCCCGCATGAGGATCCGACGGTTCAGGGATGTCGAGATGGGGCAGTCTTCAGTGAAGCTTTCTCCGGAGTTGCGGAAGAAGGCTTTTGATTTTGGTGCCTCCCGAGACTCTACCAGGGCGGGGTCGGGAAGGTTTTATTCCTTGACGAATGCAGAGAGAGAGTGGCTTTTCATCATACGTGTCGGCACGATGGTGTACCGTAGACATCTTTTCGTCGACATCCAGCCGTATGTACCCTCTCGCTTTGCTTTGCAGCTGGGCTTTTCTCAAGGCGTTGTTGGAGCGCCTTCAAGCATGGTGAAGTGCTTTGGAGGCTTACAGGACGGGAGAAATGCATGGGCTTTCTATAGTGCTGAAGACACTACAGCCATGATTTCTTATCCTGTGTTGCTGACTTCCCGGACTGCCGGCTTTGCGAAGTGGTTCGCGGAGAGCTTTTCGGCATATCGGGGGCTTTCCAAGAAGGAGCTTGATGTGAAGCTGGCATCTGGAAAGGGCCTTGGAAAGTCGGATGGCATCCGGCGAGAGGAAGTTTGGGCCTTCCTTTCTGGAGAGAAGCGCAAGATAGGCTTTCTCGGTGACCAGGGCGTCATTGGTTCTGAAGCTGTTCGAGAAATACCTGATGAGGCTTTAGAGCAGCTAGAACAAGAGGAAGCCGAACTTGGTGCTTGGATGCAAGCGGCACAGAGGCAAGCTTCCGTGGAGTCTACTGGCAAGAGTAGACCATCTAGTGAGGAGTCAAGAGGGAAACCTGACTCTGACAGCGGGGCAGGTTCCTCCAAGAAGCGAGCCCGCAAGAGTAAGAGGAGGAGGAGTCATCATCGCAGCAAGGGGCAGCATGAGGACTCTCCTGACTTGGAAGTTCCTCTTACTATCAATGAGGATGTGCCAGTGGATGCTGACGAGCCTCCAAAGAAGAGAAGCCGAGAAGAAGAGACCGTCGGTGAAGGTATGATTCTTCCTTTTTCTCTTTCCATTTGTTTTCATTGGATTTTTCCATGTTCTGATTTGCTTCTTGTTTCTGCTTTTCTTTTTTTAGCAGAGGAAGACTTGGTGATGCCTGAGGTTCCAACCGATGAGGTGGTGGCGGATCCTGTCGGGGCACCTGAAGAAGAATCGAGGGATTCTGGAGTGAATCAAGAATCTCCAATTGGTATGACTTCTTTTGCTTTCTTTTCTTTTGTGTCTGTGACTTGGTTTGCTAACATTTTTCTTGCCAGCTGACTTGCCACAGGATTCCGATGACTTTGAACCATCAATGGACGCAAATGTTGATGATGCTTCCAATGAGTTCATGGAGGAAGAAAGTGTTCCGCCAGTCGTCGAAGAAGGTATTTTGTAGTTATAACCCTGATAATGATTTTCAAACAGGATCATATTCATACCTTTTTGTGTTTCTTTGGCAGGTTTTAAGGTGACGGAGGAGGGTCCATCGCTTCCTTCAGAACTAGAGCAAGGGATGCCAGAGGTTGATCCAGAGGTAGAGACTCCTGGGACCAGTTCTGACAATGTTGAGGAGATACCTCGTGCTGAGATTCCTTCCCGAGCAGGAGCAGCTTCAACTGGAAAGAGTTCTTTTGTTACTCTTCCAACAGATGATGATATGAGCAGCCGACCAACGGAGTTGGGCGAATCTTCAGCTGGGCCATCTTTTATTTTTTCGAAGAAGGTGGTGGTGCGAGTTCTGAGCTCTTGGATTGAGACTCTCTTTTCTGGGCACTTGGATGCCGGATTTGGCATGATCCAGCATGTGCAGGAGATTCTCAGTGATGCCGAAGAGGCTGGTCTGGATGTCACAGGTGCCAGGGCGATCGTTGATAGGATCATTGAGCTGGGTGACAGGTGGTTTGAGACCATTGGTTTTCCTGATGACCAGTTCTTCAAGGAGATGTTCATGGACCCTGCGAATAAGGCTCAGTCTAACCTGGATGAGGCTACAGAAAGCAGGAAGCAGGTAGTCCGAGAGAAGAACTTAGAAGAGCTAAACATCATTGGGCTGACACATGACCTGAACATCCTTGATAGGGAGGTCGATGAGGCCAGGAGACGTCTTGAGCATCTGCAGGCACAAGTCACTGCCAAGTGGACTGCAATAACAGAGGCTCGTGAAAGGGAGACTGCTCTGACTCACCGGGTTGCAGATGCCGATAAAGTTCTTAAAAGGAAGTCTGATGAGAACAAACAATGGCGAACTGCTCGAGATAAGCTTCCTTGTGCGAAAGAAGGGGTACAGCCCACTCCAGCATCTCATGGCAAATTCCTGAAGAAGCGTGCCTTGGAATCCTTGACGGCTGAGGCCAAAAGTTTGCTTAAGGAGCTGAACTCTTGGCTGGAGACCATTTTTAATTGAGCTCCTGATTTTGTAGCAGAAACTATCCTTCTCTCTTTTTTTTTAGTACCACTTGTATTTTTTGGTACTTTTCTCTTCTTTTTTTTTTGTAGTGTTTGTGAACACTTTCCTTTTTTTTTTGGTACCACATGTATTTTTTGGTACTCTTTTTTTTTTGTTATCCCTACGCTCACTTGAATCTTTTTGTGATAAAAGTAATTGCTAAATGGGATGCTCTTTTTTTTTGTTTTGTTATCCCTACGCTCACTTGAATCTTTTTGTGATAAAGGTAATTGCTAAATGGGATTTGATCAAAAGGTTGTCATTTTGTGAAAATCTTTTGTCAAATGATTGTTTTGGCATGGAAGCCAGGTTTTTGTTTGTGGCATAGAAGCCAATTTTGGCATGAGAGCCAGCTTTTCTTGTGGCATTGATAGCCGAGTTTTTTTTTTGTGGCATCTATAGCCAGTTTTGGTGGCATTGATAGCCTGTTTTGTTTTGGTGGCATTGATAGCCGGGTTTTTTTTGAAATCCAAGTTTTTGTTTGTGGCATTGATAGCCGGTTTTATTTTGGTGGCATTGATAGCCGGTTTGTGGCATTTATAGCCTGTTTGTGGCATTTATAGCCTGTTTTGGTGGCATTTATAGCCGTTTTGGTTTTCAAAAATGCAAGTATCGACTAAAAGTCGCCTCCCTGCTGAATGTTCTTGCAAGTATCAATCGAATGTCTCATCCTTGCTCATTCGGTTGCTAGTATCGATGGAATGTCGCATCCTCGCGGATTTGGGTGCAAGTATCGATGGAATGTCGCATCCTTGCTTTTCAAAAATTTTGGTTTTGCGGGTACTGACTTGATGTCGTTTCCCCACGATTTTTGAAATTTGTGGTTTTCTCGAACCTTTGAGTTATGGATATCAACTGAAATGTTGCGTCTCCATGGCTTTTTAGGTTTTTTCGAACCTTTGAGATTTGGGTTGTGGATATCAACTGAAATGTTGCGTCTCCACGGTTTTGGATTTTGTAAGTATCGACGAAATGTCGCTTCCCTGCGATTTTGGAAGTGTCAAACGTGGTTCGCATGCTTCTGATTTATGCGAGTATCGACTAAACGTCGCTTCCCCGCGGTTTTTTGAAAAACCATTTTTTTTTTGTTTAAAGACACGAGGGTCATAAGTTTTGACCTAAAACCATTTAGGCGGTAAAAAGCAGGGTGGACTAGGGTGGAAATCCCTGAATCCGGACTTTGTTTCAAACCATGAATTTTGGGTTCAAGGGTTGAAAATTTTGGTCAAGTTAGGGAAAGGTTCCTAAACTTGGGTTTTTTTTTTTTTTGAACAATGAAACGATGGAAGTAAGCATTGTTTAAATTTCTAGAAATTTCAACATTTGACATGAAAATTCTAAAAAAAGGGTGGGTTTAGCAAGTGTGTACCTGGAAATCGGTTTTGGCCGTACAGGCATTGCTCTTACCCAGTTGGGTAAGTCTTTAAGGGTAGTACCGCTTTAAGAAATTTGCCGTTGATGGGTAGCATACATCTGTCGCCTTCCATGTTCAGGAGTGCGTATGCGCCATTGGAGAAAACCTTCTCGATGACGTAGGGTCCCTCCCATTTTGGCTCAAATTTGCCTTTGGACTTGTGAGCGAAGACCATTGGTCTTTTTACCGCAAGAACCAAGTCACTCTTTTTGTAGGCGCGTTGCCTGACCTTTTTATCGAAGGATCCTGCCATGCGTGCTTGGTAAATTTCAATGCTTTGTTGAGCTTCGAGCCGTCTCTCATCGAGATTGTCCAGCTTATGGAGTCGTAATTTGACATTGCTTTCTTGAGTCATGTCATTTTGCAAGGATACCCTCAAAGAAGGAATTTGTACTTCCAAGGGCACGACAGCTTCGCATCCATAGACTAAGGAGAATGGTGTGCTATGGGTTGGTCCTCGAACGGTGGTTCGATAGGCCCACAAAGCTTCAGACATTTTGTCGCTCCAGTCTCTTTTGTGACTAGAGACCATTTTTTTTGAGGATTTTGCAGAGTGTCTTGTTGAAAGCTTCTGCTAACCCGTTTGCTGCCGGATTGTATGGAGTCGAAGGACAGCTTTGGATTTTGTATTTGTCGCAGAACCTGTAGAATCGATGATCCCGGAACTGTGGTCCATTATCATGGACGAATCTTTTGGGTATGCCGAAACGACAAATGATGTTGGTGCGCAGGAATTGAAGGACTGATGAGGTCTTCATTTCGTTAAACGCAAATGCTTCTGACCACTTGGAGAAATAATCCGTAGCGGCGAAGATGAAGCGATGACCTTTGCTCGAAGGGGGAGAAATAGGACCTATGATGTCCATACCCCAGGCTTCGAAAGGCCATGAGATCGCTGTAGGATGCAGCCATTCTGGAGGCATATGAATGTAATCTCCATGAACTTGGCATTGTTGGCAGCGCTTAGCAAATTGCATTGCGTCAGCTACCATGGTAGGCCAGTAATATCCTAACCTTTTTATCTGATCATAGAGCTTAGGTCCAGCCTGATGAGCTCCGCAAAGACCAGCATGAACTTCTTTGAGTGTTTCTTCAGCCTCTTGTTGTGACAAGCAGCATAGAAGTACTCCGTTGAAGGATTTCCTGTAAAGGATTTTTGAAGGAATATCCAAATGAAAGCTTGGGGTTTGCCTTTGGGTGCTTACCCGTTCTTTTGGATCTTCAGGTAGGATTCCGAACATAATGTAATCAATGAACGGATCCCTCCAGTCGCCGATTGAAGTTTGAAGGATTGAAATCCTACTTCCAACCACTTGGTGGCATTCAGCAACAGCTTGGTGTGTGTTAAGAGGAGGAAGGATTCTTCTTTCGCACACTGTGATTTGCATGTTTTCCCCTTCCTGGATTGCCATGGATGCGGCAAGTCCGGCTAGGGCATCTGCACGTATGTTTTCACCTCTACGAATGTGGGTGATCTGACAGATGTCAAACTTTTGCAGAAGCGATTGTGCTTTGTTGTAGTAAGGTAGCAAATCTGGCTTCCTAACTTCAAATTTCTGATTCATCTGGTTGACGATCAGTTGAGAGTCTCCAAAGACTTCCAGCATGGTGATACCGGATTCGATGGCGACTTCAGCTGCATTGTTTGTGCATGGTTCCAGTAGCGAGAAAGCGTGTGGAATCATGTATTTGTCGGGGCTAACAAAGAGGATGCCAACTCCCGAGATCAGCTGTCTTTTTTCATTTGTCCTGGTTGCACCGTCAAAGTACATGTCCCAGGAGGCACTTTGTGAGAAAGTCTCCACATTGTAGACTGGTTCGTCTGGGAGATCATCTCTGAGCGGAGAATCTTTAGGCAATGGATGCTCTGCGAGGAAGTCCGCTAGAGCTTGCCCTTTGATTGCTTTTTGTGGTACATACCTAATATCAAATTGTGACAGAAGGATGGACCATTTTGCCAGTCGAGCATTGAGAGAACCTGCCTTTGTGACAAGGACCTTCAAGAGGTTGACCCTCGAGACCAGGTATACTGTGTTGGAAAGCAAGTAGTGACGCAGCTTTTGTACGGCGAACATCACTACAAGACATTCTTTTTCGACTGGAGAGTAGCGATGCTCTGCACCTACTAGCATGCGGCTAAGGTAATATAGAGCAGCTTCTTTTCTTTGATCATTTTCTTGCGCAAGCAGAGCTCCCAAAGAGTGATCAAGGGCTCTTGTGTACAAGATGAATCGTTTTCCAGTGGTAGGAGCAGCTAACACTGGAGGTTTTGTCAGGTATGACTTGATGTCTTGGAAAGCAGCTTCACAGTCAGCATCCCAGACAAAGTTTACACCTTTTTTCATCAATCGGGAGAATGGACGGCATTTCCCCGAAAGATTGGAGATGAACCGTCTGATGTAGGCCAATCTCCCTTGAAGCCCTTTGAGTTCTCTCAAGGTTCTTGGAGAGGGCATTTCTAGAATGGCTTTGACTTTTATGGGGTCAAGCTCTATTCCAGCTTTCCGAACTAAGAATCCGAGGAAGTTACCCGACGAGACGCCGAAGAAGCATTTCAAAGGATTCATTCGCAGTTTCTGTTTGCGAAGTCGGAGGAAGACTTCTCGAAGGTTTTCGAGATGATCTTCTTTTCTTTTGCTTTTGACGGCGAGGTCATCAACGTAACATTCAACCGTCTTGTGCTGCATATCTTGGAATATTTTCATCATAGCCCTCTGATATGTGGCACCAGCATTTTTTAGACCAAATGGCATGACAGTGTAGCAATACACGCCAAATGGGGTCCGAAAAGATGTATGTTTTTCATCTTCAGGATGCATCTTTATCTTATTGTAGCCAGAGAAACCATCCATGAATATCATTCGCTCGAATCCATAGGTATTATCGATCATTACCTCTGGTATGGGGAGCCGGATCTTCTTCTTCATCAACTCTTTGTGGCTCAACGTGGTTGATTTCCACTGGAGTAATGAGAGGTGCTGGGTCAGCAACGTTTTCTTGTACAGCTTCTTGGTCTTCTTCATCATCAGACCAGGATCCTTGTGGCTGTAGGGGGTTATACCAGATTACTGGCATAAGATGAGACTCAGGAACCCATTCTTCATCGGAGAGATATTCTCCTGTTTCAAGGGACTCCTCCCACTCATCTGTGTAGTTGGATTCGAATCCATCGTCGGTGTCACTGGACTCGTATCCATCAATGGAGAATCCAACTACCGAATTGCAAGAGTATGATGCCTCCTGCATGGCTTCTTTGAATTGAGGTGGCATGAAATCACTAAGAGTGAATTTCCTTACCCCCTTTGAAGTCTCTGGAAGGGATGTTTTTGTTGCCTCCAGCGAAGCGGTAGAGGAAGCCTCTGCCTTTTCTTTGACTTCTTGTTTTGGCTGGGTCTTCTCTTGCCGTTTGAGCTTGAGGAGATGCTTCCTAGCCTGCCTTCGCTGTTGAGCTGTAGGCTTTGTTTTCACGACCTCCCAATTTTCATCTTCCAGGAGATCGGGATGTACCCATATGGGTTGTCCGTCTGGTGTCGGGTAAGGAACCAGTTCCTCAGACGCTTGGATTGAGTTTATCACCTTGAAAGAAGTAGTGATCTTCTTCTTTGGTGATTTTGATGTTTGTCCACATGTAACCATGTTGACGGAGGCAGACCCATAGTTTTTGTCAAAGGTGATGACTCCGTTTTTCCACATCTCGTTTATTTTCTCCCTCACAACGAAGCATTGATTGAGAGGATGCGAGATCATCTGGTGGTATGGACAGTACCGAGGATCATTGGTTTTGCCAACATCACCCGGTCTTTATGGTTCAGGCAAGGTGAGCTTGCCGTTTGCCACAAGAGCCCCAAAGATTTCATCAACATCTTCATCAAACGGGTATTTCTTCTCTACTCGTTCTTTGAAGGCATCTGAGAGTTCAGGTCTCTTAGCCGCAGCTTTGTTTTCAGCTTTCTTTGGTGGCTGAGGAGCTGACTTGGTTTGCACATTGAGGACCTCTTTCTTCTTTGGTTTAGAGGTTGCAATGGCGGTTGGCTCTTTTCTTGATGATTTCTGACTGTTGAGGTCGTTAATCACCGTTTCAGCTTCCATAGAAGCTTCTAGGAGTTCTCCCAGGTTTTTTTATTTGTTGCCGATGATCATGGAGCGGATTCTGGCTCTCATGTTGTTTCGGCAAATGTCGACTAGCGACGCTTGTGGCAATACATCAGAGCATTTGTATGCCATTGCTTTCCACTTGTGAATGAAGTCATATGTTGATTCATTCTCCCCCTGTTTTAGGCTGCACAGCTGAGCCATAGTAGCGGGATGATCCTCACCTTTGAAGTGAGTTAGGAAGCGTGTCTCTAGCATGGCCCAATTTTGGATTGAGTCCTCCGGTAGAGTGGAGTACCAATCGAAGGCTGTACCTTTTAGGGTACTTGCAAAGAGGCGGATCTTGAGTGCATCTTGATCCGCGATAGCTCCCGTCAAGATCTTGAAGTGGATGACGTGCTGTCTGGCTGATCCTTTCCCCGTATATGTTTGGAGAGTAGGATGCTTGAATTTGGTGGGGAACGGGACCGAGTCCATCCATAAGGGATATGGTGGCTTGATCCCATGCTCCTTGAGTATATCCTCTTCTTTTGCTTTGGCGAGGATACTGTCTACGTCCTTTTTGGTAAGGGCGCGTGACTCATTTTCTTCTCCATTTACCTCATCGTCTTGATGATTCGGAGGAGGTTCATTGTTCGCCTGATTTTGGAAGGCGAGAAGAAGGTTTTCCATCAGAGTTTCAATCCTTTACTAGCCCTGTTCCAACTGCTGGATGCGGGTGATCGCATCTTCTAGAGGTGGATTGCGGGGTGGTGGCTCAGAATTTGTAGCCAAGACATTCATTCTTCGTGATTCGAACGAAGAAACTGTCCTGGTGACTGAGCTGGGGCTCATTCTTTTTGAAGAAGAGCTTGAGGAAGGATCACTCTGCTGTCCTTTGCTTGAAGGAGCAGGGGATTCTTCTGAATGTCTTCTTGTCCTTGAGACGCTGCGGGTCATCGGACGTCGGACATGGATTTTTGTTGCTGATTTTTGGCGCCTTCTGGTTTTTCCAACCATATGGACGGCAGCAACTTGGTTGGGTCTATCTTTTTTGACCCATTTGGGAGAGACTTGAAGTGTAGGAGGCTGGGTCCTTTGCTTCTCTAGTCTCTTTTGCCGATATGACACGCGGTGGCGTATACGACGAGCAATTTGAGCTTCGATCAGCTCTGGCTGGGCTTTGACGATGAAGGATGTGCTCCCTCTGGCGCAGCAGCCGAGCCTGTCTTCTTTGCAGCTGGGCAAGGACAGGATGCGAACCCTATCCTTCGCCTGTTGCAGCGAAGCTTTGAATTTTTGGAGTTCGGCCCCTGTAGAGATGAAGGGTCGAACTGAAGGTTTGTAGGCCTTAGCAGGTGCTTGTAGAGGCCTTGTGATGCATGACTTGATTTTGGGCTTGTAGGAACAAGCCGGCTCATGCTGGGCTGACTTGAGAGTCAGGTTGGAGATGGGTTTCTCCTCTTTCATGTAGGCAAGAGGGTAGAACTGGTTCTCCTTGAGTAGGGCCAGGAATGCTGGCTTAGTGGATGTTTGGGACCTTCTTTGTTTTGGTGAAGGTTTTGGGGACCAAGTCTTGGAATAGACCTGGTTGCTTGCAGGTCGAGGCTTCGTGGGGGTGCCACGGGCTTCAGGCCTTCTAGTGCTCGCCTTTGGTGTCACGGTAGTGACACGTTGAGAGGCGAGTTTCTGCTTCTTGGAAGGAGCAGTTTGTTCTTCGGGAAGTGGGAATGGTCCCAGCGTCCCAAAGACGATAGTCCGGGGAGTCGAGGTCGACCCGGAGTTCAGAGAGTTGCCGAGGGAGTTGATGCTTCGGCAGCTGATGGGGCGCTTGTAGGTGCGCGTAGTTTGCTTCTGTTGAAGCATGATTTGGTGCTTGTTCTCATCGAAGGTAATGGTAAGCGATGCTGCCATTGTTAGTTTTTTTCGAAAATTTCTGAAACAAGACTACATCCATTAGTAATCACAAGAATATAATGATCATAAATGGGAAGTTCTATGGTTTCGTCTTTTCAAATTGCTCAAGGGAGATGACCCAAGCAATATGAGGAAGGCAAAATGCCATAGAGGGTACAATTGTTCTGATCGCAGGTATGGTAAGCCCAGAATGAGCATTCCAGTGACTGCTAGAAGCAATTGTGAACTTAAATTCGACTTATCGAGAAGCAGAGCTTGCTCGAGGTAAGAAGAATATAAAGTTGGAGTTACAGATGTGCCGGTCGCAATATAGTAGACCCTGAAAGGGCGTACTAGTACCGCTAGACACATGTTTTGAGACCGCATCTATGAGATGAGATTCTCTGTTTTGAAAGGTCAAGATTGGATTCATCAAAGAGAGCAGATGGTATTCCGATCTGAACACGGGCTCAGCGATTTCCGCGAGCACCAGTGCTCAGAAAGAAATGAACCATAATTTCTCGGATCTGAATCTAAAAATGACGAGTTTTTTTTTTTTGAAAGGCCAATATCGGGTTCATCAAAGAGAGCAAAAGGTACCCCAATCTGAACACGGGCTCAGCGATTTCCGCAAGCGCCAGTGCTCAGAAAGGAGAAGACCAAGATTTCTCCAATCTAAACCCAAAATGACGGAAGTTTTTTTTTTTTTGAAGATTTTTTTGGAAGATTTTTTTTTCTTCTTTTTTTTTTATAAAAAAAATCTTTTTTTATTTATTTTTTATTTATTTATTTTTTAAGAATTTTTTTTTTGAAATTTTTTTTTATTTTTTATTTTTTATTTTAAAATTTTTATTTTTATTATTATTTTTTTTTTAAATTTAATTTTTTTTTGAAAAAAATTTATTTAAAAGACGAGAGAGTACACATAGGCCTCCTAACCCGGTCTTATGAAATCTTGATTGATAGAATTGCCCCCAGGTAAGGGTAGGATTACTTAATGAACCCGTTTGGAGGACCCTTGCCTAGAACAGTCAAGCTGTCTCCACACTCTGGACAAGGCTTTTCTTGAATCAATCATGATCAAAGAACGCAGTTGGTTTAACCTTAGTGGTCTATGTCTTTTTTTTTCAATTATATTTTTATTTTATTATATTTTTTTTAATGAACTCATCGAAGAGAAACGATGGCCCAAAACCTTAGTCGAACGGGCTCAACATTTCTGCAAGCGCGATGAACGATAGGAACGGATCAAGGTTTCTCAATTTTGAATCCAAAATGAGAAATCTAATTTTTTTTATTTTTTTATTTTTTTATTTTTTTTTAGATCTTTAATGAACTCATCGAAGAGAAACGATGGCCCAAAACCTTAGTCGAACAGGCTCAACATTTCCGCAAGCGCGATGAACGATAGGAACGGATCAAGGTTTCTCAATTTTGAATCCAAAATGAGAAATCTAATATTTTTATTTTTTTATTTTTTTATTTTTTTTTAGATCTTTAATGAACTCATCGAAGAGAAACGATGGCCCAAAACCTTAGTCGAACAGGCTCAACATTTCTGCAAGCGCGATGAACGATAGGAACGGATCAAGGTTTCTCAATTTTGAATTCAAAATGAAAAAATTTGATTTTTTGTTTTTTTTTTTTTGAAAAGAGAAAGAGTGGAAATAAATTCAAAGAATTAGAAATTTCCAAACAAAAAATCTCATCTCATTTTTTTTTAGATCTTTAATGAACTCATCGAAGAGAAACGATGGCCCAAAACCTTAGTCGAACAGGCTTAACATTTCTGCAAGCGCGATGAACGATAGGAACGGATCAAGGTTTCTCAATTTTGAATCCAAACTGAAAAATCTGATTTTTTTGTTTTTTTGTTTTTTTTTTTTTGGAAAGAGAAAGAGTGGAAATAAATTCAAAGAATTAAAATTTTCCAAAAAATCTCATCTCATTTTTTTTAGATGCGGAATCCAACATAGGCCACCAATTATAAAGTAGCCAAGGAATCGAGAAAAGAAATATAAGCATAGAGCAAAATATATGATATGCAAATATTTCATTTCTAGCATCGTGTTCTCAAATAAACGGGTCCCACCGGGTGTGCCAGCTTGATGGACCGCGCTCCTGCTCGGTTATACCGAGGTCGGCGGACGTGGGAGTCCGTTGGGTCCGACCCTTTCATAACCGGGGGGCAAGGGCATGCATCAACATTTCTTTTTTTGTGTGGGTGTGCCAGATTTTCTATTTTTACTTGGAATTGCAAGTGGTGATCCGGAGATCAACCTTCGCAAGTAAAAAGGAAATCAACTTCTTTCAAGTTTTCCATTGCACATATATTTAGAAGACATTTTCTTGGTTTGCCGTGAAAGGCGATTTTTTTGGCATTTATAGCCGATTTTGGCGTTTATAGCCGATTTCTGGCGTTTATAGCCGATTTTGGCGTTCATAGCCGATTTACAATCCTTATCAATAATGAAAGACAAGAGTTGTGATTTTTGTCTCTTTTGAAAAAATACAAACTATAATGAAAAGCAAGAAAAGGAGGATCTAACTTCTCAGGAGATTGTGGGGGACCCGTTTAGATTGACGGTCGCAAGCCATATGTGGGCTTCGCCATCATCCATGCAGATGAGAACAGAGGATGCTATTGATTCGCTTGGCTTGGCTATAACCTCAGGTTTTTAGAGAACAAAGACCAAAGGAAGGTCCTATGTCCAATAAAAAGCCGAGTAGACGGGCTTGAAAAGCCATGTCTAAGCCATTGGCGGCAGAAGGAGAAGGCAAGGACCTTGGGGGGGGGGGGGGTACCCCCCAAGGGACTTTTGTCACCTTGTAGCGGTGGTCGGTGTAGGATTTCCGCAGAGTTTTCTCTCTTAGATTTCTGATGCCTCTTTCTGTCCGAGTTTCCGGATTTTCTGCAGTCTATTGTCTGTGTGTCTGCTTTTTTTTCTTCTTGGAGAGCTCTCCTATTTATAGGCTTTTAGGTAGCCATTTAGGAGGGTTTATGAGCCTTGATTGTCATAAAGCTACATAAAGGGAGGAGTTACAAAATTGAATTCTTTATTTTCTAACTCCTTTTTCTTGGCTTCTGATTGGCCGGAGGAGATTGAGGGCATTTAATCGCCTTTAATCGCCATGATGGGAGGAGTTTCATGGGTTAAATGCCATGAATCTCTTGACTTGTAACTCCTGGATGCTTGCTTCTGATTGGTCCGTCCAAAGAAATGGATTAATGACTGTAATAAAGCTAGTTAATTAATCGCATTAAGTGGTCGCCGAGCATCTGAAGAGTCGCGGGCCGTGCCATGTCTTTTGGGATTCTTCTGGCGATGATCATCGATGGATCTTCATGTAGATCGACATCGGATGACCATGTAATTTCAGGAATTTGTTGCCAACAGCAGGTCGGTGCCATCTGTCCTGTCGATTTCTCAATCGGTCGGGTAGAAAGCACACTTTTTTTGGTTGACCGGGTGGCGATCAATATTGTTTTCGATACTCTTGATGATTGACCCGTGTTTTGGATGGATGTCAGAGGATTTGGTGTCTCAAAAGTATGAATTTTGGAAAATACCAGAGGCTGGGCGCTTCGAATCGCGAAAAAACGGTGAAAACCGGGGTTTCCGGGGCCTTCCCGGCGACCCCGGGCCAGGGTCGCAGGGGCCTGCGACCTTAGGCCAGGGTCGCAGGGGCCTGCGACCCTGGGGGGGTTTTCCCCCTTTTTGTCCCGTTTTGTGTCCGTTTTTGCTATTTTTCGATTCTTTTTTTTTTTGTATTTTTCCTTGACATTTTTGACCATTTATTGGCTTGATTTCCCTGTAGGAAACCTGATAAGAATCCTTGCATTTTGGTTTGCAAAGTTTCTAATTTCCTGAGAAAGCCGAAGACTTTGTCGCGCAGAGCTGCCGATTTTCCGTCAGAAGCTGAAACTGGGCAAACGATGTCGGAATGACCTGAAACTTGGTGTGAAGCCTCCTGAGCAATAAATAAGACAAACCATAGGTTTTTGTTTGATTTTTGAAGCCGTTTGGGGTCCTATCTCTAGTAGACTCGATTTTGTCGCGATGAAGATGTCGCGGTTTGATGTGCGGTCAACCGATGTCCGATTAACTTGAAATTTGACAGGGAACCCATTGGAGTCATTTTAAGATGATCCATAGGCTCTGTCTTGGAAACCATGGTCCCGGAGAGCTTTGCCGCCGAGAGGCCTGATTTGGCTTCCGAGCGTCAAGCTATGGTCAAATGTTGTCGAAATGACCTGAAATTTGACGTGCAGCCCCTTGTAAGCATTTTGAAGCCGTCCATGTGCTCTATCTGATGAGTAATGGCCTCGGTGGTTCTCGCCACTGAGAGGCTTGATTTAGCTGTTCGAGGGTTGATGTAGGGTCAAACGTTGTCGGTTTGACTCGAAACTTGACGTGGAGCCTTTTGGATGTATTTTGAAACCATCCATCGGCTCTGATCGAAGATTTGGTGTCTCCGATGCTTTCGCCGCCGAGAGCTCCTTTTCGGCTGTCGGAGAAGCGAAATTAGGCCAAATAATTTTGAAATGGCCCGAAACTTCTTGTGTACTCCTCTTTTGGCTGTCTTGAAGGATCTTGCAGTTTTTGTTTGATTCTGACAAGATTTGATTTTTTGGAAGTAGCATTGCCTATTTATGGCAGGTTGCGACTTCATGTAGCTCTTTCGATCTTGAAGAGGCAAAGTGGCATTTTTGGTGTCAACAACTATGTGGCCTTTTGAATCTCATCCATGGACTATAGTTTGACTAGTGGAAAATAGGTGGGTCCCATTAGTTCAATTATATTCAAATTTGTGATAAGGAGTCTTAGTTTTTTAAATATCATGATGTGGGCCCACTTGTTAGCTAAAACAGCTTGGGCATGGCTAGCTAATCAATGGAGGCTTCATATTAGGTGGGATGTTTATTTTTTACGGATTTTACTGTTCATCACCAAACATGGATTGAGGAAATCCTCAGTCATTTCATTGTTCTAACCAAACGTGGAACATGAGAAATCCTTAGCTATAAAATCCTTGGTGAGGATTTTCATATTCTAGGGATAGTGAGGAATTTGTAGACCAGCGGATTCTTCACCTGTTACCAAACGTGTTAATAATTACTTTACAAACAGGTGAAAAAAATATAACCATAGGCTTAGCTTTGAAGGAAAACAAAGACACTTAGATAGTTTTACTTCTCTTTTCCGAGAGTTAATCAGTAGCTTCAAAAACCTTTAGAGCATGTTTGGTAACAGGTGAGGAATCTATAGATCTTATGATTCTTCACTACCACTGGAACAAGGATTCCTCGCTGGGGATTTGTTGTGATTTGTTTAGTTAAGGGTTTCACATTGATATTGGTGTGTATTGATGAAAATAGCTTAGAAAAATAGGGTTCGGTGTGCAAATCCACTTAAATGAGGATTTTCAAATCTTATATATGGTGGGTGGTCGGATATGAAAATCCTAACAAATGAAGATTTTCATTCGTCCAAATCCTCAGGAGTTTACAATTGCCAAACATGGATTTACTAAACTTTAGGAAAATCAAAAATCTTTTTCCTAAAGATTTGGTTGCCAAACGTGACCTTAGAAAAGACTCAATTGTTCATCAGCATGAATAAGTCTATTTTGGAGAAAAGATCAGTATCCTAAGTTGGAACCATAGGGGGGGGGGTAATCTTTTGGGCATAATGGGGACTTTCATGGGTAATTAAACTACGAGAGCTACTAATGCCGCATACCAAGCTTCTCCTTCCACATTCCTTTTTTGCATTACCAACATATCCCTGTGTGAAATTACCTAAAAGGACATCCATCAAAACTCTCTCCCTCCCCAACTTCTTTCTACACTCACCCACCCCCACTCCAACCCCCCAGCCCATCCACCACCATCCCCTCCGACATCACTGCCGGAGCAGGAGAGGGATAGGGAGAGGGAGAGAGGGCGGTCGTAGGGGTGGAAGTTAGAGGGCGACGACAGGGAGAGGGGGAGAGAGGGAGAGAGAAAGGGAAGGAGAGGGAGAGGGAAATAGGGAGATGGAGAAATAGAGATAGGGAGGGATCGAGGGAGGCGGAGGGCGGCCGCAGGGAGAGGGAAAGAGAGGGAGATGGAGAGGGAGATGGAGAGGGAGATGGAGAGATAGGGAGAAGGAGAGAAGGCGGAGGACGGAGGTAGAGAGAGGGAGAGGGGGGAATAAGGGATGTGGAAAAAGGAAATGAGGTTAGAGGGGGTTTGTAAATTTTGGAACAATGGAGTGTGTAGAGAAAAATTATGGAAAGAGAAGGGATGTGGAAGGAGAAGCTTGGTATGTGGCATTAGTAGCTCTCTAAATTACTCACTTCTTGCGAACATATTTTCATTTTCTTTTCCATCAAAAGGTTGAAATTGTCCAACTTGTGTGACGTATGAGAATCCGGGCATTGACCATGACCAGTAGGCATTGGTTACTAAATCTATGGACCTACCAAATGAAAGCTACTGGTAACCTAACATAGTGATGTTAACCGCAAGAAGGCCTTAAAATCATCGCCATGGTCATCATCTAGGCCTTATCATACTGTAGGCGTTGCTTTCGTAAGTTCTACAAAACCACGAATCTTACCAACAACATAAATAACAAAATGAGAGAGAAAAGAGACATATGGGCACCAATAGAATAGGAAAAGAAGGGACTCATTAAAGAGAGATAAGAAACGTAGGTGGAAGGTTGAAGACGAACTCTCCTTGTGCAATATTGAGATGGAATCGATCAAGAAGATGATGGGTCTCATAGTAGATCAACGAAGGAAGATGGAGACTCTATATTTTTGCCTATACCAGTAAAGGGAATCAAAAAAGTTCTAACAAGGGTAAAGATTATGGTTTTATCTTTTATCTTTTAATAGGGGCAAAACTGGAACAAAAAAAGTGGCCCCACTGTACAATACCCACATTTGGGATAAATTTTTAGGAAATACCATTTTGAGGAATACAGGGTATTTTATAACCTGTACGGTCAAATCCCTTTTTTTTTACAGGATGTTCATTTTGTTGCTTTACATTGAGTAGCAACCAGTGGTGAAGGGAGAGGGGGTCGAGGAGGGGCAATTGTTCCTCCATAAATCTCTCCTTACCTGACCACAATGTATCAAATCAAATAACAACTGATACCATTATTTCAACGGTAAGACCCTTATTTGATATAGATTCTCTATTCCTAATTACTGCAATACGGGAAATGCCGAAAATAGTGGAAAGGAATGAAAATGTCACTGCTGAACCATTTGTGATACGTGAATGGGAGCAAAATCTGGATCAAACCCCTTCTTCGGTGAAGATAAAAGAAGGAGGGGGGGGGGAATTGTAGTAATTATCAAAGATTACTACTTCTTAGGCTATGTATATTTCTACTTTTGCCCCTCTTCATTTTTTATTTTTATTCATAAGAGTGGGAAAATTTATCAAAGATTAGGGACATTTTCATCATTTTCTCCTCTCCAAAAGATACATGAACTCAACTTATCTATCCCTTAATTCTCTCCATGAATTTTCTGGATTTGTCCCTCATCAAACATGAATCAAGAGAAAGGAACTCCAAAGTGGAGCCCCCATCTAATGAAAACTCTATTGTTTTAAATGAACATCCTCTAGTAGGGCTTTCCAAGTTTTTAGGAGCTAGTCTCACCTTAAGATTAAGCATATAACTATTGACATAATTAATGTGGCTCAGTTTTATGATGGAACAACTCTAGTGGAGGAAGTCTCGGGGATATCCTATAGATGAGATCCTCTTGGGCTCCCGGATAGAATTTTGTGATTGTCTTGAGTGAGGTCCAGCTAAGAAAAATAGGAATAAGATGTGAATTCCTAATTATTTAGGGTTATTAGGCCATTAAGAAAAATGAAAACATTCCAAACTTGAGAAAAATCAAAATCTCATAAAAAAACCATTTTCTATAAAAAAAATTTAACTTTAAAACAACTTAGGCCCAACACCAGATATATCTATACAAAATATTTATTTTTTATAATATTTTATTTAAGTACTTTAAAAGTTATCACTCACAAGGGGCTATTTGAGTGAAATCTGATGATGAATACTCATTGACTCAGACTTTTCATGGTTGGGCCCACTAAGTCGTCTTCATAAATTTTGGTGGGATCTTATGTAGTTTTGAATTTTTTTTCCTTGTGTCTAAAGAGCAAATTACCTTAAAATCGTTAGTAGGCCATAAAAGAAATGCCATTTTTCTCCAGTATAATTCAAGGCCACAGTAAGATTTTTTTTTTCTTTGAAAATCCTAGCTCCGCCACTGGCAGCAACTCTATTTCAAGCAAATGTGTTGTTCATTCATTTTTTCTACTCTTTCCAGGAAAGAATAGGCCCATTAAGGTTGTTTGTCTACACTCATTTACATATGTAAATGGTGAATATGCGTAATATTTACGCATCGGTCATGTTTGTCTACAATTATTTACGCATCTTGTGTGTAAATCGGATGTGTAAATGGTGTAAAAATGAGCCCATTTTCACACCAAAATTTGAACACTTGTTGAGGTGGGGAAATGTAGAATACCAAAACACATGCGCTTCCGAAGAATACCCATTACGCGGATGGTTTGTTGTTGGGGCATTTCTGTGAAAGAGGTTCTTCTTTCGAAACCCCCCTCTTATGTAGAAAAATAATAATAAAAGAGGTCTCAAAGTTAGGGCATTTCCGTAAAAGAGGTTTTGGGTTCGAAACCCCCCTCCAACGCATTAGAAAAATAATAATAAAAGAGGTCTCAAAATGGATGATTTTAAGGGACAAAATCTGTCAGACAAAAACCTATTAGAAAATGAAAGTGGCTCCAATGATTTTTAGGGACAAAATTTATAGGACAAAAAACATATTGATAATAAGAATTTTAAGGGACAATCTATAAGATAAATATCTCAATGATTTTTTTATATCAACTTTTAACTAGTTAATTAACTTATTATTTCAGTTTTCTTGTAATATCTCAATGATTTTTCTAAAGTTAATTATTATTGCAATACTTAAAAAATCTTTAAACATGTGTATATGAATGTAAGAGAGAAGGAAGAACATATTTTATATAGCATTATGGCATCATTCAAAAATCATCTATAAATGTGATTTTATCTAACCATAACAAATTTGTGACACTTTTAATATGATTGAACCTACCACAAAATACTCATTTTAAGAACTTTCTATAATTGATTAATATTAGCATAAAGCCTATGAGATGCATGGGTTAAGTTTTATGCAAATTGAATAATGAATTAAGATCAATATTGAATTAAATATTAATTAATAAAAATATTAATAATAATGCTATTTGCTTAACCATCAAAATATAAATTCGTATTTCCTTAACTAAACATGTTGGAATTTATTTTTGTAAAGGTGATCATTGATAGAAATGCATTTTTTTGAAAAGTATATTTCATGTTGAAAGACAAATTCCTTTTGAAGTATCTAAAATGCAAATAAAAACGTTGATATAAAATGGACCTTTTTGTCTCCTTTTCAAATCATTATAGTAGAATTTAATTTAATGAATAATAAGTATCATTTACAAAATCATCTAATACATTTACACATATCATTGAAACAAACATGGTAAAATAAATCACATATGTAAATGATGCGAAAATGGTGTTATTAGACAAATGTTGTAAAACAAATGCATATGTAAACGTTACATACTTAAAATTTGAATATTCATCATTTACATGTGTAAATTGTATTTACATATCCCATGCGTAAAAGACAAACGACTGTTTAGTCTTGCATGAGTTGCATCCATTTAGCACACATTCCATATACTCTTTTATTATATGCACTCTTGTGTGTGATGGGGCCACCAAATAACACTACGAATTTCTTCCCTCTCTCTTTTGAAGAGCTTACAGAGGAAGGTGGTCAAGGAGAAAAGAATTGGATCTATATATATAATATTTATTTACTCCTGCATTAGGATTGTTGAAACATGGTTATTCTCATCATTCCAATGATATCTTTCTCATATTTTCTAAAGTCGCATGATCATGACTGTCCAGACGCCCTTTAATTAATCATGATTATTCAAATCTCACCATTTACATTGCCCACTCACCGAACATGATTTTACTTCAGCAATGATCTCCAATGCCAACTCACTTGACAAGATTTTACTTTAACAATTATGATTTAGCTGTTGGTGGGAACCAGCCAATATTTGAAATGAGATTTGAATTAAAATAGGGTATTGGTATTGTTTGTTTGCATTAAAATACATAGAAGTTGAATACATCTACTTTATACTATTGGCGGTTAAAATCGAAGATCAAAGGTGAAATTTCTAAAATGAGCATCAAATAACTTTTTTTTTGTAGGGAAATAGAATCAAAACGAGATGAGAAATGAAACAAAGGTTATTTAATGGCATTTTTAAACTTCACATTTGGTTTTCGTTTTTAACCAACTATAGTATGAATTATATGCATTCAATTCTTATAATGCAAACAAATAGCCCATTGATATCTATGAAAACATAAGGTGGCGGCATTTGATGTAAATTAATGGTAGGATCAACCGAATATTTATTATATGTAGATGTTTAAAAATATAAAAGTAAAATTAATTTTTAATCGGTAAAATAAGATTAATTTTGTAAAGTTTAAAGAGTCTAGTAGGTGCTTCACTTTTGCCATTATATTAGAGTCACTGATTTGAAATAAGATTATGGATCCCAAGTCTTCGATGTACAGAGTTTCTGAGTTGGAGGAGTGGAATCATAGTAAGGCCCGGTTATTGAAAATCTTAGCTAATCAAAATGAATGCCCTTATCATGTATGGTATGTCTCCAAATTTTATTCCAAGTGGATGTGGTCCCGCCATAAGATTGACCATATGCTGAATTTATTAATCAAGTTATTCATTCTATGGTCAATCTTATGATGGGACCCATTCTTTTTGGAGTAAAATTTAGAAATATCCTATGTAAGGCGAAGATGTTCATTTTTGAAGAACTAGGACTTTTAATAAATGGGCCTTTGTAGCTCATTCAACTCAATAATTCTCCAAGTCAGAGATAACGGATCCGAACTCCTGTAAGAAAGAAGAAGGGAGCATGGTGCTTGCTTCTGAATTAGAAGAAATTTAGATCATAATTAAAATTTTAGATCTATGTTTATAGGTATAAAAGCTTTTGGATCCCAATTCAGATCCTAGAATGGTCATCCGCAAAGATCCAAACTTGAAATTAACTATAGTAGTGTATTTTGAGGCCTCATTGACGTTGGCCCATTGATACCAGTGACAAAGCCTATGTATTTCATAGGCCCAGGCCCGGGGAATAAAATAAAATATTTTAAAAAAATAAAAAAATATATTAATTAATGTTAATAATGAATGAACTAATTAATATTTAGTTAAAAAAATGAAAATTGAAATTAGAGCTTAAAAAAGAAAAATTTGTATATAAACTGCAAAGAAAGAATAAAAGTATTTAAAAACTAACGAAAAGATAGAAGAGATACAAAGATTAAAAAAAAAGCTATAAATTAAACTAAAAACTTATAAACAAAATTTTCTTTCAAAGAACTTAAATAAATTAATCATAAAAAATTATTAAGAAAAGAACAAAAACAAAGCCAAAAGGCTCCTGGTTTGGAATGTAGGGCTTTTCTAATCTAAGTCTTATAGATGGGAGAGTTATGTGAAACCCTAAATCCTATAACTCTAACTTATAAATTCAAAATTTGGAAATATAACCTCGGAGGATTACAATTAATTTTGAACGGTTGAGATTATATATAGCAGGCCCTACAATGGATATCCCCAACATTGCTTATAGGGTTGTAAATGGGTCGGTTCTGATCCGGGTCCATCATGGACCTAGAACCGGAACCATTAAGGAGAAGGTGGAACCGGATCCGGACAAGATTTTTTGGCTCTGGAATTGGAACCAGAACTATGTATGTGATGGGTCTGGATCTGGTTCCGGGTCTAAGTAGAGAATGATATTAAAAAAAGTATAGTTTTTAGGTGAGATTTTAAAAAATTGATGTAATATGTTGGGTCTGGAAGATCTGAAATAAGGTGGAACCAGACCTGGACCTATTGCTTATATAGGGGCCTAGATATAAGAATTAGAAGAAAAAAAAATGCCAAACGAGAGTGATATCAAACGCTGAAACGCAAGGCAACTCTGTAGAAGGCGGCAATGAACTTTCGAGGCAGAAAGGTGCTGCTATCACCTTTTCTTCTCTACTGTAAGTTTCCTCTCGACCATTTTGCCTTACCTTCTTCATTTATTTCCGCTTCTTCTTCTTTTGATGATGATCGAAGAGAACATCCCCATTCACGGTTTGTTTGATTTGGACGAAAAATCACAAATTTCCTACTTTTCTAGTTCGAGATCCTTCCTGGGTCTTTCTCCAAATTTAAGAAAAATGCGAATTTCATCTTCATTTTGGTGTTATTTGTGCACTGACAGTCAATGGGGCATTCTGATTTTGTTTGTTTGTTTTACGATTTCACCTCACAAGACCAAAACCGCTGAAATGGTTAACAAGAGCGCTAGTAAAATCACTCCCCTTTCCCCCGGGAAATGTTTTATTTTTATGCAGTAATTCATGCCCTCGGTGAGAATAAATTACCCATTGAAAAAGCAAACGAATTCTTTGGAATAAGCGAAGAACTTAGAAAAGATTTTGATTGCTGATATTGAGTTTTTTTATTTTTACTTGAGAAGAACTTTTATTATTTTAATGTTTTAACTCTTCTTCGTTATCTGGTTACTGGTGAATGAGGAGTTTCTAATAATTTGGGGATATATACTTCGTCGTTGTCTTGCTACTTTTTATTGAATTCCTCGGAATTCACAGTAAAGTGGGTTTAACGAATGACTGTTAGGGCCTGTTTGTTTGCATTAAAATACAAAACATAGGTGTGTGGGGAGATTTCCAAAAATCCAGGATTACGCTAATCACTGCTGTAAGATGTGGTTAAGCACTCTCACGTGCCATCCACGTGCCTGTTAGTTTTATGGACTCAATCCAGTAGATGATATAATAAATTGATTAATTTTTTTATTTATCAGTATATTCATGCTTTCCTTTCATGAGATGAATGGTGATTTATTATATACTTGCACATAACTAATACGAATGACATGATGGTTCAGGAGATGAACCGGTGTCCACAAGTATATTAGATGTAACATATGTGTATGGATGAGATCCACATACGGGAGACATGTGCGACAAATCTTATACTTAAATATCTTCACAACCAGTGATGAGACTGGACATCTCATACTGGCAAAGTTGCAGCACTTTGATCACTATGAGATAGTGTGATTTGTCTCGATCATCAGAATGGAAGATTCTGGGTCATAGTGCTGGTACATTGGATGTATTGAAGGACCATGAGAAGTACCTTATAAACACTGTCTCTACTTTAAGGTCTGCTCTCATAATTCCCTAGCAATAGGCTCTCAATCCTGAGACATTAATGAACTCAAGTTTCTATCTATTAATTTTCTTTGAGTCACCAATGAGTGAGGCCAACTGTAGGTCAACACCTCGGTGATTTGGGTACGTGGTAGTAGAGCTGTGGGAACATTCAATGGTCAAGATGGAATCTATCTCTAATATCCCCTTGTGCCAATTAATGGATTTATCATTGGTAAGTGCGCACCCATTCCGATTAAGAGTTAATTGGAAAGGTACCTATGATCATTATAATTAATTGGGGCTCAAGGATAATAAGATATGGATCTAGTTTAGAAGACAGGTCCAATTGATCCATGGATATTGATAGAGGGGTCTACTTGTGGTAATGTGGAAGTTTAGGGTCTTCTATGTAATATTCCTAAGACTGGAATTCAATTGCATTTATATAGTGGAGTTATTTGCAATTAACTATGGGCCCGGATTACACATGAGATGTGGGGTCGCGTGTCCCAGTTGGAGCCAGCTTTCTGAGGAATCCCTAGTGGTCCCCACGCTAGCCTAATTATTAGAAAGTATCTAATTCTAATTGAACTCTAAAAGGAAAGTTACTATTTCTATTTGAGGTAAGACTTCTAATATTGGTAATAGTAGACTTACTAATTTTAGTAGAAGTGAGACTTCTATTTTAATTAGAAAGGAATTAGAAAGTTACTAATCATATTTGAAGTGAGACTTCTAATTATGATATGGTAAGTTACTAATTATTATGGAAGTAAGACTTCTATTTTAATTAGTAATAGAAGAGACTTACTAATTGTTAGGGAAGTAAGACTTCTATTTCAATTAGAAAGAGGAGGCAACTTGCAAAAGCTATAAATAGAGGAGAGGAGGGTTGGACGTCCCATGCATGTTTCCTACATAGGGATTCACGCCCAGCCCTCTCTACTTGTGGTAATGTGGAAGTTTAGGGTCTTCTATGTAATATTCCTAGGACCGGAGTTCAATTACAATTTTATAGTGGAGTTATTTGCAATTAACTATGGGCCCGGATTACACATGAGATGTGGGGTCGCGTGTCCCGGTTGGAGCCAGCTTTATAAGGAATCCCTAGTGGTCCCCACGCTAGCCCAATTATTAGAAAGTATCTAATTCTAGTTGAACTCTAAAAGGAAAGTTACTATTTCTATTTGAAGTAAGACTTCTAATAGTGGTAATAGTAGACTTACTAATTTTAGTAGAAGTGAGACTTCCATTTTAATTAGAAAGGAATTAGAAAGTTACTAATCATATTTGAAGTGAGACTTCTAATTATAATATGGTAAGTTACTAATTATTGTGGAAGTAAGACTTCTATTTTAATTAGTAATAGAAGAGACTTACTAATTGTTAGGGAAGTAAGACTTCTATTTCAATTAGAAAGAGGAGGCAACTTGCAAAAGCTATAAATAGAGGAGAGGATGGTTGGACATCCCATGCATGCTCCCTACATAGGGATTCACGCCCAACCCTCTCTAGTGCAAAAGTTGCACGAGTTCTTTCTCTCTTCCCTCTTCTAATTCTCTTTCTAGTTCCTCCCTAGAGTTCTTAGTAGTTTTCTCTTGGAGATCCCACCATCTACTTGAGAAAAAGGAGAATCTGATACGGGTCATAGCGTGAAAGATCAAGAGGTCTTGGAGATTCCTATTTGATTAGTGAAAGCGTTTCATCATCAAAGAGAGATGCAACTTCTCCATTAGAGCACAACCGAGCTCCAAAGGTATAATCTACTTCCATGCATGTTGTAGATTTATTTGTTCCTTATTAATTGCTGTTTCTATCTTCTAGATAGATTGTATTTACTGGTCATGATGTCTGAGATTGACGGTTTAGTTCTTGGACTGGGTTTTATAGCCTTCTGGATAGTTGATCCCTGCGTCAAGTCGGTCAAAAGTTTTTGAAACCTATCCTAGAGGCCCACCCTATTTCCAACAGTGCCATCCGGACCCGCCTCGGCTGCCGGGACAGAGGCCTCGGCCGAAACCAGACAGACTCTGGCTGCTAGCGCCGAGCTCGGCTACCAGGGGTCCACTTCGGCTAAAAAGCTTGACCCCGGCCAAAGGAGCTGGGACGAAAGCCAAAACAAAGAAGAGTCCCCCCTCGCACCCCATGCCCGCCACGTCATCAGACACGTGGCGGAATAGGGGCGCGAGCCAGTGAGACAGATGCGACATCTAGCCGTCCACAATCTTCGCCAGATCGCTGACAGGGCGGCATCCAGCGGCTGAAGCCAAATCAGGGCAAGGCCCGAGGATGGGTCCGATGGGACCTCTACCGCCAAAGGCATCTAACATGATCTGGCCCAACATGACACGCATTAAACGCGATGTGGGCTGATCCGACTGGCATTAAATGCAATGTGGGCTGGAATGGACCGCATTTATTACTTTGTGGGCTGATAAGGCCTTGCCTATCAAATCAAGGGAGCCACACCAAAATATCATCCAAGATATCATCATGAGTCCTCTATAAATAGGACCC
Organism: Litsea cubeba; assembly: GCA_012931725.1. Classification (NCBI taxonomy): domain Eukaryota; kingdom Viridiplantae; phylum Streptophyta; class Magnoliopsida; order Laurales; family Lauraceae; genus Litsea; species Litsea cubeba. Next base: position 42,879,296 of record CM022946.1, on the reverse strand, counting down.
CAATCCACAACCAAGGTACGCAACCTACACACTTGAGAGTCGTTACTCTGCCTCTCTTCTTCCTCTCCTTCCTTTGTTCCAGTTCACGTACTGACTTAGGCATCGGAGAGCCTTGCACCGCCCAGGCCAGGGTCCTCTGACTGTTTGTTCTTCCCTTTCAGGCTTTGAGGCAGCAGATCACCTTCTTTTATTCGGATAAGTCCTATCAGGCACCCATAATCTTGTGAGTCACGATTTTTGCACTTACAATAGGAATTTGATACGCAGGATTTTTTTTAAAGCAGTTAAAAATGAAGATCAAAGGTGAATTTCCAAATAGGAGTATCAAATGACCTTTCCTTTCAAGAATATAGATCGAAAGGAAGATAGGAAATAGATACCTAGCCCTTGGTCTTCATCTTTTACGACTTAAAAGGAATTCCTAAGTATTTTAATGCAAACGAACAGGCCCCTTAAGGAGGTGAGGAGTGAATGATATAAAGTGAAGATGTAGAAGGGATCCCAACTTTCCTGGGATTTGATTTTTGGTGATCGTGTCATATTACATGGGAGACTATTTGATGGTCCTCCAGGAATCTGCACCTATGCTTCTTCAGTTTAGCCCTTTTAATGGGAAGTCATTGCTACGGACCAAAAAAATGGGCATTAAATGTTTAATAAATGTCCATGAAAATTTTCAAAATTAATTTTTCTGACACCACGGTGGTGGAATTCATAAATCATAACCCCCATTTTGATCTTTTCTTCCTCCTTTCCTCCCTCAAATGTTGTATGTTTATTTATTTCACTAAATGGTGCTCTCTGGTTATCTTCTTATTTCCATTTGGTGAAAGATTAAAATTTTTTATTTTGTTTCCTTATCCTGTTTCAGACCGCAGTTGTTTACTAGATGATAAACTTTTAGACAGGCATATGGCTTGCTTTCTGCTGCCAAAGTGGAGATAAGATACTCATGAACGATTTGGACATAACTGGAGAGGAATTGAAAGAGATTACTAGGAATTTATGGTTAATAAATGTTCAATTAGACAGATAGCTTCTTTTCTATAGCCAAAGTTCACATCATATAGTCATGAACGATTTCAACACAACTTGAGAAGAACAGAAAGAGATTACTGTGAATTTCATAACATTATTTTAACTGGTTATGCCCCCGGCCGGAATTTTCATGCAGAAAGGAATCCACTTGCTTCTACCGAATATGGTGGAGGTTGCATCAATTTAAGATCATGTACCGAAACTCAAGCAATGCAAGGTTCTGACAACTTAAAACGGGGCAGTGATACTTCAACTACTGAACTGAATATGCTGTCATGATCCAGAACCTTCTCAAGGTTCACCATGACCGCATTGAGCTGAAATCGGCCCTTGATCAGTGTAGGCTTCTGCTTACTGAAGATTTAGTTCTCGAGGTGCTTCAAAGACATCAATCTGATTGGAGTCGAGCATTATTTTTCTTTAACTGGGCCTTTGGTCAAAAAGATTATTCACATGGATCCAGAGCTTATAATGAGATGCTTGATATTCTTGGGAGGATGAAACATTTTGAACTCATGAAAAAGCTTGTGGATGAAATCCCTCCCACAAGAGAAACGTACATCCCTTGTCACAAACAGAACACTTGCAATTTTGTTGAACAGGTATGCATCTGGTCATAAGGTAGAAGAGGCAATAGAGATGTTTTACAGAAGGGTTGAATTTGGACTCAAAACTTGACAATACCACTTTCCAAACACTTCTGATGTCCCTCTGTAGATACAAACACGTCGAAGCGAAGGTCTTTCTTTCTCTTGAAACAGGATGAGTTCCCACCTGATATAAAAAGCAGAAACATAATTCTCAATGGCTGGAAACTTACGTGAAGCTAAAAGATTCTGGAATGATATAATTACTTCCAGGTGCAAGCCAGATCTATATACTTATGGAACTTTCATCAATTCACTTACAAGGGCAGGAAAGCTGAGCAGGGCAGTAGATCTGTTCAGTGCCATGTGGAAGAAAGGTTGCGCACTAGATGTTGCAATCTGCAACTGCATTATTGATGCCTTATGCTTTAAGAAGAGAATACCAGATGCTCTTACCGTCTTCAGTGAAATGAATGAGCGTGGTTGCCTCCCAGATGTTGCAACATACAACTCTCTTATAAAACACCTTTGGAATATTAGGAGGATGGAGAAAGCTTATGAGCTATTGGATGAAATGGAACAGAAGGGGTGCATTCCGAATACTAGAACCTATGGGTACTTTTTCAAATCAATGAAGAAACCTGAGGAGGTTCCATTAATGCTGGAAAGAATGGAGAGGAATGGATGTAGAATGATGGCTGATACCTATAATTTAATTTTGAAACTGTTTATCGGGTGGAATGATCAGGAGAGAGTTCAATCCATATGGGGTGAGAAGGAGAAAACTGGCATGAGTCCTAATCAACGATCTTATACCATCATTATTCATGGGCTTTATAGCAAGGGAAATATGGATGAGACTCTGCAATATTTCAATGAGATGACATCAAAAGGGATGACACCAGAGCCAAGGACTAGATTATTGGTAAAAGCAATTGAGCTTAAGAGAGCAGAGAATGCAAATGCATTGAGTTCTAATGTTGAAGAGAAGAGGAAGAAGAAGAAGATAACAAGATAATCCCTTTTGAAGTCGTCGCTGAACTATGTACCTCGAGGAGCAAGACAATCCCTTTTGAAGTCCAAATCATTGAACTTACTTCTGCCACACTGCTCAGAGGCATTGGTAATGAAGAAGGCTGGATTTCCTTAGGTTGTCATCAATTATGATGACAGTTTTTTTGGACTCTTCTGTAACCTCGTTACGACACTAAAGGTCACCGGTTGCTTCTATCATGATCTTTTGGGGTAAAATCATATTTATCTTGCTTGAGAAAGATTGAGGGATCACTTCTGTGCACCGCCCAGATGGTGAGAAGCTCCATACTAGGGTACTTGAAATTGTGAATTATTGATATCACATCCAGGGGTTGTGGTTATTGAGTAGATGGCAACAATTGCAAGATGTACCTTCTTATTGCTTCATGTTTCAAATGATCCTTTCCCTTGCAAGTTGCAAGTGCTTTTTTCTTTTTGCTGATGTGTAGATTTTACTGTGGAAAATGAATGACCATTTACCTCATTTTAAAGTCATATGTCAAACTTTTCTTGATAGCATTTTGGTTATTGTTTGAATTTTGGAATCGTCACTTACTCGCTTGGACTCTGGAATGATCGTTTATGCCCAAAACAAAAACTAAAAAAGGCCTAACAATTTACTCAAATTCAGATTTTCTTATCTTAAAAAAAAGGCCTCAAGCTACAAGCGGCATATCAGCTTTGATTCTTCGACTTTAAGTCTTTTTCTTGTCTTTTTATTTTATTAGAAAGGCGCACAACTCTTTCAAAAGTTTTTTCCTTACAAAAGAATGAAGAAAAGGGAGGGTCTTTGGCTTTAATGTCATCTGATAAATATCAGGGCATAACGGCGGATATGTTCTGATACACATGGTAGCAGCAGTAAATAGCAAACACTCTGCATTCCTCTATTAGCAATTTATTAGCCGATACAGTAGGTATCAATTGATATTTTGATCCATGCTGCCTAATACCTCTATATAACAATGCACCCTCTATTAGCTGGATTCCTAGGAATTTAGCATGCATCTCCTTAAAATTGCACTGAGGCCTACTGCATGAGTTAAACTGTCGGATCTCTACCTTCACCATGGTAGGTGGCAAGCTTAAAATTCACATCACCGTCCAGCAATGAAATATTGATCTAATCATCATTTTCATGCTGGTCACTTATCACAGTTTGATGAAGTCCAATGGTTTATGTTCATGGAAGTGGTACTTGCATTGCAGATTTCAAGAGAAATATGAGAAACTCCCATGAGGCCTGCTACATGTGTGTGGCTACTGGCTACTTTATGTTCTCTCAGCTGTTCAATTATCATTTCCTTGTGCACTCAACTGTCGAACCTTTTCTTTTCTTGCTTTTCACTACTAAATTTTATTGCGAAGGGATTGGTTGATACAGCAAGAGGCGTTCACACTATTAAGGGATTAAGAGGAACTCCAGTTCCAAGTTTGATTAGGTTGCCATCATCTTTCACACAAATTATTTCAAAGCATTTATGGAGAACCTAAGATTGGCCTTTGGCTGGGACCACAGTTGATTTTAGTTTTCTATTTGCCCTTTCTGTGTATCTGGTGCAATCTCTCACCATGACCATAAGGCGAGAAGCTATTCAACTTTTTTCTTTTTTCTTTTTAAGTTAGAAACTGATATTATATACCCTTTTTCATGGTTGGTGCTCTTTCATTCTACCTTTGGTATAAGGATAGCATACACAAAAAAGGTTTAAAAAGGGGGCCTCTATTCATAGAAGTACAAATGTACTGATACACAAGTGCTGGGTGTGGTTATCGTTTCCTCAAATTTATTCATGCTGTTTATCATGCCCTTTTGCTTTGCAGGCCCATGTTCTCAGTTCAGAATTAGCTTTGAGAAAGCTTCTTTCTCTTTGTTCCCATTTTATTAAAGTTAAAAAAGCAGGAAAATGGTATATGTGGTTCTTTCTGTTGGACTCCATGGGGTTCCTGACTTTGGGTTAAAACTGACTTGGCATATTACTGTATCAATTTCGTATCCTTCATTTTGCCAAAATTGGCTAATTGGCCTAGAATCCTCATGACATCAACAGCATCATTTTTTTTACACTGATTGTTGACTTACGTGCCCTCTGTTTCACTTTGTGATGTTAGTGCTATTTGCTTGACCTAACACACTACTTCTAGGATATAAGTTGTTTTAATGGGACCTTGTTCGACGGGAGATCCAAAGTTCTACATTGATGGAACTGTATGATTGGGCCCCTATCAGATGTAACATCTGTTCCATTATCCATGCATAGATCTGAATATCTGATGCATCGAATATTGACCCATGGCCCGTCAAGATCAGATTCTTGCAGTACCAGAGTTGGTCCTTATATGGAAACATGTATCTTGTTATATTTTCCCCACATGATTGTCTATGTTTTTTTAGGAATGGAAACTTTTTAGTGCAAATTTTGATGCTCTGAAGCCAAAGCTACAACTTGCAAAGAAGAAGAAAGCAGAGATTAAAGAGCCAATCTTGCTGGGCCATTCCCATACACCATGATGACTAATTGTGTAGGCTTGTTGTGAAGAATTGCATATATCATCTCTTACGTGTGTAGTGTGCCAGTGGTTGCCTGCTGGCTGCCATTTTTCACTATATATCTTCATCTATTATAACCTTTTCAGCAAACCAGAGTAGGCCTTTTTCTTTTTTTTTTAAGTATGTATGCTGCAACTTATTGTCTGATGGATGGCAGGAATTTTTTGGAAGGTTCATCTTTTGTGTAATCGTGTTATGAAGGACACGGATCGCGTGTGTCCTCACAATCAAACCTTTCTGTTTTCTCTTTAATGAAATTCAACAAAGAGAATTGTATATAGCAGGTAATATTCCAGTGAAAAATGGGTCTAGCCTTTGCTAATGTAATAGGCGGGCTACAAATTCAGTACATATATTTTTTTCTTGCTCAGTTAATGGGTGAATGTTGTAAGTGCAAAAACGATGACTCACAAAATTAGGGGTACTTGATAGGACTTATCCAAATGAAAGAAGAAGATCAGCTGCCTCAAACCCTGAAAAGGGAAGAGCAAACGGTCAAAGGACCCTGGCCTGAGTGGCGCAAGGCTCTCCGATGCCTAAGTTAGTGTATGAACTGAACTAAGGAAGGAGAGGAAGAAGAGAGGCTGAGTAACAGCTCTCAAGTGTGAATATTGCGTACCTTTGTTATGGAATGTTGGTCTATTTATAGAGGATTTTACCTGATATCTTGGAGTGGGCCCCTTGATTTGACAGGGAAGCTCTCATTAGCCCACAAAGTAATAAATACGGGTCCATCACAGCCCACAAAGCATTTATTGCCAGTCTGATCAGCCCACGCTGTATTTATTGCTAGTCCGATCAGCCCACGCTGTATTTATTGCCAGTCCGATCAACCCACGTCGCATTTAATGCATGTTATGTTGGGCCTGATCGTGTTGGATGACTTTGGTGGTAGAGGTCCCATCGGATCCATCCTCGGGCTCTGCTTTGATTTGGCTACAGCCGCTGGATGCCGCCTTGTCAGAGATCTGGCAAAGATTGTGGATGGCTGGGATGGCCCATCTGTCTCCTTGGCTCACTCCTCTACTCCGCCACGTGTTCGGTGACGTGGCGGGCGTGGGGGCGAGACCAGGGTTTTCTCTTCATTTTGGGTTCCATCCCGGCTTCTTCCGCCGAGGTCAGGCATACAGCCGAAGTCAAGCTTGTTAGCCGAACTCGGCATTGGTAGCCAGAGTCAGCCTGGTTTCGGCTGAGGCATTCATCCTGGCGCCGAGGTCAGTCTGGATGACACGTGGATGTGCTAATTGACATCTAATCAGCCGAGATTAGTATAATCCTGATGTCTTGAAAATCTCCCCACACAAATGTAATTTATTTGGAAAGTCCTTTTTTGCTTTTACTTGTTATAAAGAGTTGTATGCTTATTATGAGGGATTGTGAATGACAAGTGATGTTTTAAGTGAACATACTGGTCCAGTCCTTTTAGCTATGTTAAATGTTTGGGCCTCCATTTCGGTATGTATTTTGTCCTTTCTTAGTCAATAGATGAAAACATTTTCCTTCACTTAACCCCTTTTAATAAATTCTAAATGTTCATAGTGCACAAACCAAAGGGGTGTGTGCAAACACGAAGTGACCCAGAAATCAGATATAAGGGTTGTTTCTCTCCATTTAGTCCAATAACCACCATTTTATATCCTTTGTGCTTTCTGATGTTCCTTCTTCCTATGCAGTCCTGGATTTTACTGCCTCATTAGTCATTATTCATTAATGACTGAGTGCATGTAATTGTCAATTTCTCAGTTGACAGAATTTCCTCAACCACGCTTTGCTCTTTTTGTTTAGAAATTGTTTTCCATCATGCCACAGGGCTCATGCCTCATGTATGGATTTAGCATAACATAGATGAAAGGGTTAGTCTTCCATTCAAAGACTTAAGTCCCTAGGAGAGCCTGGATGGGATCCAACTTGGTTTGATGGCCAAGTATCCTAATCCTTGTCAGAGATGTGGAGTATCCGGTGTGGTTGACTACAACTAGGGGACTTTGGAGATGGGAACCCTAGTTTGATCATCCAATAGATCATATCATCCAACAGACCTACAGCTGCAGGTGATTCTCGTGATCATGACTGTCTGTCATGCACAAAGCTATTATGCATGGATGCTTCAAAATAGGCAACGTATTGTGCCATATCGTGTTCGATACTTCACTTTTTTTCTAAAATCCATGTCCTTGCCATGTCTATCGCCTGTCCATGCCTTTTTTCCAGCCTTATCTCGGCATCATAGGCATAGAGTCGTGAGGAAAGAGCTGGTGATGACCCTGTCTGGGATTAGAACTTTTCCCCATCAAGACATGGATAAATAAATGCTAAGGCCTCATTTGTTTGCTCAGTGGTCAATATTTTGAGTTCCTAAGAATTTTAACCATTGGCTTTCTACTAAACGGACTAAAATTAAAGAAGTAAAGGTGAAGATGCACAAATGATCATCTACTATTCTATCCTTCGGCAGGAAAAATGAATACTTAGCAATCACCTCAGTATATTAAATCCGTCTACATCTCCGCCTTATATCTTGCACTCACCTCCATCTTTCCTTTGTTTGAACTCACTTTACCATGAATTGCTAGGAATGAAATTTTAAGGAAATAATTGGAACCTGGTAAGTTTTCTTAAAACATCACATTCAAAATACTAAAAGCAAATAAATTCTTATCTACATATGCCCAGTCATGTTTATGTTCTATATGCATTTTTCTGCTAAACTTGTAAAGGTCTCATGACTGACAGGTAGGGATGGAATTAGAAGATTTTTCTTGGAGGGGCAAACGAAGTTTTATGAGGATTTTACCTAAAAAATCCTCTAAGATGGGTTGAAGATCAAAAAGGGCCCACAAACTTTCCATGTACCACAATGGTCGCACAGGTCTGATCATGCGTATGTTTTCTCACTTAACATTGAATGGGGATATCGTTGCTTATATTCTCCTTTTTAGAATCGATGCTACCCATTCCCCTTTTCATCTTCTCCCCTTTTCGTTTCCCTCCTCCATCGTTTTCCACTCGACTGGTCCCCATCTGCTTCAACGCTTCCTCTTCCTCCTATTTTCACCTCTTACAAACCACGTGAAGATCCCAGTTGGCTTCTTCCTCTTCGTTGTCTTCTTCCTCTTCGAGGCCCCCAAGTTGAAGATCGAGGAGGGTTTGTGCACAAATCAAAATCTAATCGTATAACACACTGCTCCACGTCATGGTAAACCACGTATGTATCTTGCATGTATTCCAATTTCTATTTTGGTTTTGCTTTCAATGTCATGTAGGTTCCATCCCTCTGTTTAATGTATTTGATTTTAGGTTTGAATGTGTTTGATAGAAGTGGTTTTCCATTATCTTTCTCATATGAAGACCACGTACGTACCTTGCAGTAGGTTTGAATGTGTTTGATAAAAGTGGTTTTTCATTGTACTTAGGTTTTTCTCTCTGTCATAATTGTTCTTCTCTGTTTACTGTATTTGATTTTATGCTTGAATGTGTCTAATAGAAGTGGTTATCTGATACAAGGGGAAAAAAAGGAGGAAAGGACAGGAAATAATCCCCATTCAAACTCTCCATCTCACATACGCCATTATTGTCATGAATTCTCATACTGCGTGTTGAGTATGTTCTGCATAGTAGCACTTTCTGAACTCAAGCCCCTCGTGCATGCCTAGAGAAGTATAAAAGGGTCATGTGGAAGCGTTGAAGCATATGGGAGACCCTTGATTTGCACATTTCACATATGAATTTGCAACATTTTGAAAAAAGAAGCATGATCTATATGGGTTAATGTGAATGCTAAAAAAGCACCATTTTGTGTCGGGATCATGTGAGCTATTTTTATTTATTTTTTGTGATTTTATTGGTCTATGTGACTCTGAACTTGCTCAAAGTAGTGGAATTGTGAAATGTGGGTGGAGGATGTGAATGTGAAAATGGTTGTACAAATGGTGGAATGTAAGGGTGTAATGTGGGTTTTACAAAACAAAAAAATGGTGTAATGTGGGTGGAGGATGTGTTGTGAATACCAGATGTGCAATGTCTAATGGTTGATTAAGAATGCCAAATCCGGACCTGGCATGGTTTATTAAGATGAAAGTTGAAAAAGACAGCACTATTTCAGTTTAACTGTGTTCCAAAAGTACGTGAGTTGAAAATTAGGAAAATGTGATTCGTTTATCTTGAAAAATAGCAGCTTTATAGTGTATAATAAGAACTTTGAGACCCCCAAATTTCAGCCAAAAAATACCTTGGGAAGTGGGTCAAACAGTTGTACGAACAGGGGTACTCAGCAAGGCAGATTCGGATTTCCGCAGCACTGCTTTTTCAATTGGGCATATTTAAATAGTCATAACTTTCTCGGTTTAAAATTTTTTTGCTCTCTGTTTTTTTATTGGATTCATGCATCATCAAGGTTCAAATTCCAGCCATTATATTGAGGTTTAGTCGATCATCTTAGGCAGGTTGTACAGTTCAGTGAAAACAGGCATGTGCATAGTTTTTTTACATACGTAGAATTTTTCAGCATTCATCAGATTTCATCTGTTTCTTGAACAGATAGTGTACAGAAAACTTTGACATTTAAAAAACCTTCAACACATCAATGGTGACCTCCCAACAGGATTCATGTGCAAGAAAGTGAATAATAGACAGTGAAAAAAGCATCATGATCTATATGGGTTATGTGAATGCTAAAAACGCACCATTTTGCGTCGGGATCATATGAGGAAATTTTTTTGTGATTTTACTAGTCTATGTGACTCTGAACTTGCTTAAACTAGTGGAATTGTGAAATGTTGGTGGAGGATGTGAATGTGAAAATGGTTGTACAAATGGTGGAATGTAATGGTGTAATGTGGGTTTTACAAAAAAAAAAAAAAAAGGGTGTAATGTGGGTGGAGGATGTGTTGTGAATACCAGATGTGCAGTGTCTAATGGTTTAATGTGAGGGGATATCACTGATAGGTTTCTCTAAGTGATGAAACTGGTCAACTTCATCTATTATGTGAGGGGATATCCCTGCTCAATATGTGAAGTTTATATATGAGGAGCGGCGATATCCCCTCCTATGACAGATTCTTTTCTAAGAGATAAAACAGTTGGGAGGGGATATTCTCACTCAATATGTGAAGGTTATATTCGAGGAGCAGCGATATCCCCTCCTATGACAGTTTTTTTTTAAGGGCTGAAACAACCACTTGGGAGGGGATATCCGCCCAATTTAGTGAAGTTTATATTTAAAGAGTGGTGATGTCCCCTCTTGTGATAGGGTTTTTCCTTGGATGAACACACAGCTGGGAGCTTTATCTATTATGTGAGACCACTATCTATAGCAAATCAACAGAAAAATCTAATATCAGAAGAAGTTCATGTTTCAAGCTGATACCAATGAGAAAGAGAAACAATACCAAATCAAGGAAAATAAAGATCGACAAAAAGGGAAGACAAAAAAAATCTTATTTGGGCATCTACCTGAATTGAAAAAAAAATCCAATTCCTTAATATATCCACATAAATCACCACAGGCGCATAGAAAGTTTCTCTCTTCTACACCTAAGAAAAACCCAAAGAGAAAAATGAAAATTCTGTCTTGGAGAGGATGGGGTCCAATAGTTTTGGCAAATATGGGTTTAGGATGTATACTGGTAATCTGTGTGTGTGATGGTCACAAGAGGCAATATTATTGTCAATGGGAAGGGAGGAGACCTAACTTTTGTGTGTGTGATGGTCATTGACCATGAAATTGCATGAAAATTTTAATCCGTGTGTGTGATGGTCATTGAGTATGAAATTGCATACAACAGTCTAAGTGTATTCATATTTTCTTAGAAGTCTGTTTAGGAGGATTGAAAATTAAATTGTGTTGACATAGCTATATACCACCTATTTCATGATCCCATAAATGCTATTATAATATAGTTATACCCCACCATCAATAACGCCAAGAAACTCTACTCGATTACCGAAGAACCTTTCTTAACTCGTAGTCTTCTTATCATAAGCTTGTTCTACAGTGTATGATGGGTTTGTTTTGTTGCTACCCTATAATAATGTTTTCGATATAAGGATGTATGTGCATTGAAAATGATACTTATAATTTCATTAATGAGCATCATTTACCTGTTCATCATTAGGATTTTACTTTTAATTTTATTTGACATTGAGGACTAAAAGGTAAATGATGTTTGGATCATGCAGTTTGAAGTAAAAAGACCGAAGGGATCTGAGAATATCCTCTTGTATGACCAACAAACCACATAGCTGAAGCAATTGATAATGGATTGGTATGTCTCCATCAATGTTTGTATTAGAGAGACCGGTCTGCATCATCTCTCAGAGATAGACGCAATGAAAATTGACCATGCATTGATATCTGGCTTGATTGAGAGACGGCGTCCAGAGACGAATACATGTCATTTTCCATTCAGTGAAGCCACAGTGACCTTAGAAGATGTTGCATACATATATGGCCTTCCGATTGATGGCCCACCTGTCGTTGGATGGACACTCCCTTAAATGAAGTTAGTGGATTTATGTGTAAATTTTCTTGGGAAGAGTCCCAAGTTGGGGGTTGATACACAAGGTTTATGTATAAAATTTAAGCGGCTTGATGATAACTTCACAACATTGGATAGTAAGTTGAAGGGTAAGAAGACAAAGAACCTCTCCAAAGAGGCTGAGATCTGTTACACTAGGGCCTTCCTCTTTCGTTTGGTCGCTGGCCATATTCTCACCAACTCATCAGGATTGCGAGAGCTAGCGTACCTCCTAGAACTCTTCATAAGATTTAAGCGATTCACTTTGGGCCTTGCATGTATTGCTAATTTGTACTGAATGTTGGCAAGAGTGGTCAAGTGGAGGTCCAATGGTAATGTACTTGAGAGTGGAGAAGAAGACGAAGGGTCCCCTGCAAAGCTTATGAAGAAAAAAAAAAACCCTTTTCCAGACAAGTTTAAAACCGTTACTGGTCCTCTACAACTTCTTCAAGTGAGATCCAGTGAATGGCCTATTCCTTCATTGTCATTTCATTATGCCTACTCAATGTGTACTTATATTTGTGTTTTATGCATGCAGATCTGGGCTTACTCCCGAATGTCTATAGGACGGTGTCCTCCAACTAAAGATGGTTGGAAGAAAGACATTCAATTCCCTTTATTCAAGACATGGGAAGCAAGATTAACTGGTCACAATTCTTTAACCACAGTCAAAGAGGTTCATCGTCAATTGAATCGCATGACAGCTAATGGGGTAAATTATCCGAAATTGAAAACATGTTCATTAAATTGTAAATACGCAACCATCAATTCCAACAATTCTGACTTCTTTCGTGCTTGCATTGTAGTTTGTCTGGATGCCATATGTTAAGTTCAAAAAGGTTTTTACACAACATGTCCCAGACGTTGATCGTAGACTCTTTGCATCTGATGTACTGTTGATTCATTACTGGATTTTGGAAAGACACATTGCCAGTCGGGTGATGAAACAATTCAACCTAATGCAATTTGTCCCTCCATTGTTTCAGATGCCATTTTTAAGGGTAGAAAAATTGGAGAGAGTGTCATGTGACTATACCCAAATACTGCACGAGGCTAAACCATTATGTGTAGAAAGGCAAAATTTGGTGATAAAAGGAAAGAAAGATGCGTCTATTGTGCATACCAAAGGATATCAAAACTGGTATGAGTTAAACACCCGCATGCGAATCAGCCGAGTTAAAAGGGGAGAATTGGGATAAGATGGAGAAATTACTGAACATGGAAAAAAAAGACAACCAACTACCAACCATGATGAGACATGTTTCCCATTGAAGCATGTAATCGGTGTTTGCTTATAACGTGCCTTAACTGTGCATTGGGGTCATCATCATGAAATGATACTAATAGTTCTTCCAATTGTGTAGGTCAAGGAACTCTTGGAGCACATGGACAGATCTATAGACCGGTCAGATCGAAAAAAACAAGTTTAAAAAATTTTAAGGCCTCAATGCGCAAGAAGATCGAAAGGTTTAGGACCGGTTTTACATCAGCCTTCAACAATTTTAGTATCGATAACTACAGCACCTCTCAATTGGATTCATCTGGTGAAGAGATAATTTATCTTGTGTATTCATGCTTTAATGAAAATAATTTTGTATGCTACCACATTTTAATTTGCAATGCAGGAAAGGGAGAAAAAGAGACCTAAGAAAGCAGTTTGTTAGGGCAGATCCCCACAAAAAATGCTTGAATCGAAGTTGTTGTTAGAGCCCGGATCTCACTCGGATCCACCATCTCATGGTTCACGATTTTTCGAGCCCGGCCAACTTGCCTCCAATAGAGTTGATCTTCTCAACTCCTCCACGCTTCATGAGACCGCAACCGCCAATTGTAGAGATCATGTCTCCTTCACTGGAATATCCTTCTCAAGCAACAACTCTAGAAATCATGTCCACTCCCTCACATGAAGGACCTATCCAAGAACCAATTCTAGAGATCATGTCCACTCCTTCACACGAAGGTCCTTCTCAGGCACTAGTGGTTTCTCTCCAACCACCTCAATAGAGTCATTAGTTTGGAGGATCAAACGATTGCCCTGCATGAAGAAGATACCAATAAAATTTGAAGACTACTCACATTCGCTAGTGCAGTCGGGTTATCAATTGACTGAATTGGATAAGTTCTTCATCAAAGGTTTTAGGAAGCTGTATAAAAAAAGGTTGCCTAACATGCACCTATGTGTGATTTGATTACTTGACATGTCTTTAATATTTTCTTTTCATTAATGGGTGATCTTTTATTACGTCACAGCAAGGCGGAATTGGACATATATTGTACACTAGTGTCTAGTGATGACCTCTACAAAGCCTTAGAAGAAGGGACGTGGTTGTACACCAACATCATGTACTATTGGTTTGAGATTTTAGGTGAAAGGTGTCGAGATTCATATTTGTTTGATCCTAGTGTTTCGGTAAGTGAATTACATTTTATGACTATAAACTGATATACTTGTATTGTGTATTAACTTTCATGGGAAATACATCTAATGCCAATTACAATAACAAGCAGAGTTGGTGGCAGGATAAGGACATGTGTCATCACGCTGATCTGAATATATTTGGTCCGAATGGTGAAAATGTGTAGTTGGCGCGAACGTACATAACACTAGTTTTTATACTACACCATATAAATCATTTCACCTTACTTGTAGGTTACACAGGTGAGAAGAAATGGGAGTTTTACAACAGCTCATTTAGTGGTCATTACTCTCAAACCAATTGTGAGAAATTCGTAAGTATATGTGAACTATGTTTTTTCAATGTATTATCCTCCCTCTCCCTTTATACTTCAAAATTTGTCCAACTGACCATCGCTATTTTGAATGTTTGCTACATGTCTGTAGATCGACTAATTGAATGAGAAGTTTACCGACTATGGCTGGGCAGATCCATATTTGTGGACAACAAATGCGATGTCTAAGATTCCTCATCAAGACAATGGCAATGATTGTGGTGTTTTCACGATAGCATTCGCAGAGCATTGTGTTTTCCGCAGGCCGACCAACTTCACCCAAGCCGACATAGCGTATTATAGAAGTAAGATAGTGGTAGACATTTTCAAAAGGAGTTGGGAAAAGAACACTTACAAAGTGGATCTAAAGAAACTGTTGAGCGAGTTGTAGCAGCCAATGCAGCTCTGTTCGTGTTGAAAGATGAAGTCACTTTTGTGTTTTCTTTGTTACTTAATCGCATGAGTTTTTTGGACAGTTGTATCTCAACCTTTGGGTTGTTAAGGCCCATTTTTTTGGGACAGTTGAAAGTGGATTGTGAATTCTGAATGCAGGTGAATTGTATAGCTGATGTCAGGATGGTATCAGGTTTTATGACATTTTGTTATTGTGCCCGTTGGGACTTGGTTCTGTACGTTAATAGAAAATCGATTATCACCATTTTCACTTTGTTACACAGTTTTTTGGACAATTGGCTCTATTCCCATTTGTTACACAGGTGAATTGTAGCTTTGATGTTAGGGAGAGAATCTAGTTCTACCCACAATTTCTTATTATGCCCGTCCGGACATGGTTTTGTATGTTAGTAGATTCAGGTTTTTCAATTCTGAAAGTGACAAGGCACTCTTCATACATGAAATGTGTGTTAGTTTTATGGACTCAATCCAGTAGATGATATAATAAATTGATTAATTTCTTTATTTATCAGTATATTCATGCTTTCCTTTCATGAGATGAATGGTGAATTATTATATACTTGCACATAAACCAATACGAATGACATGATGGTTCATGAGATGAACCGGGGTCCACAAGTACATGAGAAGCACCTTATAAACACTATCTTTACTTTAAGGTCTGCTCTCATAATTTCCTAGCAATAGGCTCTCAATCCTGAGACATTAATGAACTCAAGTTTCTATCTATTCATTTGCTTTGAGTCACCAATGAGTGAGGCCAACTGTAGGTCAACACCTCGGTGATTTGGGTACGTAGTAGTAGAGCTGTGGGAACATTCAATGGTCAATGTGGAATCTTTCTCTAATATCCCCTTGTGCCAATTAATGGATTTATCATTGGTAAGTGCGCACCCATTCCGATTAAGAGTTAATTGGATAGGTACCTATGATCATTATAATTAATTGGGGCTCAAGGATAATAAGATATGGATCTAGTTTGGAAGACAGGTCCAATTGATCCATGGATATTGATAGAGGGCTCTAGTTGTGGTAATGTGGAAGTTTAGGGTCTTCTATGTAATATTCCTAAGACTGGAGTTCAATTGCATTTATATAGTGGAGTTATTTGCAATTAACTGTGGGCCCGGATTACACATGAGATGTGGGGTCGCGTGTCCCAGTTGGAGCCAGCTTTCTAAGGAATCCCTAGTGGTCCCCACGCTAGCCCAATTATTAGAAAGTATCTAATTCTAGTTGAACTCTAAAAGGAAAGTTATTATTTATATTTGAAGTGAGACTTCTAATAGTGGTAATAGTAGACTTACTAATTTTAGTAGAAGTGAGAATTCTATTTTAATTAGAAAGGAATTGGAAAGTTACTAATCATATTTGAAGTGAGACTTCTAATTATGATATGGTAAGTTACTAATTAATTAATGGAAGTAAGACTTCTATTTTAATTAAGAAGAGATAGTTACTAATTTTTGGAAGTAAGACTTCTAATGGAAATTAGTAAATGGGGCTTGTAAAAGCTATAAATAGAGGAGAGGAGGCTTGGGCGTTCAGGCACTATCCTAGCATAGGGATTCACGCCCAAGGCCCCTTTGTGCAATAGTTGCACATGCTCCTTCTTCTCTTCCCTCTTCTAGTTCTCTTTCTAGTTCCACCCTAGAGTTCCTAGTAGTTTTCTCTTGGAGATCCCACCATCTTCTTGAGAAAAAGGAGAATATGATACGGGTCATAGCGTGGAAGATCAAGAGGTCTTGGAGATTCCTATTTGATTAAGTGAAAGCGTTTCATCATCAAAGAAAGACGCAACTTCTCCATTAGAGCACAACCGAGCTCCAAAGGTTTAATCTACTTCATTGCATGTTGTAGATTTATTTGTAGCTTATATGTTGCTGGTTCTATCCTTTAGATAGATTGTCTTACTGATCATGATGGCTGAGATTGAGGACATAGATGCTGGATTGGGTTTTATAGCCTTCTGGATAGTTGATCCCTGCATCAAGTGGGTCAAAAGTTTTTGAAACCTATCCTAGAGGCCCACCCTATTTCCAACAATGTGCAGGTGACACTAAAAACTGCTTGCTCCCAAACCTCCTTGTAGACTGTAGTTTACTGTTTATTCACGTTCTTGCACATGAATCCTGTTGGGAGGCCACCATTGATGTGTTGAAGGTGTTTTAAATGTCAAAGTTTTCTGTACACTATCTGTTCAAGAAACAGATCAAATATGAAGAATGCTCAAAAATTCTACGTATGAAAAAAACTATGCACATGCCTGTTTTCACTGGACTGTACAACGATGATCTAAACCTCAATATAATGGCTGGAATTTGATCCTTGATAATGCATGAATCCAACAAAAACAAAACAGAGAGCAAAAATCTTTTAAATCGAGAAAGTTATGACTATTTAAAGATGCCCGATTGAAAATACAGTGTTGCTGAAATCCGTATCTGCCTTGCTGAGTACCCCTATTCGTGCAACTGTTTGACCCACTTCCCAATGGGTTTTTTGGCTGAAATTTGGGGGTCTCAAAGTTCTCATGGTAAACTATAAATCTGCTATTTTTCAGGACAAAACAATCACATTTTCCTGATTTTCAACTCGCGTACTTTTGGAACACAGTTAGACTGAAACAGTGCTGTCGTTTTCAACTTTCAGCTTAATAAACCATGCTAGATCCGGATTTTGCATTCTTAATCAACCATTAAATCACGTATTTTCAGAAGCAAAAATACGTTCAAACACTATCCTAATTCTAATGCATGCCATTAGTACTTTCCAACCATAGATCATGCAAATAACATAATAGAAAGTTTCCTCATCTTTAACACGGGTATATAACTCATCACTAAGACTGACATAAGTTCTTCACCTGAATCTGGTCCTCTTAAAGAATGTTGGCCATATAAAGTCCTTAATATTAAATGTGGATATCCTCACATAAAAGACGAGGCTTCATCATTGAAAAAAACCTGTCACGCACGGGGATATCGCCGCGCATCACATATTTAGTGGCAATATCCCTTCACATGATGGATGAAACTCCAAGCTGGGTGTGTTCAACCAAGGGAAAAACCTATCACGAGAGGGGATATCGCCACCCGTTAAATATAAACTACACTAAATTGCGCGGGGATATCCCCTCCCAAGTGGTTGTTTCATCCCTTAAAAAACCTTGTCATAAGAGGGATATCGCCGCTCCTCAGATATAAACTTCACATATTGAGCAGGGATATCCCTTCACATAATAGATAAAGCTTCCAATCCAAGGAAAAACCCTATTACGAGAGGGGATATCTCCACTCTTTAGATATAAACTTCACTAAATTGCGCGGATATCCCCTCCCAAGTGGTTGTTTCAGCCCTTAAAAAAACCAGTCATAGGAGGGGATATCACCGCCCCTCGAATATAAACTTCACATATTGAGCGAGCATATCCCCTCCCAACTGTTTTATCTCTTAGAAAAGAACCTATCATAGGAGGGGATATTGCCGCTCCTCAGATATAAACTTCACATATTGAGCAGGGATATCCCCTCACATAATAGATGAAGTTGACCGGTTTCATCTCTTAGAAAAACCTATTAGTGATATCCCCTCACATTAAACCATTAGACACTGCACATCTGGTATTCACAACACATCCTCCACCCACATTACACGATTTCTTTCTTTTTTTTTTTTTTGTAAAACCCACATTACACCATTACATTCCACCATTTGTACAACCATTTCCACATTCACATCCTCCACCCACATTTCACAATTCCACTAGTTTGAGCAAGTTCAGAGTCACATAGACTAGTAAAATCACAAAAACAATTGCTCATATGATCCCGACGCAAAATGGTGCTATTTTAGCATTCACATTAACCCATATAGATCATGCTGCTTTTTTCACTATTTATTCACTTTCTTGCACATGAATACTGTTAGGAGGCCACCATTGATGTGTTGAAGGTGTTTTAAATGTCAAAGTTTTCTGTACACTATCTATTCAAGAAACAGATCAAATCTGATGAATGCTAAAAAATTCTACGTATGAAAAAAAGTATGCACATGCCTGTTTTCACTGAACTGTACAACCTCCCTAAGATGATCTAAACCTCAATATAATGGCTGGAATTTGAACCTTGATGATGCATGAATCCAACAACAAAAAAAAAGAAGAGAGCAAAAAGCTTTTAAAACGAGAAAGTTATGACTATTTAAAGATTCCCAATTGAAAATGCGATGCTGCTGAAATCCGAATCTGCCTTGCTGAGTACCCATGTTCGTGCAAATGTTTGACCTACTTCCCAAGGTATTTTTTGGCTGAGATTTTGTGGTCTCAAAGTTCTTATTATACACTATAAATCTGCTATTTTTCAGGACAAAACAATCACATTTTCCTATTTTCAACTCGCGCATTTTTGGAACACAGTCAGACTAAAACAATGCTGCCTTTTTCAACTTTCAGCTTAATAAACCATGCTAGGTCCGGATTTGGCGTTCCTAATCAACCATTAGACACTATACATCTTGTATTCACAACACATCCTCCACCCACATTACACCATTTCTTTTTCTTTTTTTTTTTGTAAAACCCACATTGCACCATTACAGTCCACCATTTGTACAACCATTTCCACATTCACATCCTCCACCGACATTTCACAATTCCACTAGTTTGAGCAAGTTCAGTATCACATAGACCAGTAAAATCACAAAAAAAAAGCTCACATTAACCCGACACAAAATGGTGCTCTTTTAGCATTCACATTAACCCATATACATCCTGTTTCTTTTTTCAAAATGTTACAAAAATTATGCAAATTCATATGTGAAATGCGCAAATCAAGGATTCACCGGTGGATTGCGACATCTATGGCGGTTGTGTCCCCTTTGTTTATAGATTGAACAGGTAACCACCCTACATTGCCGGGTCCAATCTTCGGTTCGAATCCTATTATTTGTGGGGCGACCGAGCTGTCTGGTAGCATGTGGAGGTAATACTCTTTCATCTGACCTATGCTCCCATTGTCTTCTATCACATGTAGCATGCAAAACCTCATTGTACGCTATTCGATAAGTAGATGTAAAGAACCACTGCTCGCAGAAATCGTAAGGATTTAATTTTCTCATTTGCATTGCCGCTAGTGCGTGTGAACAAGGGATTCCTTCGCAATTCCCACATGTGACATGTACATTTCCTCTGATCCAGATCAACCACATCAATGAACTCGGCAGATTGAACCTGAAATTCTACGAAACCGGCAACACGAACATGCACTTGGTGTGATTCTTTAGCCTCATGGCTTAGCATTTTTTCCGCCCACGGAGTGAGCCGAGTATTAATCAATTGAGATTCAAGTTGACATTTTTGGTAGAATTCCATAAGCTTGGCACCTATCTCTTCCACTTGTGTTGTTATGGGGAGCACACGTATGTCCTTCAAAAGACTATTCGTGCACTCGGCAGCATTGCTTGTGAGTATATCATAGCGTCATCCTACAATGAATGAATTTGCCCAGTGTTCTTTCTCAATTGCGTGAATGTAATTATAAGCAAGTTCGTCAACAGCTCAAATATCATTCATGTATGTCTCATGCTCACATGGTCTATATGACTTTGCAGTAAACCAAAATTTCCTAACAATAGCATCATCTTTGAAATTCCCCTTCACATTTTCAGCAATGTGATGACAACAATAGCAATGTCGTACAATTGGAATGGTGTTGGCAAGAGCAGGTACAAGCCCTTTTTGCCGGTCAGACACAATGGTCAAATTCGGGGGCTCATCGAGGGCAAGGAATGAATTTACTAGGAACCACTCCCAACTGTCATGGCGTTCAGCTTCGACGAAGGCAAAGGCAATAGGAAAGAGCTTATGACTCCCATCATGGGTTACATCCACTAATGACACACTTGGATACTTACCTCGAAGGTGTGAACCATCAACAGCAATCATCGGCCTCAACGACGACAGGAATGAATGGATGCATGGTCCGAAAGCCCAAAAGAATCTTTGGAAGTTGTCGTCATCTGCCGTTTTAATATTTGTCATTGTACCTGAATTCGTCTTCTTCAATTCAATGCAATAGAGAGGGAGAATCTGGAAGGAATCTTCATACGATCCTCAAATTGCTCGAAGGGCTACATCCTTTACTTTGTGTGCCCTCCTGTAAGTAATAAGACATCCGAACTCTGTTTGATACTCATTAATGATCTCCTTTGGTGTTAACTTATTATTAAATTGAACCCTATCTAAGATGAATTCTGCAACCCAGTGTCATTGGCTTCGAGCATGAATGTGTTGGATAATACGTTCGTACTTGAAATTGTGGCCCAGATTCCACTATGGAAGCATGAATACGCCAAAGACAGTTATTATCACTGCAACGGTTTATAACTTTGGTGCGGTTCGTCTTCAAGTGCTTCAGAGTGAAATTATTGTAAATTGAAAATTTCGCTTGAGTTTTGCAGAAAGTGTCGCGATCCGGAAACTTTCTCCCTAACCACATCTGTCGTGCAGACATTTGATATGGCTCCATAATTTGCTCTAGAGGAACCATGGTGTCCTCTAAGTTAGCATTCGTCACAGACATTGAGACGTCTACATCATTTACTAGGTTAGCAAGTTTTGCATTTGGGCCCTTAATGCCTATTAAGTTTCTATCCAATGGTACATTATCAACTGCCTCTTCATCCCCCTTTTCTTCAACAGCACAGTTAGCTTCTTTAAGTTGCTCATTGACATCATAAGTAGGTACCTCCGAGAAATGAATATCATTGTCTTCATGAAGATTTATCGTGGGAGATTCCTGCACAGGTATATGAACCTTCTATTCTTTAATGTTTTCCGTCCACATATTACACCCATTGTGACTTGTCCCAATTAAACCCATTCGTTGAAACCTTCAATACGATAAAAACATAAGAATTAAAAGTTGTACGTACTTGACAAAATAGGGTACTTTTTTTTAGCAGTATCAAATTTCTAAAGAGTACACGTACCTGGATTGGTCTTGAGGTGGATTAGTTGCTTTCTCCTTTGCACTTCTGCTAACGTATAAATATAACCCATTCATACTTTGTGATGCTCTAAACATTGCCTTCACATCCATATCTTCTTCTATAGTAATATATGAGAATGCAATTCCATTGTGAAAAAGGTATTGTAAAGTCAGCTTCTCACCAGGTTCTTCCCACTTAAGATACTTCAAGTGCAACATTAAGCAATGATGTATATGACATGTCATTGGAGAGATACCTCATCTTTTGTTTTCCATTTTTGTAAGAAGGATGCGTACTATCATAATCAATCTCTCCATCATAGTGGAATATGGTCAAAGCTTCATCGTCTGGCATCCTATTGATACATGATACAAATCATTTGACTTCTATTAGCAACCTTATAAATTGAAATAACTTCATAACTTATAATGAAAAAAAAAGTTAAAAATACCAACGAGGACATACCATTAGCAATGCCTATTAGCAACTTAACTTTTGATACCTTTAAACTGTTTGCTTCTATGTATCATGGTTAGGTCACTATGTATATCAAAAGATTATGACAGAAAATAAATAAAATTTTCTCCACATGGTAAATTACATATTCTAAATTTCTTTGGTAGAATTAAATATTCTTGTTGAAACACAAAAAAGGAGGACTACAACAATATGAAAAAACAAATGAAAACCAAGTGGGATGTATTGTCCATAATAAGACCTGTGGAAGTGGTATTGAAAGACAGATGTGTTATTTCAGTAATAGTGGAACCTGGGTTTTTAGTGTGTAGAAGATGAATAAATGTATCAATAAACCAGGGTCTCCATGCCTATTTGAAATGCTACCAATGGAATTGACCAAACTCCTTAGTGGAGTATAAACTACTGACTAAAGAAATTATAGGTTTGAATACAAAGTTTAAAAAAAATGATTTGAAACCCTCAAACCCATATATTATGTTCTAGGGTTGTGTATCTACCAACCTCTTCAATGGAGTCCAACTTCCCCTTTAATAGAGTCCAACTTCCCCTTTAATGATGTAAAATAAATTAAATACCCAAAAGGTCAAATGGAAGAGAAAGGAGTTGCAGACAAACCTCGTCTGACATGAAAAAGGCAGAATGGGAAAGGAGGAAAAGGCAGAACGGGAAAGGAGAAAGGAACTCGTAAGATATATATGAGAAAACACGAGCGGCGTTATCACAGTTCATTTGATATAAGTAGTGGCGCTAGCGCTGCCCATGAAAAGCAACAAACAAATAAACCAAAAATGGCCCTTGGGACCGCTCCGAGACATAGAAGTCTAATGTTTCCTTTTTGATCTACACCATATTTAGGGTTTTTTTTTTTGGTAAAATCCCCAAAATCTTATGTAAAATCATATAACCTTTTTATCGAACTTATACTGTGTGTTATTTCTGACAAGTTGCTTCCTTTATACCATGGTTCAAATCCTGGTCCTCCCCATGATGGGTGGAGTGATTGCTCCAAAAGTGGGTTGGCTTCTGCATACATCCATTTAATATTGTCCCTAAGTTTTGATGTCGAATTCAAGACTTACATAAGCTTAATCTTGCATAGATTATTATTTTTTTAATGAATGCTTTGTTTTAAGAACTGGATAGTCCAATGGAATGATCAGCTGCTCATTTGGTCAGGTCTTCATTTCATTGTTTATGTCACACAAATTGTGGAAGTCTGATTATCTAATGCATCGAGATTGTGAATTTATTCTCTAGAACCTTCAATCCTTCTAGCTGTATGTGTGCGGTTTAAAACCCAATGATCCAATCATATATCCTAATGATTGTACTTCTGTTGTAAATTTTTTGTTTTTATTTTTCAGAAATCATCCAATCGGGCCCTTGTTACTCGTATAATTTTGTATTTTACACTTCTTCCTCCTAAAGTAGACCATTTGGAGCACGAGACCTTTGTTAAAGGTTTCAAGTGAGCCTTTTCTATTATTGAACCTGATGTCAGTCTTTTTTCTGCCCAGAAGTGATGGTAAATAAAGAATGTTGGGTAGGTGAGGTAAAGTCATCTCATCGGGCTTGTAATCATGTATTGGCTTATGCTGGGCTGCAAACAAGCTGGGCCAGCTCAATTCTAGTTGAAGCCTTAGAGCTTGTTAAACCAAGCCCAGCTTGGATATATTGCCTCATGTCCCAAACTCAAGCTTGGCACTTTTTAGCTTGGCTTGGCATTGGGCACACCTTGAGCTTTAGTTCGATTGTTAATGGGGCTCAACTTGACTGGAGGTGGATGTGGATGTGGATGTGGCCAGTTTGATTAATGGACTTGTTAATGTTCCGCCTCATGTAATTGGTGGTGGTTGTTGGGTTTTCTATCCATTTCAACTCGAGTTCGTGCTTGGCTCATTCTGAGTCGAGCTTGGGCTTCCTTAATAAAATGCAGAGTTTGAGCTTGGCTTGTCAAGCTTGAATACAGCTCAAGCTTGTCCAAGCTGACATCCACTAGGCTTATTGGCACCCTAAACCCATGCCTTGCTTGTTCTCCATCCATTCCCTCTCCTAAAGGGGGTGCAAATCTTGCAAGTGTGATAAGGGGTGCATTTCAGAAGAAGGGTCATCTCCAAAAACTGTACAACAAAATAGAGAACTTTAAATAGGGAATTAATCCAATTTTAGGGAGCATTGAACATAACCCAGTTCTTGTAATTATGATATACAAAATAATTACAGTAGTAGTAACAATTACAAAAAGGGGAATTGAGTTTCACAATTACAGGGTCGTCCGCAAGATTAGTACAACAAAATAGACAACTGCCAAGAAGAGGGCTATATGCATCTCTCTGAAAGTCATCATCTCTTTGGAAAAACTGGAACAAAAACAATAGTACATCAGGTGGGGTTCACAAATAGGTATTTTTTCAGAAAGACATTATTCAAGTTTTCTTAATTATATTTTTTACTTTTTATGTAACTCTATCCTTGAATTTGCAACCACAGCACTGCTAACACTAACAGGTGCCTGGTCATTCACAAAGACATTTTTTTCTATTTGTACTTTGCCAAATCTATACCTAAACTCAAGTAGCCCAGTGGCAAGGCACCTCAGAAGTGATGTATGCTTAACAAATATCATGAGAAATGTAATGGAAGAAAGCTACTGCATATGACCAATTTTGAACTAACTTCTATACTCCGTTGCCATCGTCATCATTGTCGTCGTCATCATCGAAGCCTAACCCATCTACCTGGCCCAGCTTCTTGAGTTTGAACCTTGAAGCATTTACTTAACCCTATCTAGCTTTCACACGAATCACACCATTGGGAACATACTCCTAGCTTTAAATTTGATAAATGCAACAGATATGATGCACGTAACTCAATTTGGGAAGGCGCTAAAAAATAAAAATAATAATAATAATAAAATCTTAATGAGGCAATACAGTTGACATCATTTACTAAATGGTACCGGAAATAGACTGGAGTAAGGTTCTTCTGATACGATCAGTTAGGATATTGGAAATTAGGTCATATATTGAAAGTATCAGAAAGAGGTTAAGTTACTCATAAAATCATTGTGTGACTCAAGACAAGATTTAGTCCAAAATCCTATCAAGTCAAATCTTGAGGTAAGCTTTTCATAATGCACGTATTGGAACACATACAAGGAAGGATAGCTTGTCATATAATGCAGAAACAATAATGCTATTATATTGGTGGGTCTAAAATTACAGATAACGAAGACCTAGAATATTTAAATTTTCAAGACATTTGATAGGTATTCTATTATTAAAAATATTTTTTTTTACAAAAATTAAAAAATCCGAAAATAAAAAAAAGGAAAAAAATTGAAAAACAATCAATATATGTTGGAATGATCTATGGGAAACCTAGATCTAACAATATGAAGCTATTTTCAAGTTGTTTCATGAGTTTTCCATAAGTAATAATGTTTTTTTTAAGTAACATAAATCCAAAAATAAAAATAACAATATATAAAAAAGAAAAGAAAAGATATACATGCAAGATCAAAAGGAAGCATGGATCTACAATAAAACAAGACAATGATGCCATTATGTTGTGATTCATAGAATCATAGTAGTTAGAGAGTGATAATCTCAAAAGTTGAAAAAAATCACAAAGAAATGCATACCTAGATGAATAATCTTGTTTAGATTCCTTAGATTAGTTGGATCTTTTGATTTGGTAGCAAGAATCTTGAAAAATAGAAGTTGGGACCACTAGAGGGCAGTAAGAGGGTTTTACAGCAGTGAAAGTGGAGAAGAGAAGGAAGAGAGATCTTAAAAAAACCCAAAAAGTCGTCTGGGGAGGGTTTTTATAACCCAGCCCTTCGTAGCGGCCCGTAGCGGCCACCATGCAAGCCGCCACGGTTGCGACGGCTGAAATTTCGGTCGTAGCGTGGCGGTGTCCACCACTACGGCCGATATATCGGCCGCTACGCTTCGTAGCAGCCGCTATTTGCATCCTCAGAGTCCACCAAGTGAGCGTAAAAGTATGGGTAATAAACTAACGAAAAAAGTGGGTGTATACACCAATCATGTAATATACATGGGGAGTCCTGAGCTAACCTTAACCTAACCGGACCATATGGTAAAGGGCCAAGGGGAGTATGTACTAACCAAGCTAAAGCTAAGGTCAAACATCACATGCAGGGCCCATGTTGTTTATCACGATGGTTACGCGGGTCCAGGATGCCTTTTGTAATCATTTGGTGCTTCTGAAGTTGTTGGCATCATGCCACCCACATAGCCCAATATGGGTCCCTCATGTGTTACTGTACAATCCATAAGGAGATGCTAAGCCTACACACCCCCTTGCTAGAGAGTCAATTCGTATATATAGGCCAAGTGGGGCTAAGGTCTAGATTTCAAGGGCAAAGGGTCCCCCCAAGAATCCAAAATTCTTAGAAGTGTGTTCTACAATGCTAGGTCAATAGTTTATTGGTGATGGGCTTTGTTAGTACCGTATACTGTTAAGGGTCATTGTAATGGCATAGATTCCACGAGTTGAAATAATATAAAATAGTGGTCAATCATTTATTAGTGACTGATATTAAGTTATAGTCCTATATGGACACTATTATCACATTGCACTCATGTCTTAGTAGTGACTGTGATCATTTAACAGTAACCAACATGTAATAGCTACACCTCGTTGACAGTTGTAATGCAAGTACTAATGGGTGTTATAAATTATTCTTATAATCAACAGGCTTAATGTGTTAGTCTCATATTTGTGACTCATATAAGTCAACAGTCCTATATATATTGGTGACTTATGCATTATTAATGACTCTTGTAATTTAAAAGTCCTAGATTGAAGGTTATAGTAGTGTTATAAATAGAGAGCATTGGTCCAAAGAATGGTATCCAGTTTTATGTCAATCCACTCTTCATTATATATTGCTTATACCTTGATATGACGATGATGAAATGAAATCCAAAGTTAAGTAACTACATATCTATCAACTAGTAATAAACTAATGAGTTAGTCAATGAAACTTAACAAGAGAGGAGTATAACTACAATGGCATAAATCAAATATTTCTATCAATCTTGTTTTATGTAACTATCCACCATTAATGCATTTTAAATTCACACCCACCACCCAAATATTATAAATGCACATTGTCACGCCCCCGGACCGAGGTCCCGCTAAACGAGGCCTTAATCCGGGGACGCGGCGCGACGGGCCGGAAAATTCCGCCCGCACACACTAGTTTCCCACAGGTTTCCGCGGTAAGGATTCACGAATTCCGATCCAATAGTGATATGTAAGAATCACTTTCATACAAATGACTTACGCGGAAGCATTGTAGCAAACATAAAAGTCTCTCACAAACGGGTATAAAAATGAGAACGCACGAGACTAGCATCAAAAGAGAAACATTTCATTTGTGGGCCCCAAAGTTAGTTAAAGTTGATACAAAAGTAAGGTTAGTCATTAATTACAATTTCTTCCCAAAAGAGTATAAGCCAACAATGGCCATAACCAAAAACCCAAAATGTATAGCATCTATTCCCAAAATGTGATCGCAGCTCCAAAAGCAACCCGACGTCTAAATGACATCATCGGGCTGCCACTCGCCCTCCACAGGAACTATGGGTTCCGCCTCGAAATGCGCCTCAACCGCGAGTGGCTCGACATCTGGCACCAAACAAAAAGAGTCAGACACGACGGTCGGGCAAGCAAATACAACAATAATAGGATGATAGCGAAACAAGACATTAATAAATGAGAGCCACGATTAAATCACGATTAATAACAATGTCAAAGTAAAGATAGAAGATAAACATCTCAATGGTTTACAAATCCAATGTCATGATGAGTAAAATAAACAAATACCATGAGATGAATATTAAGGCATAAAAACATTGGCGACCCACATAAAGCTATATTCTCCTGTTACCGAAGTAACCGGAGCAGACAAACCGTAGCCACTACTCGTGGGACCGGAACGACATAGTCGTTATCAAACAGAACCGTAGCCACTACTCGTGGGACCGGATATTACCGTTGCCATGGTCGGTACAGACAGAATCCAAACTGCAGCTGGCAGACAAATTAAAGATCCCAAGCCGGATGATCAGTCCGACAAGGTGACCTAAGCCTAGTGGTGCCATTAGAATAAAAGTCCGAAATCTCGAGGAAATACAATTCCATTTATAAGATACATTTCCAAAATCGATAAGAGAACTACTCCAAACAATGCATATTGGCAAAACCAAGCAAAGTAGGTGAGTAGCCTTATCAATACCTAGATATGTGGTAAACCGCTTCAAAACATTCAAAAAGGATTGGAGAAAGAATCTGGACAAAAGTCTTTTTATATGAAATGAGTGAATGATGATTCGATCACTTAAAGCGGGTAATCTCAATATACATTTGATCCCTTCATTGTCATTAGTAAAAGTAACTTGGTGCCACCGAAGATCCCTGACAAATACAAGGGATGAAGTGTACATTTAAACTTGGAAAGTTCCCAAAGGATTTTTGATCAGGTTCCACTACTTTACTTAGCCTTCCAAAGATTTGTAAATGGCCTTCACATATGGACAAGGGTTGGGCCGTATTGAACTTGGATGCGGGCTTGAAGTGGACCTGAAAGTATACCCATGGAATCCCCATTAAGATTGGTTTAATTCTTCCTAAAATCAGGCCCACAACTGGCCTTGACCCAAGCCAAAACAGTCCGCCCATTTAACCCCAAAATAGCCCTTAAATGGATCAAAGAATGGGTCTCAAAACAGCCCAATGATTGACCTTGAAACAGGCCCAAAAGACGCCTAGGAAATGGGCCCAGCACAGTCTTCAATTGGGCCCTAAAACAGACTCAAATGGACCCTTAACCAGGCCCAACTCGAGCCCCCAGACTGAGCTGGGCTCGCTCGCGCGAACCCAGGTCCTCTCGAGCGGAGCCCAGACAGTGTCTGGGTCGCTCGAGCGAGGGCCAGGCAGAGCCTGGTCCGCTCGAGCGGCCCAATGGGTCGCTCGAGCGGACTGGGCTCTGCCCAGTCCAGCTCGGCAGTGTCTTCATCCCCTTTTTTTTTTCCATTTTTTTCTTGATCAATTTCCATTCTTTTTCATTCTTTTCTTCCATACACAATTCCACAATGACTTTCCACTAATCATCAAATCATCATTCATAATTATCAAATAAATCAAACACAATACTCTTAAAAAGGATCAAAGTTTATCTCCTTTTCTTTGAGCACCCATCTTTAACACAAGGAAACCAAATTTCCTAGAGAGCCAAAGTGAAACAAACTTCCAATGCATGGCAAGACAATAATATAAATTGAAATCAATGTAACATTGGTTCATTAAATCAAAGTAAACCCATAGATTAAAGAAGATTAACACATAAAAAGAAAAATCATGAAATAGAACCAAATGAGAGAAAACATCATATTAATGTTGGAATCTACTTGCCTCTAGTCAACATAGGAGCAAAATCACTCTTCAAACAAAGCCTTAGAGCCTCAAGCTTCAAATCTACAAAAACCCCAAAATTTTCCCAAGAAAACCCTAAAAAGTCAACATTGGTAAATCTCCAAGGAAAACCCTAGCAAATGGGATTAAAACACTATAAATAGAGAGGAAAACAAGAATCTCATGTTTGGAAAGCCATTGCTAACCTTGAGAAATCCCAATGGAGAAGAGAAGCTTGAAAGAGGGCTTTATCTTAGCTCAAGAGCCTCAAGAAGGGTATCTTTGGAGAGCTTGGAGAGGGAGGAAGAACTTGGGGAGATCAATCCTCCAAGAGAACTCCACCAAATAAGAGTTTCAGATGAGAGAGAGAGAGTGTGGGAAGAGGGGAAAAACCCTAGCTGATGACTCTTGCTGGAAATGAAATGAAGAAGAGGAAGAAGAATCTCCGTTCTTATAAGAGATGTCATGTGGGCCCCGGTCTTAACTAAGCTAGAAATGGTGTTTGCGGGCCCCGAACGAAAACGACGAAGAAGACAAAAACGATCAGCGAAATTTCTACTTTCCAAAAAGTATATTTTTGTCAATTTCAGAAATTTTCGAAATTTGGGTACATATTTGGTGTGAAAGGTCAGTTTTGCCCTTTTCCTCGAAAAACGTAATTTCTGATCATTAAATCAAGTTGGCCGAAACATGAAAGTTGATGATCTGGATGAAATGAATCAAAATGCACAAAAATTGGGATTTTTGCAAACATCAAGATTAAACTCAACAAATTCACACACAATCCACGGGCGCCCCGGCCCGCGTCAAACTCAAATCAATGACTCACAAAGGCTCTCAAAGCTAATCAAACATTCTAATCTAACTTAATAAAATAAGCTAATCGTCCTCTAACCCCACTTATCCACTAATCACGGTTTAAACATAATTAAATATTTCAAACCTGGGTCGGGGTCTGACATCCTCCACCCCTAAGAATCACATTTGGTCCTCCAAATGATTACTAACCTCTGCGGATAGCTGAGGGTACTTCTTTTGGACTTGATCACGAAGTTCTCAGGTGGCCTCTTCTGGTCCATGATTCTCCTAACGAATCTTTACCCACTAAATCGACCTATTCCTCAGTTCTTGCTCTTTGGTGTCAATAATCTCTGCCGGTTTTTCGATGTATGTGGCATCCTCTCTGACATCCAACGGCTCATGATGTAACACGTGCGAAGGGTCCGAAACATACTTCCTTAGCATTGACACGTGAAACACGTTGTGCACACCCGACAGTTCTGGAGGCAAAGCTAATCTGTACGCCACTTCCCCGATTCAACTCAAGATCTCATACGGTCCAATAAATCTCTTAGACAATTTGCCCTTCTGCCCAAATCTCAGTGTTCCTCTGACCGGAGATACCTTTAAGAATACTTTGTCTCCAACTTGGAATTGTAGATCCTTCCTTCGAACATCAGCATAGCTCTTCTGTTGGCTTCTAGAAATCTTCAATTTCTCATGGATAATTCTAACTTTGTCACTTGTTTCTTCAACCAAAGATGGACCATGAAAACTGCGTTCTCCGACTTGTTCCCAACACACTGGGGTTCTACACTTCCTGCCATACAACGCTTCAAAAGGGGCCATTCCTATGCTTGAATGGTAACTATTGTTGTAAGCAAATTCACAGAGCGGTAGATTCTCGTCCCACTGATTCTTGAAATCAAGGACACAAGCCCTAAGCATGTCTTCAAGGGTCTGAATAGTCCTCTCCGACTGACCATCCGTCTGCGTATGATACGCTGTACTGAATTGAAGCTTCGTTCCCATCGATTCATGCAAAGTCTTCCAAAACCTCGAAACAAATCTACTATCCCGATCTGAAGTGATGGAAACCGGCTGACCATGACGACTAACGATCTCTTTCACAAAAGCTTGCGCTAAAGCCAACATGTGCATCCTCTTACCGGTCTTCAAAGGAATAAAGTGCGCCGACTTCGTTTACCGATCCACTATGATCCAAATGGCATTGTTCCCTTTGCTTGTAGTCGGTAAACCTGATACGAAATCCATTGTCAGGTGTTCCCATTTCCACTCTGGGATTTCTAACGGCTGCAAAAGACCAGGTGGTTTCTGATGTTCCGCCTTCACTAATTGACAAGTCATACACCTAGATACAAAGGCTGCTATCTCTCTCTTCATATTGTTCCACCAAAAACGACTCTTCAAATTTTGGTACATCTTCGTACTCCCTGGGTGCACTGAATACCTCGTATTGTGAGCTTCTACCAAAATGTCATCCTTCAAATTGTCTATCTTAGGAACACAAAGTCTGCCACGGAAGTACAAAACTCCATCCAACATCTGAAAATCTGGCCATTCCGAGATATGCTCCACAATTTTAACCAAGTCTGGATCTTGCATCTGACTGTCCTTAATTTCCTGAATGAAGACTGGCTCGGACACTGTCATATTTGCCAACACAACTCCTTCCCTCAAAGGTTGGAACTCTACTCTCAATTCCTCAAATTGCTGAAAATTGTAAAACCCATGCAAACTGGCCAAACAAACTGATTTCCTACTCAACGCATCTGCCACTACATTAACTTTCCCCGGATGATAGATGATCGGAAAATCGTAGTCCTTGATGTACTCCATCCACCTTCTTTGCCTCATGTTTAATTCCTTTTGAGAGAACAAGTATTGGAGACTACGGTGATCCGAATGAACTTCAAAATTTTCTCCGTACAAGTAGTGTCTCCACATCTTCAACGCGAAAACTATAGCTGCTAACTCCAAATCGTGCGTTGCATATTTCTTTTCATGTTCCTTCAATTGCCTCGAGCCATATGCAATCACATTTCCATTTTGCATCAAAACACATCCGAGACCTACTCCTGAAGCATCCGTATAGATAACAAAACCACCACTCCCCGAAGGTAAGGTGAGGATAGGCGCTGAAGTTAACCTCTTCTTTAACTCTCCAAAACTGGCTTCACATTTCTCTGACCAAACAAACGGCACATTCTTTCGGGTCAACTTGGTCAACGGTGCTGCAATGGATGAAAAACCTTGAACAAATCTCCTATAGTAACCTGCCAAACCCAGAAAACTTCTAATCTCCGTCACATTTTTCGGTCTCTCCCAATTGATAACTGCTTCTATCTTTGATGGATCAACTGCTAGTCCTTCTTTAGAAATAATGTGACCAAGAAAAGTGACTTGCTCTAGCCAAAACTCGCACTTCCCAAGCTTCGCATACAACTGATTTTCTCACAACAACTGCAAGGAAGTCCTCAAATGCTCCTCATGGTCTTCTCTTGACTTGGAATACACTAGAATATCATCAATGAAGACGACGGTGAACTGATCTAGATAGGGTGCGAAAATCTTGTTCACGAGAGCCATGAACACCGCTGGTGCATTCGTCAGTCCAAAGGGCATCACCAAAAATTCATAGTGCCCGTATCTAGTTCGAAAAGCTGTCTTCGGGATGTCTGATTCTCTAACCCTCAACTGGTGGTATCCGGACCTCAAGTCTATCTTCGAGAAAAACTTTGCACCTTGCAACTGATCAAACAACTCATCTATTCTAGGCAAAGGGTACTTGTTCTTGATGGTCACTTGGTTCAATTTCCTGTAGTCTATACACATCCTCAAACTTCCATTTTTCTTCTTGACAAATAGCACTGGGGCTCCCCATGGGGAAACACTTGGCCTAACAAAGCCTTTGTCTAGCAACTCTTGCAACTGTAACTTCAATTCTCCTAACTCTGCTGGAGCCATCCTATAAGGAGCAATGGAAATCGGAGCAGTTCCTGGCACCAACTCTATTGTAAACTCAACTTCTCTGACAGGTGGTAACCCTGGAATCTCTTCGGGAAAAACATCGGGAAACTCACACACTACCGGAATGTTCTCCACCCCTAGGAACTATTCGTCCTTGGTGACAAAAGCAATAAATCCCTCACAACCTGATCTCAACAACTTAGCTGCAGAAAGAGCTGAAATAAACCTAGCCGGAGAAACCTTTTTCTCTCCTCGAAACTTCACCCCGGAGGACAACTCATCCAATCTAAACACAATGGTCTTACTATAGCAATCCATGGAGGCATGATGACCCGCTAACCAATCCATGCCTAAAATAACATCGAAGTCATGCATAACTAAGGTAATAAGATCTGCAGGGAAAATGACTTCTCCTATCTTCACTGAACAACTAGGGTAAAAAGTATTACACACCACTTGTTTCCCTACTGGAGTAGTAACAGTCAAAACAAACTCTAACTCTCTAACATGTACACTAATCTTTTGAGCAAACACATGGGATAAGAAAGAATGGGTAGATCCCAGGTCAAACAACACTTTAGCTTCTACATCACAAATTAGGAGTTTACCTTCCACAACATCACTCGCCGCTTCTGCATCCACTTGATTGATGTGATTGAGATGGCCTTGCTGACGAGGTCTATTTTGGATCTGATTTGGCCTCCCTAGCTGCATATTCCTATTTTGTTGCTGTGGACGGACATTCTGATTCTGTGGCTATTCACGGGGCTGCTGATTCTGTTGCTGCCTCTGTTGGTTCTGAGCTACCTGTTGGTTCTGCTGAGGGGCTTGCCTTGGTGGCTGCTGAGGTGCCCTATTGCCTTGGTTCCTATTATTCGGGCAATCCTTCACTTGGTGGTCGGAGCCACCACACTTGAAACATGCACCTGAAATTCGATAACACTGCTGAGAAGGGTGATTCTTGCCACAATGCTCACAGCCACCTTGAGTTGGAGCATTCTGCTGTTTCTTTTGCTTCTTGCCTTGATATGATTTCTGCCCACCTTGGTACTGTTGCCTCTTTCTCTAGTTATCCTTAATAATCTGATTGTTGATGTCCTCGAACCTGTAGGCCCTTTTGATAGCCTCTTGAAAAGTGGTTGGTGGTACCACACCTAAAGCATCTCCCAAAATAATGGGGTTGAGCCCATCCATAAACTTAGTGATCTTTTTCTCTTCGGTGTCCACAAGCTCTGGAGCATTGCGAGATAATTTTTCAAACTTGGTGAGATATTCAAGAACAGTCATATCTTCTTGCTTAAGTAACTGAAACTCTGCTGCCTTTTGCTTCTTGATGTGCGCGGGGACATACTTCTCACTGAACTGCTGCTTGAATGTGGCCCAAGCAATCCCATCCTCAATAATCTGATAGCCTTCCTTAACAGTCTTCCACCAAATATCTGCCAACCCAGTAAACATGGAGGCTACTAAAAGAACTCGCTGTCTGCTTGTGCATACAAAGATATCGAAGATGTTCTCTGTGTGAGCCAACTAATCATCAGCTGTCAAAGGGTCTTCCTGACCCGTGAACTCCTTAGGACCCCTCTTCCTGAACTTCTCAAATAAAACATTAGGATCTCGGTCTCTATTCTGCACAGCTTCCACATTAGGCATTGGTTCGGGTCTCCTACCCAAAACTTCAAGCAGTTGCCTTTGAACTTGAGTCAATTCCTCATCTTTCTTTGCCATCTGTTCTTGAAATCGAGCTTGATTTTCATTAGCCCGTTGTTGCTGTTCGACCAACATCTGCATAAGTTGTTGGAATTGACCTGTCATCGGGTTTTCAATCCCGCTGTCATTGTCAGACCCCGACCCAGGTTTGAATATTTAATCATGTTTTAACCGTGATTAGTGGATAAGTGGGGTTAGGGGACGATTGGCTTATTTTGTTAAGCTAGATTAGGTTGTTTGATTAGTCTTTGATTTAAGTGTGACACGGGCCGGGCGCCCGTGAATTTTGTGTATGAGATTGTTGAATTTGACCTTGATGCTTGTAAAATCCTCATTTATGTGTATTTTGATGTATTTCATCTAGATCGTCAACTTTCATGTTTTGGCCAACTTGATTTTGTGATCAGAAATCGCGTTTTTCGAGAAAAAGGGCAAAACAGACATTTCACACAAAACCTGTACCCAAATTTCGAAAATTCCAGAAATTTGCCAAAAATATACTTTTTGGAAAGTAGAAATTTCGCCGATCATTTTTGTCTTCTTCGTCGTTTTCGTTCGGGGCCCGCAAGTACCGTTTCTAGGCTTGTGAAGTTCGGGGCCCACATTGGCTTGTCTCTTAAGAAGAGAGCTTTTCTCTCTTCCTCTTCATTCGATTCCAGCAAGTCTTTGGCTAGGGTTCCTTTTCTCTTCCCCCTTCTCACTCTCTCTCATCTGGAACTCTCACTTGGTGAGGTTTGCTTAGAGGATTGATCTCCCCAATCTCTTCCTCCCTCTTCAAGCTTCCTAGGGATACCTTCCTTGAGGAATTTGAGCTAGGAGAAGCCCTCCATTCAAGCTTTTCTTCTTTGTTAGGGTTCCTCAAGGTGAGCAATAGTTTCCTAAACCCAAGATCCTTGCTTTCCTCTCCAATTGGAGCATTTTAATCCCTTTTGCTAAGGTTTTCTTTGAGGTTTCACAAATGTTGATGTTTTAGGGTTTCTTGGGAAATTTTGGGGTTTTTGTAGATTTGGAGCTTGAAGCTCTAAGGAGTGGTTTAAGGGTGATTTTTGAGTTCATCTTGGCTTAAGGCAAGTATTTTCCAACATTAATATGATGTTCTTCCTCATTTGATTCTATTTCTTGATTTCTTTCTTTTTATGTTAATCTTCTTTAGTCATGGTTTGCTTTGATTTAATGGTCCACCTTAATAGCTATCTTAATGTGTGTTATTGCTCTTCTTGCATGGGAAATTTATTCTCACTTTGGTTTCTTGGAAAGTTTATCTCATTTGTTCAAATGGGTTCTCAAAGAAATGGAAAAGAAGTTGATTTCTTTAAAAAGTGTGGAGTTTATGTTAATCATATGATTATGGATGATGGTTTGAGGATTTGTGGAGGTTGAGAAGAGGCCCAATAAGTTGTAGGAGTGTGTATGGAAGAAGGGAATGGAAGGGAATTGAAATGAGCAAGAAAGAAGGAGAAAAACAAGAGAAAAATGGAGATTCTGCACTCTCGGGCTGGACTGGGCAGGCCCAGTCCGCTCGAGCGACCCAGTGGGTCGCTCGAGCGGACCAGGTTCTGTCTGGGTCCGCTCGAGCGACCCACTGGGTCGTTCGAGCGACCCAGCTACTGCCTGGGTCCGCTCGAGCGGACCTGGGTCCGCTCGAGCGAGCCCAGCCCAGTCTGGGCTCGGGTTTGGACTGTTTTCAGACAGATTTTGGGCCTGTTCTCAGGGCTCCATTGGGCCTGTTTTAAGGCCTGTTCTTGGACCAGTTTGAGACCTATTGATGGGCTATTTCAAGACCTGACATTGGACTGTCTTATGGCCTGAATCCTGGGCTGTTTTAAGGACTGAATCGGGCCTGATTAGTGGACTGTTTGAGCGTTGGAAAAAGGGCAGTTGTGGGCCTGATTAAGAAAGGATTTAAACCTATACTTTTAAGGGCACATTCTATATAATTTCAAGCCCACTTCGGGCCTATGTCCAAGCTCATTCCAGCCCTAGACTCTCTCCTATAAGTGAAGCCCAATTCATCCTTTTCAAGCCTAGAATTCGTGGCAAGTTGGGTCTTGGACTATGACCAATACCACTTAGGAAACCCTTGCGTTTGAATGTGCACTTAATCCCTTGTGACTGTCAACGATCTTCAGTGGCACCAAATCGCTTTCTTTTAATGACAATAAAAGGGATTAAATGTATATCAAGACTACCTGCTTAGTCGACCGACCATCATACATTCTTTTGTATAAACGACTTTTGTTTTGGTTCTTTCTCCAATTCTTTCATGTTTTGAAATGGGTAACCCCCGTATTTTAGGAATGATGATGCTACTCACTTGTTTTGCGTGGCTTCGCCTATATGCATTTGTTTGGAGTAGTTTTCTATCAACTTTGGAAATGTATCTTATAAATGGAATTGTATTTCTTCGAGGTTTCGGATTTTCACTAAAATGGCACCACTAGGCTTAGGTCACCTTGTCGGACTGATCATCCGGCTTGGGGTCTTTATTTTGTTTGCCAGCTGCAGTTTGGATTCCGTTTGTACCGACCATGGCAACGGTAATTACCCGTCCCCACGTTTAGTGGCTACGGTTCTGTCTGATAACGACTACGTCGTTCCGTCCCACGTTTAGTGGCTTCGGTTTGTTTGCTCCGGTTACTTCGGTAACAGGAGAATATAGCTTTATGTGGGTCGCCATTGTTTTTATGCATTGATATTCATCTCATGGCATTTATTTATGTTACTCATCATGATATTAGATTTGCAAACCATCGAGATGTTTATTCTATCTTTACTTCGACATTGATATTAACCGTGATTTCATCGTAGCTCTTTCTTATCATGCTTTGTTTTACTTTCATCTTATTATTGTTGTAATTGCTTGCCAGACCGTCGTGTCTGACTCTCTTTGTTTGGTGTCAGATGTCGAGCCCCTCGCGGTTGAGGCGCACTTCGAGGCGGAACCCATAGTTCCAGCGGAGGGCGAGTGGCAGCCCGATGATGTCATTTAGACGTCGGGTTGTCTTGGAGCTGCGATCACATTTTGGGAATTTGATGATGTTCATTTTGGGTTTTTGTTATGGCCATTGTTGGCTTATATTCTTTTGGGGGGAAAGTTTGTAATTAATGCTTAACTTTACTTTTGTATCAACTCTAACTAACTTTGGCCCACAGTAAATGTTTCTCTTTTGATGTTAGTCTCGTGCGTTCTCAATTTATACATGTTTGTGAGACTTTTATGTTTGCTACAAAGCTTCCGCGTAATTCATTGTATGAAAGTGATCCTTATACATCACTATTTGATCGGATTCCGTGAATCCTTACCGCGGAAACCTGTGGGAAACTAGCGGGTGCGGGCGGAATTTTCCGGCCCGCCTCGCCGCGTCCCCGGATTAGGGCCTCGTTTAGCGGGACCTCGGTCCGGGGGCGTGACAGGCTTGGTATCAGAGCGAGAAATATTTGAGGCAATTAAAATTGGATTAGAAACATAAGGACGTGGCAAGGATTCGTTAGCATTACCGTTAGTTAGCATCGATTTGGGATTGGGAACGCTTGATTATTATATCTTATTTTACTAACAAGTTGTTTTGCAGCAATATGCCTCCACGTCGACCTCCGGCAAATGCGAATGCAACAGGTAGCAATCATGACAGTGAGATTGAAAACCCGGCAACGGGTCAATTCCAACAACTCATGCAAATGTTAGTGGAACAACAGCAGCGAGCCAATGATAATCAAGCTCGATTTCAAGAACAAATGGCCAAGAAGGATGAGGAATTGACTCAAGTGCAAAGGCAACTGCTTGAAGTGTTGGGTAGAAGGCCAGAACCAGTAGCTAATGTGGAACCAGTGCAGCATAGGGACAGAGACCCTAATATCCTGTTTGAGAAGTTTAGAAAAAGGGGTCCTAAAGAGTTTACGGGTCAGGAGGAACCTTTGGCAGCGGATGATTGGTTGGCTCATACCGAGAACATCTTCGACATCTTTGTGTGTACAGGCAGACAGCGGGTTCACTTGGCAGCATCTATGTTTACTGGGTTGGCAGACATTTGGTGGAAGACTGTCAAGGAAGGCTATCAGAATATCGCAGATGGGATTGCTTGGGCCACTTTCAAGCAGCAGTTCAGTGAGAAATATGTCCCAGCACATATTAAGAAGCAGAAGGCAGCAGAGTTCCAGTTGCTTAAACAAGAGGATATGACTGTTTTGGAATATCTCACGAAGTTTGAGAAGTTATCTCGCTATGCTCCAGAGTTGGTGGACACCGAGGAGAAAAAGATTACTAAGTTTATGGATGGGCTCAACCCCATTATTTTAAGAGATGCTTTGGGTGTGGTACCACCGACCACCTTTCAAGAGGCTATCAAGAGGGCCTACAGGTTTGAAGATATAAATAATCAGATTATCAAGGACAATCAGAGGAAGAGGCAGCAGTTTCAGAGTGGGCAGAAGTCTTACCAAGGAAAGAAACAAAAGAAACCTCAGAATGCTCCAACTCAAGGCGGGTGTGAGCATTGTGGCAAGAATCATTCTTCGCAGCAGTGTTATCGCCTTTCAGGGGCGTGTTTCAATTGTGGTAGCTCAGACCACCAAGTGAAGGATTGTCCGAATAATAGGAACCAGGGCAATAGGGCACCTCAGCAGCAGCCGCCTAGGCAAGCCCCTCAGCAGAATCAGCAAGCAGTTCAGAACCCACCAAGGCAGCAGCAGAACCCACCAAGGCAGCAGCAGAATCAGCAACCCCGTCAACAGCCTCAGAACCAGAATGCCCGTCCACAGCAGCAGAATAGGAATATGCAGCTTGCGAGACCAAATCAGAATCAGAATAGACCGCGTCAGCAAGGCCGTCTCAATCATATCAATCAAGTGGATGCAGAAGCGGCAGGTGATGTTGTGGAAGGTAAACTTCTAATTTGTGATGTTGAAGCTAAAGTGTTGTTTGACCCGGGATCTACCCATTCTTTCTTATCCCTTGTGTTTGCTAAGAAGATTAGTGTTCCTGTTAGAGAGTTAGAGTTTGTCTTGACTGTTACTACTCCGGTAGGGAAGCAAGTGGTGTGTAGTACTTTTTATCCCGGTTGTTCAGTGAAGATAGGAGAAGTCGTTTTCCCTGCAGACCTTATTACTTTAGTGATGCATGACTTCGATGTCATTCTAGGCATGGATTGGCTAGCGGGTCATCATGCCTCCATGGATTGTTATAGCAAGACCATTGTGTTTAGGTTGGATGAGTCGTCCTCCGGAGTGAAGTTTCAGGGAGAGAAAAGGATTTCTCCAGTTAGGTTTATTTCAGCTCTTTCGGCAGCTAAGTTGTTAAGGTCAGGTTGTGAGGGATTCATTGCTTTTGTTTCCAAGGACGAACAGTCCCTAGGGGTGGAGAATATCCCGATAGTGTGTGAGTTTCCCGATGTTTTTCCAGAAGAGATTCCAGGGTTACCACCCGTCAGAGAAGTTGAGTTCACAATAGAGTTGGTGCCAGGAACTGCTCCAATTTCCATTGCTCCTTATAGGATGGCTCCAGCGGAGTTAGGTGAATTGAAGTTGCAATTGCAAGAGTTGCTAGATAAGGGCTTTGTTAGGCCAAGTGTTTCCCCATGGGGAGCTCCAGTGCTTTTTGTCAAGAAGAAAGATGGAAGTTTGAGGATGTGTATAGACTATAGGAAGTTGAATCAAGTGACCATCAAGAATAAGTACCCTTTGCCTAGGATAGACGAATTGTTTGATCAGTTGCAAGGTGCAAAGTTTTTCTCGAAGATAGATTTGAGGTCCGGGTACCATCAGTTGAGGGTTAGAGAATCAGACATTCCGAAGACAGCTTTCCGAACTAGATATGGGCACTATGAATTTTTGGTGATGCCCTTTGGACTGACGAATGCACCAGCGGTATTCATGGCTCTCATGAACAAGATTTTTGCACCCCACTTAGATCAGTTCACCGTTGTTTTCATTGATGATATCCTAGTGTATTCCAAGTCAAGAGAAGATCATGAGCAGCATTTGAGAACTTCTTTGCAGTTGTTAAGAGATAACCAGTTGTATGCGAAGCTTGGGAAGTGTGAGTTTTGGCTAGAGCAAGTCTCTTTTCTGGGTCACATTATTTCTGAAGAAGGGCTAGCAGTTGACCCATCAAAGATTG
This sequence comes from Litsea cubeba, assembly GCA_012931725.1. Lineage (NCBI taxonomy): Eukaryota > Viridiplantae > Streptophyta > Magnoliopsida > Laurales > Lauraceae > Litsea > Litsea cubeba. The sequence continues at coordinate 42,837,917 of CM022946.1, read as the reverse complement.
AGGCAGTTATCGATTGGGAGAGACCAAAAAATGTGACAGAGATTAGGAGTTTTCTGGGTTTGGCAGGTTACTATAGGAGATTTGTTCAAGGCTTTTCGTCTATCGCAGCACCGTTGACTAAGTTAACTCGGAAGAATGTGCCGTTTGTATGGTCAGGAGAAATGTGAAGCTAGTTTTGAAGAGTTGAAGAAGAGGTTAACTTCAGCGCCTGTCCTCACTTTACCTTCGGGGAGTGGTGGTTTCGTCATCTATACGGATGCTTCAGGAGTTGGACTCGGTTGTGTGTTGATGCAAAATGGAAATGTGATTGCATATGGCTCGAGGCAATTGAAGGAACATGAAAAGAAGTATGCGACGCACGATTTGGAGTTAGCAGCCATAGTTTTCGCGTTGAAGATGTGGAGACACTACTTGTACGGAGAAAGATTTGAAGTGCATTCGGATCACCGTAGTCTTCAATATTTATTCTCTCAGAAGGAATTGAATATGAGGCAGAGAAGGTGGATGGAGTACATCAAGGACTACGATTTTCCGATTATCTATCATCCAGGGAAGGTTAACGTAGTGGCGGATGCGTTGAGTAGGAAGTCAGTTTGTTTGGCCAGTTTGCATGGATTTCACAATTTTCAGCAATTTGAGGATTTGGGAGTAGAGTTCGAACCTTTGAGAGAAGGAGTTGTGTTGGCGAATATGACAGTGTCCGAGCCAGTTTTTATTCAGAAAATTAAGGATAGTCAGATGCAAGATCCAGACTTGGTTAAAATTGTGGAGCATATCTCGGAGAGGCCAGATTTTCAGATGTTGGATGGAGTTTTGTACTTCCGTGGCAGACTTTGTGTTCCTAAAGTAGACAACTTGAAAGATGACATTATGGTAGAGGCTCATAATACGAGGTATTCAGTGCATCCAGGGAGTACGAAGATGTATCAAAATTTGAAGAGTCGTTTTTGGTGGAACAATATGAAAAGAGAGATAGCAGCCTTTGTGTCGAGGTGCATGACTTGTCAATTAGTGAAGGCAGAACATCAGAAACCACCTGGTCTTTTGCAACCGTTAGAGATCCCAGAGTGGAAGTGGGAGCACCTGACAATGGATTTTGTATCAGGTTTACCGAATACAAGCAAGGGGAACAATGCCATTTGGATCATAGTGGATCGGTTAACGAAGTCAGCGCACTTTATTCCTTTGAAGACCGGTAAGAAGATGCTCATGTTGGCGTTAGCGCAGGCCTTTGTGAAAGAGATTGTTAGTCGTCATGGTCAGCCGGTTTCCATCACTTCAGATCGGGATAGCAGATTTGTTTCGAGGTTTTGGAAGACTTTGCATGAATCGATGGGGACGAAGCTTCAATTCAGTACAGCGTACCACCCGCAGACGGATGGTCAGTCGGAGAGGACTATTCAGACCCTCGAGGACATGCTTAGGGCTTGTGTCCTTGATTTCAAGAATCAGTGGGACGAGAATCTACCGCTTTGCGAATTCGCCTACAATAATAGTTACCATTCCAGCATAGGGATGGCCCCTTTTGAAGCGCTTTATGGCAGGAAGTGTAGAACCCCCGTATGTTGGGAAGAAGTCGGAGAACGCAGTTTTCATGGTCCATCGTTAGTTGAGGAAACAAGTGATAAAGTCAGAATTATCCATGAGAGATTGAAGATTGCGAGGAGCCGACAGAAGAGCTATGCCGATGTTCGAAGAAGGGATCTCCAATTCCAAGTTGGAGACAAGGTATTCTTGAAGGTATCTCCGGTTAGAGGGACATTGAGATTTGGGCAGAAGGGCAAGTTGTCCAAGAGATTTATTGGTCCGTATGAGATCTTGAGTCGGATCGGGGAAGTGGCGTACAGATTAGCTTTGCCTCCAGAACTGTCGGGTGTGCATAACGTGTTTCACGTGTCAATGCTAAGGAAGTATGTTTCAGACCCATCGCACGTGCTACAACATGAGCCGTTAGATGTCAGAGAGGATGCCACCTACATTGAAAAGCCGGCAGAGATCGTTGACACCAAAGAGCAAGAACTGAGGAATAGGACAATTCAGTGGGTAAAAATCCGTTGGGAGAATCATGGACCAGAAGAAGCTACTTGGGAGCTTCGTGAGCAAGTTCAAAAGAAGTATCCTCAGTTATTCCCAGAGGTTAGTGATCATTTGGAGGACCAAATGTGATTCTTAGGGGTGGAGGATGTCAGACCCCGACCCAGGTTTGAATATTTAATCATGTTTTAACCGTGATTAGTGGATAAGTGGGATTAGGGGACGATTAGCTTATTTTGTTAAGCTAGATTAGGTTGTTTGATTAGTCTTTGATTTAAGTGTGACACGGGCCGGGCGCCCGTGAATTTATGTGTATGAGATTGTTGAATTTGTTCTTGATGCTTGTAAAATCCTCATTTATGTGTATTTTGATGTATTTCATCTAGATCGTCAACTTTCATGTTTTGGCCAACTTGATTTTTTGATCAGAAATCGCGTTTTTCGAGAAAAAGGGGCAAAACAGACATTTCACACAAAACCTGTACCCAAATTTCGAAAATTCCAGAAATTGCCAAAAATATACTTTTTGGAAAGTAGAAATTTCGCCGATCATTTTGTCTTCTTCGTCGTTTTCGTTCGGGGCCCGCAAGTACCGTTTTTAGGCTTGTGAAGTTCGGGGCCCACATTGGCTTGTCTCTTAAGAAGAGAGCTTTTCTCTCTTCCTCTTCATTCGATTCCAGCAAGTCTTTGGCTAGGGTTCCTTTTCTCTTCCCCCTTCTCACTCTCTCTCATCTGGAACTCTCACTTGGTGAGGTTTGCTTAGAGGATTGATCTCCCCAATCTCTTCCTCCCTCTTCAAGCTTCCTAGGGATACCTTCCTTGAGGAATTTGAGCTAGGAGAAGCCCTCCATTCAAGCTTTTCTTCTTTGTTAGGGTTCCTCAAGGTGAGCAATAGTTTCCTAAACCCAAGATCCTTGCTTTCCTCTCCAATTGGAGCATTTTAATCCCTATTTGCTAAGGTTTTCTTTGAGGTTTCACAAATGTTGATGTTTTAGGGTTTCTTGGGAAATTTTGGGGTTTTTGTAGATTTGGAGCTTGAAGCTCTAAGGAGTGGTTTAAGGGTGATTTTTGAGTTCATCTTGGCTTAAGGCAAGTATTTTCCAACATTAATATGATGTTCTTCCTCATTTGATTCTATTTCTTGATTTCTTTCTTTTTATGTTAATCTTCTTTAGTCATGGTTTGCTTTGATTTAATGGTCCACCTTAATAGCTATCTTAATGTGTGTTATTGCTCTTCTTTGCATTGGAAATTTATTCTCACTTTGGTTTCTTGGAAAGTTTATCTCATTTGTTCAAATGGGTTCTCAAAGAAATGGAAAAGAAGTTGATTTCTTTAAAAAGTGTGGAGTTTATGTTAATCATATGATTATGGATGATGGTTTGAGGATTTGTGGAGGTTGAGAAGAGGCCCAATAAGTTGTAGGAGTGTGTATGGAAGAAGGGAATGGAAGGGAATTGAAATGAGCAAGAAAGAAGGAGAAAAACAAGAGAAAAATGGAGATTCTGCACTCTCGGGCTGGACTGGGCAGGCCCAGTCCGCTCGAGCGACCCAGTGGGTCGCTCGAGCGGACCAGGTTCTGTCTGGGTCCGCTCGAGCGACCCACTGGGTCGCTCGAGCGACCCAGCTACTGCCTGGGTCCGCTCGAGCGGACCTGGGTCCGCTCGAGCGAGCCCAGCCCAGTCTGGGCTCGGGTTTGGACTGTTTTCAGAGAGATTTTGGGCCTGTTCTCAGGGCTCCATTGGGCCTGTTTTAAGGCCTGTTCTTGGACCAGTTTGAGACCTATTGATGGGCTATTTCAAGACCTGACATTGGACTGTCTTATGGCCTGAATCCTGGGCTGTTTTAAGGACTGAATCGGGCCTGATTAGTGGACTGTTTGAGTGTTGGAAAAGGGCAGTTGTGGGCCTGATTAAGAAAGGATTTAAACCTATACTTTTAAGGGCACATTCTATATAATTTCAAGCCCACTTCGGGCCTATGTCCAAGCTCATTCCAGCCCTAGACTCTCTCCTATAAGTGAAGCCCAATTCATCCTTTTCAAGCCTAGAATTCGTGGCAAGTTGGGTCTTGGACTATGACCAATACCACTTAGGAAACCCTTGCGTTTGAATGTGCACTTAATCCCTTGTGACTGTCAACGATCTTCAGTGGCACCAAATCGCTTTCTTTTAATGACAATAAAAGGGATTAAATGTATATCAAGACTACCTGCTTAGTCGACCGACCATCATACATTCTTTTGTATAAACGACTTTTGTTTTGGTTCTTTCTCCAATTCTTTCATGTTTTGAAATGGGTAACCCCCGTATTTTAGGAATGATGATGCTACTCACTTGTTTTGCGTGGCTTCGCCTATATGCATTTGTTTGGAGTAGTTTTCTATCAACTTTGGAAATGTATCTTATAAATGGAATTGTATTTCTTCGAGGTTTCGGATTTTCACTAAAATGGCACCACTAGGCTTAGGTCACCTTGTCGGACTGATCATCCGGCTTGGGGTCTTTATTTTGTTTGCCAGCTGCAGTTTGGATTCCGTTTGTACCGACCATGGCAACGGTAATTACCCGTCCCCACGTTTAGTGGCTACGGTTCTGTCTGATAACGACTACGTCGTTCCGTCCCACGTTTAGTGGCTTCGGTTTGTTTGCTCCGGTTACTTCGGTAACAGGAGAATATAGCTTTATGTGGGTCGCCATTGTTTTTATGCATTGATATTCATCTCATGGCATTTATTTATGTTACTCATCATGATATTAGATTTGCAAACCATCGAGATGTTTATTCTATCTTTACTTCGACATTGATATTAACCGTGATTTCATCGTAGCTCTTTCTTATCATGCTTTGTTTTACTTTCATCCTATTATTGTTGTAATTGCTTGCCAGACCGTCGTGTCTGACTCTCTTTTGTTTGGTGTCAGATGTCGAGCCCCTCGCGGTTGAGGCGCACTTCGAGGCGGAACCCATAGTTCCAGCGGAGGGCGAGTGGCAGCCCGATGATGTCAATTAGACGTCGGGTTGTCTTGGAGCTGCGATCACATTTTGGGAATTTGATGATGTTCATTTTGGGTTTTTGTTATGGCCATTGTTGGCTTATATTCTTTTGGGGGAAAAGTTTGTAATTAATGCTTAACTTTACTTTTGTATCAACTCTAACTAACTTTGGCCCACAGTAAATGTTTCTCTTTTGATGTTAGTCTCGTGCGTTCTCAATTTATACATGTTTGTGAGACTTTTATGTTTGCTACAAAGCTTCCGCGTAATTCATTGTATGAAAGTGATCCTTATACATCACTATTTGATCGGATTCCGAGAATCCTTACCGCGGAAACCTGTGGGAAACTAGCGGGTGCGGGCGGAATTTTACGGCCCGCCTCGCCGCGTCCCCGGATTAAGGCCTCGTTTAGCGGGACCTCGGTCCGGGGGCGTGACAGTCATGATTACTGCCCGATGCATTTGCATTTGCTGGAGGCCTACGCGGAGGCGTAGTGCTGCAAAACAACTTGTTAGTACAACAAGATATAATAATAAGGCGTTCCCAAACCCAAATCGATACTAACTAACGGTAATGCTAACGAATCCTTGCCACGTCCTTATGTTTCTAATCCAATTTTAATTGCCTCAGATATTTCTCGCTCTGATACCAAGCCTGTCACGCCCCCGGACCGAGGTCCCGCTAAACGAGGCCTTAATCCGGGGACGCGGCGCGACAGGCCGGAAGATTCCGCCCGCACACGCTAGTTTCCCATAGGTTTCCGCGGTAAGGATTCACGGAATCCGATCCAATAGTGATATGTAAGAATCACTTTCATACAAATGACTTACGCGGAAGCATTGTAGCAAACATAAAAGTCTCTCACAAACGGGTATAAAAATGAGAACGCACGAGACTAGCATCAAAAGAGAAACATTTCATTTGTGGGCCCCAAAGTTAGTTAAAGTTGATACAAAAGTAAGGTTAGTCATTAATTACAATTTCTTCCCAAAAGAGTATAAGCCAACAATGGCCATAACCAAAAACCCAAAATGTATAGCATCTATTCCCAAAATGTGATCGCAGCTCCAAAAGCAACCCGACGTCTAAATGACATCATCGGGCTGCCACTCCCCCTCCACAGGAACTATGGGTTCCGCCTCGAAATGCGCCTCAACCGCGAGGGGCTCGACATCTGGCACCAAACAAAAAGAGTCAGACACGACGGTCGGGCAAGCAAATACAACAATAATAGGATGATAGCGAAACAAGACATTAATAAATGAGAGCCACGATTAAATCACGATTAATAACAATGTCAAAGTAAAGATAGAAGATAAACATCTCAATGGTTTACAAATCCAATGTCATGATGAGTAAAATAAACAAATACCATGAGATGAAGATTAAGGCATAAAAACATTGGCGACCCACATAAAGCTATATTCTTCTGTTACCGAAGTAACCGGAGCAGACAAACCGTAGCCACTACTCGTGGGACCGGAACGACAGTCATTATCAAACAGAACCGTAGCCACTACTCGTGGGACCGGATATTACCGTTGCCATGGTCGGTACAGACAGAATCCAAACTGCAGCTGGCAGACAAAATAAAGATCCTAAGCCGGATGATCAGTCCGACAAGGTGACCTAAGCCTAGTGGTGCCATTAGAATAAAAGTCCGAAATCTCGAGGAAATACAATTCCATTTATAAGATACATTTCCAAAATCGATAAGAGAACTACTCCAAACAATGCATATTGGCAAAACCAAGCAAAATAGGTGAGTAGCCTTATCAATACCTAGATATGTGGTAAACCGCTTCAAAACATTCAAAAAGGATTGGAGAAAGAATCTGGACAAAAGTCTTTTTATATGAAATGAGTGAATGATGATTCGATCAATTAAAGCGGGTAATCTCAATATACATTTGATCCCTTCATTGTCATTAATAAAAGTAACTTGGTGCCACCGAAGATCCTTGACAAATACAAGGGATGAAGTGTACATTTAAACTTGGAAAGTTCCCAAAGGATTTTTTATCATGGTTCCACTACTTTACTTAGCCTTCCAAAGATTTGTAAATGGCCTTCACATATGGACAAGGGTTGGGCCGTATTGAACTTGGATGCGGGCTTGAAGTGGACCTGAAAGTATACCCATGGAATCCCCATTAAGATTGGTTTAATTCTTCCTAAAATCAGGCCCACAACTGGCCTTGACCCAAGCCAAAACAGTCCGCCCATTTAGCCCCAAAACAGCCCTTAAATGGATCAAAGAATGGGTCTCAAAACAGCCCAATGATTGACCTTGAAACAGGCCCAAAAGATGCCTAGGAAATGGGCCCAGCATAGTCTTCAATTGGGCCCTAAAACAGACTCAAATGGACCCTTAACCAGGCCCAACTCGAGCCCCCAGACTGAGCTGGGCTCGCTCGAGCGAACCCAAGTCCAGCTCGGCAGTGTCTTCATCCCCTTTTTTTTTTTCCATTTTTCTCTTGATCAATTTCCATTCTTTTTCATTCTTTTCTTCCATACACAATTCCACAATGACTTGGGCTCTTTCTTAAGCTCCACTAATCATCAAATCATCATTCATAATTATCAAATAAATCAAACACAATACTCTTAAAAAGGATCAAAGTTTATCTCGTTTTCTTTGAGCACCCATCTTTAACACAAGGAAACCAAATTTCCTAGAGAGCCAAAGTGAAACAAACTTCCAATGCATGGCAAGACAATAATATAAATTGAAATCAATGTAACATTGGTTCATTAAATCAAAGTAAACCCATAGATTAAAGAAGATTAACACATAAAAAGAAAAATCATGAAATAGAACCAAATGAGAGAAAACATCATATTAATGTTGGAATCTACTTGCCTCTAGTCAAGATAGGAGCAAAATCACTCTTCAAACAAAGCCTTAGAGCCTCAAGCTTCAAATCTACAAAAACCCCAAAATTTTCCCAAGAAAACCCTAAAAAGTCAACATTGGTAAATCTCCAAGGAAAACCCTAGCAAATGGGATTAAAACACTATAAATAGAGAGGAAAACAAGAATCTCATGTTTGGAAAGCCATTGCTAACCTTGAGAAATCCCAATGGAGAAGAGAAGCTTGAAAGAGGGCTTTATCTTAGCTCAAGAGCCTCAAGAAGGGTATCTTTGGAGAGCTTGGAGAGGGAGGAAGAACTTGGGGAGATCAATCCTCCAAGAGAACTCCACCAAATAAGAGTTTCAGATGAGAGAGAGAGAGAGTGTGGGAAGAGGGGAAAAACCCTAGCTGATGACTCTTGCTGGAAATGAAATGAAGAAGAGGAAGAAGAATCCCCCTTCTTATAAGAGATGTCTTGTGGGCCCCGGTCTTAACTAAGCTAGAAATGGTGTTTGTGGGCCCCGAACGAAAACGACGAAGAAGACAAAAACGATCAGCGAAATTTCTACTTTCCAAAAAGTATATTTTTGTCAATTTCAGAAATTTTCGAAATTTGGGTACAGATTTGGTGTGAAAGGTCAGTTTTGCCCTTTTCCTCGAAAAACGTAATTTCTGATCATTAAATCAAGTTGGCCAAAACATGAAAGTTGATGATCTGGATGAAATGAATCAAAATGCACAAAAATTGGGATTTTTGCAAACATCAAGATTAAACTCAACAAATTCACACACAATCCACGGGCGCCCGGCCCGCGTCAAACTCAAATCAATGACTCATAGAGGTTCTCAAAGCTAATCAAACATTCTAATCTAACTTAATAAAATAAGCTAATCATCCTCTAACCCCACTTATCCACTAATCACGGTTTAAACATAATTAAATATTTCAAACCTGGGTCGGGGTTTGACACACATGATAGAGAAGGTTAGCACATTTAAAGCAACCAAAGAAACATGCATACACCATTAACCATGTCTATATAACTGCCTTTGGCTTAGTTGAGCAAAAACCCCTTTCTTAGAGTCTAGGGTTACCTCAAACATTGCTCTTCAAACCTCCCCACTTCAAACCAAGCAAAGAACCCACTTCCTACATGCCAAAATGAAAGGGAAAAACCCACTAAACCAACAATACATGCTCCTAGTGTTGAAAGAAGCAAACTACATGAGTTTAGAGAGAGGGTTTGCTTACCTATTGATGAGAATGACAAAGGAGGAAGATGAAGGAGATGATGGGGAGACACTTGAGCCTTGGGGGAAGCATTGGAAACTCTTGAAAGCCCTAGCTTGGTTGGTGGAGGAATAGGGGGAGAAGGAGTAGAGAGGTTGTAGAGAAGAGAAGGAATGAAATGAAATGGGGAAATGGGGCTTTAGGGTTTAAAAGGGGATTTTCTTTTAGGAATTTTGCACATAAGGCCAAGTTGTTAGGGAGTTTACAAGAAAGTCCTTGGCAAATGGGTATGGGCTTATAATGAGAGTCCCTTGGGCCACCAGGCCAAGGTGGGTCCAAGTAAGTATGATATGCATGACCCACTACCTAATGCATCACACACCACTAATCCAAATGCTTAGGCCACTAAACCTAATTAAGCACCCTAAATCTGAGTGATTAGTGATTAACCCCACTAATAAAAGCATGAGGCCTTACAGGGGTTGCCTCCAAAAAAAGCTAACAAAGAAAGGAAATCAAAGAAAACCAGAGCAGCTGGATGTCGCCAGACTTGTCCTTGCATAACTTTGTACAAGTTGGAGGTTGGTAGCCCCTTGTGGGATGTTAGGCCTCATCCTTGGCACAATAGAGATCTTTAGTGCTATTTGTTGTCTGTTGATTCACTCAAGTTTGACATTAGCAAGAGGGTTACAATTTTATGTTAATGTTTGCATAGACAGTTAATGAACAAATCTCTGTCCCTTACCCACAAATTTATTTTCTTCTTCACATTTTCATTTCTATGTTCTCATAGGCATATGTATGTTAAGAAGCACCCAACTAGAGTGCTCTAAAGGATCTGAGTGTTACATAAAGGATTCCATGTTTAAAATAAATAAAAAAAGGAAAAAAAAACAGAGTTATAGACATCCACTACAAAGTACAAACTGATATCATCATTAGGGCTTTGTGTTTGGTTTCCAAATCAGCAAATATTAATGAATCAATTCAACTAAGACAACACTACCATTTTCTGTTTAAACAAAAACCAACAAGATACTATGGGACAAAAATAATGAGACAAAATATCAACATTACTTCCATATACTAAGTACTCATCTATCAAACACATTGCATGTGGGTTAGGAGAAATGCAACAATCAATAGCTTTGAAGTAACCATTTCAATATATAAATAAAAATCAATAGATGATAAGATTTTCTTATTCTTGGAAGTAAAAAGAAGAAAAGGTATCATTTCTATTAGACAATTTCTTTTATAAAGCATACTTCAACCAAATGCTTGTTTTAGGAAGAAAAGTACCTTTTATAGCATGATGTTCCCAATAGAGTGCTAATCCTTCTCAAAGTATTAACCTGATGCATCAGAAGTATGAAGAGAGGGAACTGACCTCACGACTTGTATTACATCACTTGTAAGGGGGAATACATTCAATATATTTTTTATATTGCTCATCCATCGAGAGCAAGTCAACTACAATAGACTTGGTGTCTACATCTAGCAAAACATCTCTCTTAGCCATTATATGGAGAATTCCCACTACCTTTTGCATCTCATTAATTTCACAAAAACCATGAAGAATTGCTTTGAATGTGAAAGGATCGGGTAAGCAACCATTTTCTTCCATTTGAAAAAACAGCTCATTGGCCTCCTCCATCAAACCTTCTTTGCAGAGGGCATTGATCATTATGGTATATGTAATTACATCCGGCACCAAACCATTGTCAGAGATGCCATCAAATAGCATTTTTGCCATTTCAATTTTCCCATCTCTGCACAAACCGCCCAAAAGAGTGTTGTAAGTAACAATATTAGGAATTAGTCCCTTATGGCGCATTTCTTGAAAGAGTCTTATAGCTTCATCTATTCTCTCACTTTTGCAGTATCCATTAATCAAGACAATGTAGCTGCACACATTATGTTTAACGCCATGAGTCACCATAGAATTAAAGATTTGTACTGCAATGTCCATTTTCTCTTGCAAACAATAACCATCCATCAATGTATCATAAGAACATGCATTAAGCTTCTCGCCTCTTTGAATGACGACGTCAAATAACTCATGTGTTTTTCCATCATCCTTTGTTTGCAAAAAGCATTTAGCAATATGTTGATTGTCACGACATCAGGAAATATGTGCCTATCTATCATTTCGTTGTATAATCTCCTGCCTTCTTCCCACCGGCTCAAATTGCAACATCCCTGAATTAAAGAACTATAAGTGACTACATCTGGTGAAACACTGTTGTTACCAACCATTTCTGAAAAGAGGCCTAGGGCCTCATCCGAAAACCCATGTTTGGAAAGGCCATAAATGATAGTGTTGTAGGTACAAGTATTAGGCCTACATATTTCCCTCTCCATCTTTCTAAACAAATGGAGAGCAGAACTCACGTTTCCAGTCTTGCAAAGCCCATTGATGAGGGCATTGTATGTAACTATGTTAGGTCCATATCCCTTTTCCACCATTTCCGAAAAGAGGTCCATGGCCTCTTTGACCAACCCCTCTTTGCAAAGCCCATGTATGATGGTGTTATATACAATAGTGTTGGGTCTGCATCTTCCCCTCTCCATCGCCCTCAGCATCTCAAGAGCAGCATCCACCTTCCCACTCTTGCAGAGCCCATCTATGACGATAGCGTAAGTAACCACATTAGCGGGGCATCCCATCTCCACCATCTTCGTCAACAATTCAATGGCCTCATCAATTTCACCCACCTTACAAAGACCCCTAATTAAAGTAGTCCAAGTTACTGCATTAGGTTTGAAACCTCGTTTAAGGAAGTCCCCAAAAATGGCGAACCCCAGATCGACCCTCTTCAATCTGCAGTAATAGTTGAGCAGAATGCCCAGAGTAAATATGTCGGGTGCAATCCCAGTCGAAATCATCCTCAACCTCAAGTATAGAGCAAGTACAGTGGAATGATGGTTGATTCTGGCTACACCCCCCAACAGATGATTGAAAACAATAACTGGGGCAATGGTCTCATGAGAAGCACACGATCGAACCAACCCAATGCATCATCAAGCTTCAAATTCTCTGATTTACATCGATCTTTCACAAAATTCAAGAACTGGGTTCGGCTCGATGCAGCATCAGGATTCAATTCCTTTACAGGTATTAAAATAACAAAAACAACTGATAATACTAGTAGAAATAGTACCCTTTTTTAGTGCAGCCATGGCCGTTCTTGAGCGAGAAAGGGAAGGAATCGAAGCAGCCACCGACGCCATTTTCCTTTTTTTTTTGGTTGGAGAAAGAAGAATGCTTCTCTGATATGAGCTCTAGCCTCGAGCTCTGTACGTCCTGTCTTGTTTAAGGGATTGGTTTTCGGGAGACGAAAAGTGGCTGCGGGCTGCAAGAGCACCACTAAAATTTTTAGGGCACGTTTGGGAGAGGAATCCTACAATCTACATTATGTTGGGTCCACTGGTTTTAACTTTTTTGGCAAATTCCTATTAATCTATGAGAAATCAAGGACTGTGCTTTCATCCCATAACTGTTTTGATCTCTCTAAAGAATTTGAACGGCTCTGATCTTCCAAATGGCCTCACATAAATAAAAAATAAATATTTGAATTTGAAATTTCTTTTCCATGTATTTCAAGATTTATAATGGATCAATGGCTGAAATTTGACCGCCTGGCCGTGCTTGGTCTTCTTAAGATGATGTTGGTATGGATCATGACTTGGGGGCCCACATAAACCAAAACACTGAAAAACACGGACCGTAAAAAGTCCCTTCTTTAATACTGTGGCAAATCACTGGTCGATATTTTTTTGCTATTTTCTCATCATCCATCATTAATCATGTTGCTAGATTTGATTGGCCAGACATTTGAGGCCTTTTAGAGCAATTGAATGGTTCGGGTTCAACCTAAGGGGCCCACAGAATCTAAGATCTCGTGATCCAATGGTTTGGATTTCTTTGTTAATATCTCAAGATATATGAAAAATCAGCAGTTGATTTTTGACATATGAGCTGTTTTGGGGTTTCTAAAGATGATGAATGGTCCGGATCATGATTGTGGGACCCATAAAATAGAAAATCACAAAAAAAAACGTTAACCCCAAAATTACCGTCCGGTTATTGTCGCTCCGCAAATGCACGCGCTCGTAGCTTTCTCCTTTCCAAGAGTGGGGTGATCTGATCCTGAATATATTCAAACGCATGGAACAAAGGTCGCCTTCAACGCTTTTTCCTCTTTGTTCCAAACTCGAATTTTCTGTGGAAGCGAGGAAAACTGCTAAAAATCCTCACCGTGGACGTTTGCCAAACGTGCCCTTAGTGGAAAGGTCCCAAGTTGAGATTCAAAATCCTTGATTATATTAAGTTTTATGCAGCTCCTATGGGCCCCAAAATCTTAATCTCACCCGTTCAAATTCTTTATTGACTCATAAAACCCCTACCTAACTGTTTAATAGACTTTCAATCATTTGGTCACCTCGAAGAACTATACCTGAAGGATTTGGATAAAAATCCCTTTTTTCGTTTACCCTAGTGATAATTGGGTCTACGCTCAGTCAGGCCTATTCCAAATTCTCCATGCCCAAAATGATGCGTTTATTCAAAGTATCATTGATTTAAATTTTATATATCTCATGCACAAAAACCATGTGCAAAACGGATAGTAGAAGGCTTCATCTGCAACCTCTTCATTACAAATTCAACATCAGTACCTGAATGGCAGTTCTTTTCTTTTTTTATGAAAATTGAGTGGTTTGCTCCACAAAAGACCCGAGTTGAACCCAACATGTTTACATCCCTACTTATGATAACGAAGATTTTATAGCTCACAAGAACAACTTAAATGGAGATGATTTTCTTGTGAACTTAACCACAAACCTTATTTTCTAATATTCTCATGTACAAGCCAAAATAGAGTGAAGAGAATGAATTAAATAGCACCCAATTCAATGTACAAGGAGAGTCTTTTTTCCTGCACAACTTAACATTTCAATATTTCCAGCCATAGCAAACCTGAAAAGAATTGTGCTACAACTAATGTGATGCATGGAAAATCTCCAGCATCCAACTTTGCCATTTTATGTTGAATGTGGATTTTATCATTTATTCTATTTATCAACCATCTATTTCATAGCCATCAATTGGAAGCTAGAATTGTCCAATATGTGATTATTTTCTGTATATGGTCATTGAGGTCGGGTCTCGCAAAGCCAATTTGCATATTAACAATTTAGTGGTACAATATGAAAACCTAGGCAAACTGTACAACTATTTTGGATATAGGAAGGATATTTTCATTGAAATATTTAAGGTCCCAGTCGTCAACAAATACAGGCGCACTACACCATAAAAGCTTCCTATTTATGGGAGTTTTTTCTGCCTTTGCCCAAAACTTTGACTCCAAGTTTAACCTCCAAGTAGATGCATTATTGCTACAAATGACAGAAAAGAATCCTCGCCAGCTAAGATTTCGGGACACCCAAAAGAAACCAAAGGAAATGAAGCATGTAAAAGCATTTGGTTCTCCTTTCATTTTTCAATTATATCGTTCGTCACTCACACCATAACCCGCAGCCAGTTAGTCAAGGTCATTAGGGGAATTAATGGCTGCCAAAGACCAAGTCACCATTCTTTTTAATTCTCTTCCTGTTTTTAATGTGCACAAGCATGGGACTTTGAGGAAGCCAGCTTATAACTATGTTCCCAAACATTTGTTGGCTCTGCATGGGCATGAGGAAATGGCGAGGATGCTTCTCTCTCGTCTCCTTTTATTTGCTTCAATGCATGCTTCAACACAGGTATCAGAGCCTCCATGCACTCAGCAACTGCATTTGGATTTCCTGGCATATTGATAATCTGATTACAAGCACCCAAGGAATGGTTAGATTCAAACAACAGAATATTTACAAAAAGAAAAAAGTGGCAAAACAAATTTAGAAGAAAATGGCACCTCCCTCGGCAAAAGTATAAAATAAGATGGAAAAGAGTAAAGAATACAATCATATATTGTAAGGTGCAATTTGGCCGGATTGCACCACTATCCTCACCTTATCAAATAGGACCCCAAGCTTGAGGAATCCCCCATATCTGCTGTTTCACTTCCATCATGATTTGTGGTCATAGTTCATGCATTTAAGCTGTGCTTTAAAATGTTTTGCATTTTGCCTGGAGCCTCAGGAATGCAAAAGGGAAGTTTCAGAAGTGGAAGGTGTCTTTACCATGCCTAATAACTTCCCACTAGAGAAAATCATATATGTAACAGATGGGAGTGACAAAAAATTATAAGCATTTTATATGCTTCTTTTTAACACTTAAAATCTCAGGTGCTGTAGTTTGTTCTTTTACTTGTCAATTTGATTTTTCTAGCCTTCTTTGTGGAGCATGGAGAACATGGAGATGCACAGACGTGTTTTGGTGTGTGTTGGGTGTAGGGTTGTTGTATGACAGACTTTAAATTGTTTTGAAGGTCATATGGCCTTAATCAACCCAGTTCATCTAGATTGTTCTATTGTTTCTGGTTGTCGCGTGTGGGCTCATGTGGCTCTACACCTTTGCTTTTTGGAACATCCAGATGGCTAGTAATGGTGGTATTCTATTTACAAATTATAAACTGATCAAGAACTTATGCATTTAACACATAGATTTTTCGACACAAAAACAAATGTGAATTTATTTCGCAGAAGCTTACACAGATTGTCTCTCCAACAACTTGTCCATTTACTCCACAACCAATGAACTAGCATAAAGGAGAATGCACATCTCCTCGACGTTGCTGATCTCTTTTGTTAAGCTAGCCCGTTCCAAGAGCATATTGGTAAAAAACAATTTCAGCTACTTATGCATAACAATGAGGAGATGTGGGGTGGGGCGGATGGGCAATGTAGAACTGGAGAGAAATGGGGGTAGATCAAACGAACCTGAAAATTGGCCTCACGCCAAACTCCAATCTAGGAGGCAAAAGAGAAGATCTCTCACAACTAGAATTAGCAGGAGAATTAGAAGTTGAAGAAGAACTCGAGAACTCAGTTTTCTTACTGATAGTCATTGTCTAAATCATTACAAGCCTCTCCATATATACAACCAAAAGAAATGAAGGAAAAGAAACTTTCTAAAATTGATAAAAGAAGGAAAGAAGAATAAACTTTTTAAAATTGATAAAAGAAAGAAAGAAGAAAGAAACTCTCTAAAATTGATAATTCCTCCCATGTGGCACTTCCTAGTGTGGGGCCTTCAATACGATTGTACACATGGGGCCTGAAGTCCATCATATGCTTGATCCAAAGAGATCCAACCATTGGATATTGCAAGAATGGTAATCCAACGGTGGGTTTTCAATATCTTGGCGATCAATGTCTGTATGTGCATCGTTAAAAAACACAACTCTAAATAAAATAAAGATAGATGGGCTGGGCCCCAGGGCGGGTTGACCCATGGGGACCACGGGTCTATCCTGCATCAGCTACTTGCTATCTCATAATCATTTCCCTTATCATAAATTCGGGGAAAACTCACTAGAACAAGTCAGGTTGTTTATTTTTCTTTTGTGAGAAGTGGAGCTTCAAATAGTTTTTAAACACACAGGTCTCAATAAAAATATCCTAGGAATATGGGTGGTATCAATATTTAAAAAGGGAAAACCAATATTTAGAGGGAATCTTACACTAATCAAATATATCATGTCAAATGTCTGTGTGTATCAAATAGCAAAAGAGAAGCATCGGAAATCCAATGGAAGGATATAATAGTAGCAAAAATAATTGTACATTATTCATAAAATGTGAGAAAAGCTGCTATCCAATTGTCACAAGAAGAACATTGTACATGAGCAAACTCCGATATGGACAAACCATGAGATTGTCTTTCGCCTTTATTGTTCAAGGAAAGTGCATTAGTTACACTATTCTTAAAATCCCACATTTGGCTAACATTTCTCCTAGCATTTAGCAAGATGAAGAGTGCGAAGGATGCTATTATAGTAAAAATAGCTAATCCCTTCTAAAAGATTGCAGCTTTTGGTGAATTTGGATTCCTCCCTAAATATCAAAGTAAAAAATTTACTAAGAGAAAAGGATGAGGTCAGATCCTTACAAGTGTTGACGCTCTTATTCCAGCTGTAGCGCGTGAGAGCATGGTAAATGGTGTCACCTGTTTCCCATAACAGGAAATAAGAAGAATTCAGCACATGTCTTATAATGAGTAAGATAAGAAACTCTAGCAAATAATGAAGTGATTCCAATCACTGAATTCATTTAAAGGTCACCATGCAAACAACAACAGCAGATTTCTCAATTATGAATTATGACTACACTAGTCATAACATATGGGTAGAGAGAGATTACACAAAAAAGTTAATTGCATAGAGTGATACACACACCAACTCACACACACACCCAAAAAAAAAAACACATACACATGCTTAGATATGTGCATATACCCGTAAGTATATACATTCATGTACACAAACAATGCAAACATATATACATATGCTAAGACAACTCAATCACAATATGCACACAAGGGAAGGAATAATCACTACCACATCAGTGCTTCAGTTCCATGAAAATGCATAGTACCAAATATTCTTAGATTAAATGTTGATGGTGACAGCCCATATCTGCTACCTCATTTTGATATATGAGCAGATAGTGCAATCATCTCCTGGATTCATTCTTCTTACTGTATCGGGTACTTGGTCCAAGTATAGTTATACCACAAAATTAACCAACAAAACATGTTGATACCTTGAGACTCTCTTGAAGCATTGCATACAGAAGACCTGGGGTTTCCTTCTCTATCAAACCTTTTGTTGCCTCAGGTTTTACATCTCTGGGAGAGAATCCAGTGCCACCTACATGTAATGGAGAAAAAAAATGAAAACAATGAATAAAAAGAAAGAATTACCTAAACATCCATATACCTAAACCTCCATAAAAGTTAGCCAACAACAGAAGATAGAAAGGAAAGTCTAACCTAGGGTTAAGATGAGAATGACTTTGTCAATATCACATCATTTTTTCAGACAATCCTGAATTTTGTCCACTTCATCTGGCACTATAGCTATTGCAAACCCGTTGCTCCTCCTAACTTCTCTAATGATGAATTTACAACAGAAATTGCCCTTGGACCACTGTAGGATTCATAACAAATTAGTCTTGAGTTCATTAAGTCCTTGAGTCAGTCTTCTCAAGCCCAATCAATCATAAATTAGTGCACAGCAAGAGAAGATTCATGTGTCCAGTGAATATTCACTATCAAATAGTAAAATGGGTAGCTTGTCAGAGAAAGAAGATGAAATACAATCATGAAGGAAATTGTGCAAAGAATCAACTGATACTATGTGGTTTCCTTCAACAACAAGCAGCAGCAACTCTGCGATTTAATTTTGCATCAACAAAGTGACCACTTATAAACAAACATTCAAAGTGGTGTATCCAGATGCATTTAGTTCATGTATCCATTTCTTTTCAATAAAGAATCAAATTCAGCAAAACAACAGAAATCAGCATCATACGTAGGGAAGACAAAATAACTAAGTTCTTTCCATATGGAACCCGTCTCTAAAATAATATACATTCTGACTTTACTGATAATAAAAAATATACATTTTGACTCCTTCCTTTTTTTTTTTGCTTTTGGTTGCTATTGTCTTCTTTATTATATTTCCTTCGAATGAATCTAAAATTCCAGAGTATACATTTTTTATTATTATTATCTTCTATCTGGCGGGAAAAACAGACCCTATTTTTGTGTCCCTGCCCCCTAAATTAAATAGGGAGGCTGGAAATCAAAATCCCCCCTCTATTGCCATAAGAACTGCAGAAATGAACAAAACAAGAACACATGGCTGACACCTGCTGACAGCATATATAATTTTATCCTTGGAGGCAAGTCCACCTTAGTTTATAAGGTTTAGGGCAGTTGTTGTAAGAACAAAGGAACTGGCATAAATAACAATATGCAAGAAACTGACAAGTGGAAAATAAAAAATCAGATATGGCAAGTCTAATATAAATTGAACTAGTTGAATATCATGTATACAACATTAGCAATCCCTAATATGTGGGTTCTTCGAAAAATTGTAAAATCACCCATTTAGCAAAGCACCTGCCTTATCCTTCATAGCTTGATCCTTTTGCTGCCATAGATTCAATTTAAGATATTGTCTTCCCACAAAAAAGAAAAAAAGAAAAATTACCTTCCCATTTGACAAGCTTTGGGAGCAATTTATGTCACTAGGCTATCAAGAGCTTTTTTTTTGTTGAAAAGTAACGAAATTCATTAATAAAGCAAAACAGTAAAAGAGAGCTATACTGGCAAGCTCTATCAGTGATATCAACATCTTCAGTGGGGTAACCAGGAAGTTAGTGACTACACAGAAGAATTCCATATGTTGAGCACATGTGTAGACTGCCAAGATTGAGAATTGCAAACGGTTTCCCATCATTTGGGTGATTGACTCAAGACGTGTAGAATAAATTGGCCTAGGACATATTAAAAATTATTGGATGCATATAACTTGGAACATAAGGGTGAGGCGGTTGTTATGTTTCTAATACGAGAGTGATACTAAGAGATATGGATGCCGGACCATCTACGTAATCAAGAAAACTATCACATGCGCAAACCCAACCTCAACTGGGAGTTGGGAGGCTAAATCCTAACCCAAGGCGCAACCCTAAAGTCAACGGCCTAAGGAAGAATGCTACTGACATCTAGAGAACATGAAACAAGCAGGCCTTTGGAAGAGGGTGGATGTTCATAACTGGAAGCTGTGCCCATCAGGTGTGATTTTGACTGAGGCCTCCTACAAAACTTTGGAAGGACCGCTAGAAGCCCAGTCTCCTAGCTCGCATGTTTGACTGGGCTTGGCTCCTCCAAGGTGGAGATATTTCATTGGTTGGAAGTTTTTAAGGAGTCGAGTGGAAAATCTCGGAAGGGAAAGCAACAGAGTTTAACTTAGACATGTGCCTTCTGTGGAAAGGCAACGGATAGCTAGATGATTGATCACTTGTTCTTGCATTGCGAATGCTTTTATTTTCTAAGGTGTCACTTGCTATTCCATTGTGGTCTGTTGTTACATTATAGGGTTTGACTCAAGCATGGAGAATGAATGTCTTATTTAAATACTGTACAATCGTTTGAAGGCTCACCATGACCATTTAAAAAAAAAAAAGGGCTCGCCATGTCCCTTTCGCTATTTTGTGGTCTATTTGGAAGAAGACAAACAATCGTTGCGTTTTGATGATCTTCTGTCCGGTGTGCTTTTGAAAATAGCGAAGTGGGCTTCATTTGGGAGAGAACTTGGTAATCCAAGGTTGAAGATTTTATTCATAATTGGGAGGCTTCCTTATGTTGCATTAAATCAAGGTTATCTGCTCCTACATCAAAACTCTTCAATTTTTTTTAATCAGTTTTTTTTGCCTTTACTGAAAGTTATTCAAAAAATGCGATTTCTTGGGGTTCTTCTTCCACTGTGGGACCATGGAAGTTTCATTTATACATCAACAATAGTTGGCTTCTTTGATTCAAGTGGAGTTCAAGAATGTTGGTGGTCCATTGAGGGAACATCTGCCTACCTTCCATGGGTAGAGTTCAAGCCGACAATGATGTAGGCCCTAGGGTTAGGGCTTGCGTTACAACTTACAAGTGCTGAAGCACATGTCCACAGACACTATCACATGTCATTACAAAGACTATCAACGAGGACACACCTCAAAAGGGATAAAACCCAATTTTATGATCATCAACTTTGCGAATTCTCATCTTTACAATGCCATATAAATAAGAAAAACGAAACTTAGGGTCTAAGTCACCTAATCAAACTAGGAAACAAAAAAAAAGAAACTATCCTAATTACAACCATTAAACAAAATTAGAAATCTAATGACAAATAATAGGGAAATAAATCAAGAAATAAAATATCTTGTCCCATGTGTGGGCGGGCCCGCGGTCCATCTTGCATCAGACAACCAATAAGACAAGGAAACTACGACACCACATTTTGCTCCAACCTAATGCCTGAAGTTATTATACCTTTTCTTCATGTAGCTTGCCGTTAAATTTCAGGTGAATGTTGGCGATCAATAATCTATTTGGATTTATAAAACTCCTAGTTTGCCAATCTAGAAGAGATTTTCTAAATAAGATCACCTTAAGAGACACTAAATTCCAACATTCTGATCCAATAAAACTATCCATTATTTTGTGTGTGCATTCAGTTAATGGATGAAAGCTTCCTATCAAGAAATGAGTCACCGAGAATGATATCTAGATAAGAAGCAAAGCACTAAAATAGACCTAACACAGAAATAGGTGCTAAACTAAAAACAATTTGGATAAGCACAAAAGTCCCATAAAAAAACATAAGGAAAACAAAAGGCATACCTCCGACCAGGTCCGCTTCCAAATGCAACAGTATCGCTAACGGTAAGGATAGCAACAATAACTGTTGCATCTTGAGATTCAGATGAAGTTTGTGAATGCGTGATGTCACTTCTAATAGTAGGATTTAAGGGAAATGATGACAAATCCATGCTATTTTGCATCGTACTCAAAGGAAAGTTGCTTATATCTGAAATCAATATAGCCTGGACTAAAGTTCCAGCTGAAAGTACAACACCAGTAGCTGGCAACTCTAGTAACACATTTGCAAACTTCATGCTAAGTAGCCAACTGCTCATCTGATGACCAGTACTTTCTGCAACAAATCTTCCATCCAAAAAACTATGTTTATTCAGTTACTGATCATATGGCATTGCTAATACAACTATTGAGCACAATTTGGTTGTACGACAAGTTTATTTTTCAATCATCAAAGCGTCCTAGTTCTAAAGTCTAAAACCTTACCCAGATTTCCCAGATCCATCATGAGCTCCCAAGAAATTACGGCACGATGGAACTCAGGTCGAACGGGATCTGTCTTTAGCGGCTGTGCAATGCGAGCATGCACTCTGTACACCGTATGTAGGGGTTAGGATGATGATATAATTTTCAGCAAGTATTAAGCAGATGGTAAAAAAATTAGAGATCAAAATTCTGAATGCTTTATCCAAGGAATCAATTTGATAGAAATAAAGTCTTGGGAACTTGTGTGACAAGCCAGTGGATTATAGAGCTGCAGATCACAATGAAAAGATGGAGATGCAGATCGCTATGTAGCTAACAGTTTTATGAACTCTTGCAGGACATACAAATTAACGAGCACATAATTTTTTGTGCCTATTGTACACCACACTTGTATCTTATGTTTTCTCCCAATCGAGAGGATTGTAATTAGCTAGATTACAACCTAAATAGCTCCTCATGTTCTTTTGGAGTCATTCAGTAAGCGAGCCAATTAGACAAACTAGAGCCCAATATAAGGCCTATGTGGTGTGTATCTCACATCAGCGGCAAACCTGGGGTTAACTCATCTGGGAATATGTCACCAAACTCCATCAATGATACTATCTCAACCTATAAATCTCCACCACCAGATACATCCTTTTCTACCACATCATATATTGTCCCCTCCATCAATTGCGATATTGAAAAGCAATTCATGTCCTCTATAAGATTGGCTTGCGACAGGCAGCTTCTCAGGAGTAGAGCCCAACACTACCTTCACGTTATCCTTATAAAATGTAAAGGTGTTTTTATAAAAGTCATGGATGGTGTGCTGCCATGACCTAGCCAATAATACGTAACAGATGTTTAATGTCAGCGTCCTCCAATCAAAACTGAAACATAAGCTCTAAATATAATTAGTACCTCATTAACATTCTTGAACCATGAGAGCTTCTAAGATGCCAATTGTTTCTCCTAATCTTAAGCTCGTCAATGACCTGTTGCAAGACTACATTCTTGCAACGGACTCCAAGATCAAGTGGCACTTTTGATCCTTAATTTTGGATTTTGTATGGAATATACTCATGTGAATCTAGTCATTTATATTTGGTGACTTCATCATGTTGGAATTTGAGATGACTTGAGAAGCTTTATAAAGAATTGAAGTGATTAGTATCTCAAGCATTGTTTTGAGTTGGAATTATTGTCAACACAATGTCACAAGCATGATGTTAGTAGGTTGGTGTTGATAGAGCTTAAAAGAAAAATCAGAGTTGAAACAGTTCAGGAATTCAGAACTCCTGAAGCAGAGTGTGCGGTCGACCGGGCACCCCATGCGGTCGACCGAGCAAGAGAAACCTGCAGAAAAAAGTTTCAGGTAGCTCCCAGTTATTTTCGTGACACAGTGTGTCGTCGGTCGACCGGGACCCCAGGATGTCGACCGAGCACGACAGTTATCTGCTTCCAGACTGTGTATGATGTCGACCGAGCAAGGCAGGATGTCGACCGAGCACGGGAACCAGAGTTGCGCAGAAATTAGAAGTTGTGCACGAAAATTCAGCATTCTTATTTATTTCGTTTGGGACTCTTTCTAAACGAATTGTAGCCTATTTTGAACACTCTTAAGGGTTACCATAACCTATATAAAGGCATGTTTGGTTCATTTTTAAGTAGACACAAGAAAGGAGAGAAGAAAAGAGAGAGTTTTGGAGAGAAGAGAGTGCTGTTGCTGTGTGCAGTCTTGTTACAAGTTTCTACAGCAAGTGTGGACGAGGATGTGCTCTTGAAGATGGTGTTTCGTCCATAAGATAAGTGTCTCTCAGTTTATGCTTTAACTTTCAATTTGTAAGGGATTGAGAGAGAGAGATTGTAGAGGGGAAGGGCTGTAGAAAAAGGTTTCTACTTTAATTCTGTAGAACATCAAGTTGGTGCTTGGTGTTAGGGGTTTGTTGATCCTATCTGTTGGTGCAGATAAAATTGTAAAGGGAGTCGGTGCTTCCTAGATAGTTGGTGCTATCTGAAACTAAAGGGAGTAGGTGCTTCCTAGATAGTTGGTGTTATCTGAAACTAAGGGTTGGTGCTCTTTGTCGTTGGTTCGACTAAATAGATTCAGACCTGTTCCGGATTGGTGTTCGGACAGTCTTTGAACCGTGGACGTAGCCTTTTGGTGAACCACGTTAAATCTGGTGTCCTTGTGTGATTTGATTTGCTTTTGTTGTTAAATTGGACCTGTTTTTAAGGAATCACTGATTCACCCCCCCCCCCCTCTCAGTGATCGCGATATCTAACAGTTGGTATCAGAGCGTAAGGCTCCCTTGATAAGCTTAACACGCTAAGGGTGATCTCTTGTCAAATCACATGGCAACCAATACAGGGAATAAGAAAGCACCTTTGTTTGATGGTTCTAATTACTCTTTCTGGAAGATCAGAATGCAGGCTTTCATTAAGTCACTTGGCTATGATGTCTGGGAGACTGTCAGAGTCGGTTACAATATTGCCATTGTACCCAATGATGCTGCAACGAAGAAGTTAGCAGACAACGACTCTAAGGCACAGAATGCACTCTTTAGTGGCCTTGTGGACAGCGAGTTGGTCAAAGTAATTGCATGCAAAACAGCCAAGGAAATATGGGACAAGTTGAAAAGCATTCATGAAGGAGATGAGAAGATCAAAGAAGCAAAATTGCAAACCCATCGCTCTCAATTTGAATCTCTTCGCATGGAGGAAAGCGAGAATGTTGACTCGTATTTGCAACGAGTGAATGAAGTCATGAATGACATTCGTGGACTAGGGGAGGAGATTAAAGAACCAGTCATCGTCAAAAAGGTTCTAAGATCTCTTCTTCCCCGGTTTGATTCAAAAGTCTCAGCCATAGAAGAAGCCAAGGATCTGAATGAATTTTCCATGGATGAGTTGCATGGTTCACTCACTGCCTATGAGATGCGCATAGGTAAGACGTCTTCATCTGATAGAGAAGCGACCTTTAAAGTTCAGAAAAAGGGAAAAGAGACTGCTGGTCATGATTCTGATACTGATGATGATGAGCTTGAGGCTCAATTTGTTAGAAAGCTGAAGAAAGGAAGCAATGGAAAGTACAAAGGGAAGCTACCCTTTAAATGCTTCAATTGTGGCGGTGTTGGTCACTTTGCTGTGAAGTGTCCGCTGAAAGAAAATAATGATGATGACTCTTATGTTGATAAGAGTAAGTGGAAGAAAAATTTCAGAAAGAGGGGCAAAGCAAAAAGCTTCATCAGTCAATATAATGACAGCACGTCTGAAACTTCAGACGATGATGAATCAGCCGAGACAACTGAAGCTCTCTTCATGGTTACCGTTGAAGAAGAAGAGGAGCAAGAGCCAGAAGAGGAAGAGGAGGCTGAGGTCAATCTCGAAGAAGAACTCATTGCCGCACTTGAGGAGCTTAGCATGGAACGAAAAACAAGTAAGAAAAATCTGAAACTTCTTCATGAATCTGAAAGTTCAATTATTGCTTTGAAAACTCAAGTTGAAGAATATAAAAGAATGGTGGAAGTCCTTCAAAATTAAATAAGTATAAAAAAGGAAGAGGCTATGAAACTTGAAACTGAAATCGCTAGAGCAAAGGCTGAAAACTTGGAAAGTAGCCGAAAACTCAAAGCACTCCAAGCGATTGAAGGGACAATGAGACTCAATGAAATTCTGAAAGTTCAAAAGCCCTTCCACAATAAATTTGGTATTGGATTTGAGACCGGAGAGTCCTCTAAAGCTGCACCTTCTTTGTTTATAAAACAAAGTGCCATACCTCTCAAGGCTACAAAGCATCAAATTCAGCCTAGTATTGAGATGGTCAATAAGAAAAGGTTTGTGGAGTTTAACCAGCCACCTAAGAAAGGAAGAATATTCAGATTCTATGGTTATTGCTTTCATTGCAATAGATATGGACATAAAAGAGCTGATTGCAAATTCTATGTTAGAAATAGCCCATTTGTGACTAGGAACCCTTTTTCAATCCTAAACAGCCACAAAATTGAGTGCTATATGTGTCATAATTATGGACACTTGGCTAGGGATTGTAGGTTGCCTATTGCTAACCAATTTCAGGTTGAAAAGAAACCCAAGTTAGTTAAGGCATGGAGGGCAAAGAAAAGGGAAGGTAATTCCAAAGAATCTCTCATTGTGCAAACGACATTCAATGCACAAAAGAAGACAGCACCATGGGTCCTTGATAGTGGCTGTTCAAGCCATATGACAGGTGATAAGGAAAAATTTGTCAAATTACAGCACTATGAAGGCGGATCAGTGAAGTTTGGTAACAATGATGGTGCCAAAATCTGCGGAAAAGGTGTTGTTCAGCTAAAGGCAAATAAGATCAGATCAGACGAGGTCTTATATGTGTCTGGACTGAGACACAACTTGCTTAGTGTGAGCCAGATCTGTGACAAAGGCCACGAAGTTGTCTTCACTAAGAATGGTTTTGCTATCAAGAAGTGTAGCAACGGCAAAACAGTGGCTACTGGATCTAGGACTGCTGGAAATCTCTATACATTGTCAGATGGAGCTGAAAAGACTTGCTTGATGAGTCGGACAGAGGAAAGTTAGTTGTGGCACAAGCGCCTTGGGCATCTTAACTTTGATAACATGTCAAAGATTTGCAATACAAAGGCTGTCAGAGGTATGTCAACAGTTGAAAAACCTTCCAACCCTATTTGCGACTCTTGCCAAAAGGGAAAGCAAACGAGGGTAATGTTCAAGTCAAAGGAGCATCATTCAAAGAAACCTCTTGAGCTAGTGCACACTGATCTCTGTGGACCGATGCGAACTCAAAGCACCAATGGAGATAAGTATTTTATGTTATGCATTGATGATTGTACTCGTATGACATGGGTATTGTTTCTTAAGCATAAACATCAAGCACCTGATCGTTTTAAAGTGTTTAAAGCACAGGTTGAAAATATGCTTGGAAAACGTATCAAGATTTTAAGGTCTGATCGAGGAGGTGAATTCACATCTGAAGAGTTCACTAACTATTGTGAGCACCATGGCATTCAAAGATAATATTCAGCCCCTAGAACTCCACAGCAAAATGGAGTTGTGGAACGGAAAAATCGCACCGTGCAAGAGATGGCTCGCACAATGCTAACTGAGAGCAAGCTAGCTGACAAATACTGGAAGGAGGCAATCCATACGGCTGTATACATTCAGAATCGATGCTTGATCAGGCCACATGAAGACAAAACTCCTTATGAGCTATGGTTTGGGCGAAAAGCAACAGTCAAGCACTTCAGAGTCTTCGGTAGCAAGTGTTACATCAAGCGTCTTGAACAAAATTCGGGCAAATTTGATGAAAGAGCTGATAAAGGTATATTTCTGGGTTATTCCTCATCTAGTTAGGCTTACAGATGTCTTAACAAAAGGACCAGAAAAATCATAGAAAGTGCCGATGTTAGAATTGATGAAAACCATGAATCAAAGAATGGAACTCATTATGACAGTCCCGTTTATGAGGACTCGAGTGAGATTGATGATGAAGTAGCTAAACCTAATGATTCTGAGAAATCAAAGGATGACTCAGAGGATGCTACACCTAGAAAGAAAAGCACTTGGGTAGAGCAACACCCTAAGGATCAAATCATTGGAGATCCTGAGGCCGGTGTTAAAACAAGACAAAGTGTAGTTAGCAATTACTCACTTGTGTCCACCATTGAACCCAAGACTGTGGCTGAAGCCAGTCTCGATGAAAGTTGGTTGAAAGCTATGCATGAGGAGTTGGAGCAAATTGAGAAGAACTCCACATGGGAACTAGTCTCTAGACCTACCGATAAGAATGTTATTGGTACTAAATGGGTCTTTCGGAATAAGCTGAATGAAGATGGTCAGGTCATACGAAACAAAGCAAGGTTGGTTTGTAAAGGCTATGCTCAAGTTGAAGGCATAGATTTTGAAGAGACCTTTGCACCGGTGGCTCGTCTGGAAGCCATTCGTATGTTTCTTGCATTGGCTGCATACAAAACCTTCAAGGTATTTCAGATGGATGTAAAGTCAGCCTTCTTGAATGGATTACTTGAAGAAGAGGTCTACATTGAGCAACCTGATGGTTTTCTTATTAGAAAAAATTCAGACCTAGTGTGCAAGTTGAAAAAGGCTCTTTATGGGCTGAAACAAGCGCCAAGGGCATGGTATGCAAGGCTGGACCTATATCTCCGCAAGATCGGTTTTGGAAAAGGACTGGTTGATAGCAATCTTTATGTCAAAACAGAGTTGAGCAAACAGCTGGTTGTCATTGTTTATGTCGATGACATAATCTTTGGTGGCAATGATGAGGACATGTGCAGGAATTTTGCTGAAGAGATGAAGAAAGAATTTGAGATGTCAATGCTTGGAGAACTGAAGTTCTTCCTTGGTTTACAAGTTCAGCAGCTGAAACATGGTATCTTCATATCACAGATGAAATACATCAAGGAAATGCTGAAGCGTTTTAACATGGAAGACAGCAAGCCAGTGAGCACACCAATGACAATGAACACAAAGCTAAGCAAAGATGATAAGGGTTCGTCCGTTGATCACACCACTTATCGTTCTATGATAGGAAGCTTGCTTTATTTGACTGCTACAAGACCGGATCTTCTGCAAGCAGTATGTATGGTGGCTCGATTTCAAGCATCACCAACTGAGACGCACCTTACAACAGTAAAAAGGATATTTCGATATCTGAAAGGTACCATGGAGCTTGGCATTTGGTATCCTAAAGGCAAATCCTTTACTCTTGTTGCATACTCTGACGCCGATTGGGCTGGATGTATAGATGATCGCAAGAGTACAAGCGGTGGTGCATTCTATCTCGGTGAAAGGTTGGTGGCATGGCACAGTAAGAAACAAGATTCAGTATCCCTTTCTACAGCGGAAGCGGAATATATTGCAGCGGCAACTTGTTGTACGCAAGTGTTTTGGATGCGGCAAATGCTCTCTGATCTAGGAGTTCCGACAACGGATCCTACGCCGATCCTTTGTGACAACACAAGTGCAATTCACATCTCTAAGAATCCTGTTCAACATTCTAGAACGAAGCATGTTGCAATTCGCTATCACTTTCTCAAGGAAAAGGTTGCAGATGGTGAGGTAAAGTTGGAATATGTCCCAACTACTGAGCAAGTTGCTGATATCTTCACAAAACCTCTGCCAAAGGAAGTCTTCGAGTATCTCCGAAAAAAAATTAGGAGTTACTCACTCTCCTAATTCTTAGGAGATGGGCTTGAAAGGGGGAGCAAAGTATTCCTTGAAAATCCTATTCGCTCCTTCGTTGGTCCCTTTGGACTTGTTGTCAAAGGGGGAGAAAGACTTAAGCTAGGAGAAAGCTATGTTAGAAGAAGTTATGCTATGATAACTTTGGGGAGATTGGTATCAAGAGTGTTAGAGATCTTGATTTTTTTTAAAGACAGGGGGAGACTATGGCTCTGAAGAAGCTTCATGAAGATCAACTAGTTTAATGTGTTCTAAGTGTTGAAGTTCCAAAAGTGTTGCCAACAATTCCAAAGGGGGAGATTGTTGGAATTTGAGATGACTTGAGAAGCTTTATAAAGAATTGAAGTGATTAGTATCTCAAGCATTGTTTTGAGTTGGAATTATTGTCAACACAATGTCACAAGCATGATGTTAGTAGGTTGGTGTTGATAGAGCTTAAAAGAAAAATCAGAGTTGAAACAGTTCAGGAATTCAGAATTCCTGAAGCAGAGTGTGCGGTCGACCGGGCACCCCATGCGGTCGACCGAGCAAGAGAAACCTGCAGAAAAAAGTTTCAGGTAGCTCCCAGTTATTTTCGTGACACAGTGTGTCGTCGGTCGACCGGGACCCCAGGATGTCGACCGAGCACGACAGTTATCTGCTTCCAGACTGTGTATGATGTCGACCGAGCAAGGCAGGATGTCGACCGAGCACGGGAACCAGAGTTGCGCAGAAATTAGAAGTTGTGCACGAAAATTCAGCATTCTTATTTATTTCGTTTGGGACTCTTTCTAAACGAATTGTAGCCTATTTTGAACACTCTTAAGGGTTACCATAACCTATATAAAGGCATGTTTGGTTCGTTTTTAAGTAGACACAAGAAAGGAGAGAAGAAAAGAGAGAGTTTTGGAGAGAAGAGAGTGCTGTTGCTGTGTGCAGTCTTGTTACAAGTTTCTACAGCAAGTGTGGACGAGGATGTGCTCTTGAAGATGGTGTTTCGTCCATAAGATAAGTGTCTCTCAGTTTATGCTTTAACTTTCAATTTGTAAGGGATTGAGAGAGAGAGATTGTAGAGGGGAAGGGCTGTAGAAAAAGGTTTCTACTTTAATTCTGTAGAACATCAAGTTGGTGCTTGGTGTTAGGGGTTTGTTGATCCTATCTGTTGGTGCAGATAAAATTGTAAAGGGAGTCGGTGCTTCCTAGATAGTTGGTGCTATCTGAAACTAAAGGGAGTAGGTGCTTCCTAGATAGTTGGTGTTATCTGAAACTAAGGGTTGGTGCTCTTTGTCGTTGGTTCGACTAAATAGATTCAGACCTGTTCCGGATCGGTGTTCGGACAGTCTTTGAACCGTGGACGTAGCCTTTTGGTGAACCACATTAAATCTGGTGTCCTTGTGTGATTTGATTTGTTTTTGTTGTTAAATTGGACCTGTTTTTAAGGAATCACTGATTCACCCCCCCCCTCTCAGTGATCGCGATATCTAACACATCATATATAGATTTTTCCAAATCACCAACTACATCTCCATAAATAATAACATCATCAGCACTCTTTTTAGACTTCCCTCATCAAATTCTGGCTCATCCTTATCTGCAGCAAGGAGAGCACGAAAGGCAGGTTACTGTGTTTCTAAAATGAGGACTTAGTAACCAAGTTCATAAAGTTGATGTAAAGGTAATCCGATATGTATGGAAAAGAATCCATTGGAATCCATTGCTAAGTAGCCACTATTATATAGGATAATCAGTAGTCACCACAAGAGGCATGGATACCTTCAATTCCCTTCACCGTAATGACTCACTAAAGATGGAAACAAGCATCATCTAAAGGCACGCCTTATTCCCATTTCAAAGAAGCTTTCGGCATATACTAAGCAAAATAAAATATCGCAGTAAATGCGTATTTTCAGGAACTAAAACACAGCAATTGAAATGGCTTTATAAAATTATACAATAAACAAAGCAGCTGTTTAGGAAGTATACAACAACCTCTAGAGTTGAGGGTTAGTCCATCCAGCAAGATGGCGTATAGCATGGACAGCAAAAAGATTGAAACAGACTAAACAGTTCACAGGATTTCCAGGCAAACCAAATGCAAGGATCTTCTTTCCTGCACTTTCTCCAGTTGACATAAAATGAATCTCCGCAAATGTTATAGGCTATGATGCCCAGATACGGCACGGATACTTCAGGGATGGAATAGACACAGCAAGGACACGGATTTTATGAGTAAAAAGTGAAGTATTGGATACGATACAACACGATAAGTTGCCCATTTTAAAGTATCCGTACATCATAGGTTATAGGCTTTCCAGGCTTCATGAGAACCTGAATGAGGGATTTTATAAGAAAAATTCATCACTTTAATGAAAAGGCCTATGGAGATAAATTGATGAGAGTGACAGCAGGTCAATAAAAAATCCTACCCAGAAGACTCTAAATATTCACATTTAAAGAAACAAAAACATGAAAGGTCATTTGAAGGAACAAAAATAAAATCACAATGAAAAGTTATTACTATGGAAAGTATTAAATCTCACCATGGAAATGCCTCTGATCATTCAAAAAGAGAAAATAGGCACCGAGCAAATAACTTGGACAGTGATGTTTCAGAGCGAGAGTAGCTAAAGGAAAGAGCCCTCTCTCAGATGCAAAAGGCTTTTTCAGCAATAGACAGAATGTTTTGCTTCTAATCATTAAGTTAAGCTAATTTTTTTCTTGAATGTTTTAATGTAAGGGTATCCAAGAATATGAACAAATGAAGCAAATTAAAGCAAACCTTTTTTATACCACTAAAGAGGGCATTTGTAAATGCTCTGCATCTTCAGGAACACCTTTCCTTGAGTTTTTACATGCATATTTTTCTTTTATTTTTCTAATTTATAAATAATGGAGAATGGTATAGACTATAGACTTCTTTTTTTTAATGATGTAGACTAGTAGACCCTTCAACAATTTCTCCTTTCCCATGTCCTTGATGTTTTTTCAATAAAGTTCGGTGGTCACCAATAAAAAAATGTACAAGATACATGATTGCCACCTATCCCAACTCTCTCTTTCTCTTTCTGAATGCAACATCTTCACATCATTGCACCTAACCCAACTATTCAGGGTCACCTTTGTGAGTTAAGCTTTTCCCGTCTCCCCTATTCGAGACTACGTTCTTCAAGACTCTACAGTCTAACACTTGTTTCCTTATTGCTTCATCCAAGGTCCCCACTTTTGGTTCCTTGAACCATAAATCCTTTGAGAAATTGTACAGCGGCTGATTCAGCTTTCTATGCACATGCCCAAAATAACTCAAACAATATTCCTTGAAAAAAAAATCTAATATTGAAGCTACTAATAGGCTTCCCCTTATATCCTCATTCCTAATTCTATCTCTTCTATCAAAATCTTTATATAGCTGAATAACACAATTACATTCTTAACGGTAAATTACTGTTTAGCCTGTTCCTTTGAATTTTATATTAGACTCTGAATGTTTAGTGGTGCCTCAATATATAGTGTAAGGATGTAGCATTAAAAGTTCTCTAGTTATATGTTACAAGTACAATTTTAAGAAAATATGTATTTACTATTTTTTATTGGCTTTGATGGTCCTATGTGGATATCTCACACTGTGCGAGACAATCCATGGGGCCCACTTGGGGCTCCACTCCACACGATCAATCCAATCCCGTCACCTACTACGAAAATCCAGGAGACATCTGCACAGGAGCACACCCTTTTTAATTGGTATATCTAAAAAGGTCATCACCCAGTGCGGTCCCGCTGAAGCAGGGTCCTGGGTTTAATTGGTATATCTATTAAATTACAAAATCCTCTATGGTGCCAAATCTGGGAATCTTATTATCTTAGTTTTAACAAATCTGTTACCCCACACTAATAAAGGATCCCATACACTAACCCTATTCATGCAAGCTCTAGTGAGATTTGGTATGAGAAACATTTAAAAAAAATGGTACGAGAAGATAGATTTTCTATTCACTTTTCACAGAAACCAGGAAAAATACATAAATGAGCCATCAAACATGCCTTGCTAAAATGGATGGTCCCTCTCTTTGCTAACAAAGGCTTGACGGAATCTCTATCTCCCATTGAAACACCTCCAGAAGTAAACAATATATCAATCCCACTAGAATTGGCATAGTCAAGAATCCTTTCAAGATCTTCTTCATTGTCATGAGCAATGCCCAGGTCAACTGTTTTGCACTGTTGCTGTATGGCAGCTGCCAGAAGCATAGAACGGTTGGAGTCTCTGATCTGATTAACAACAAAGAATGGCCATCAAAGTATAAAGCATATCAGATCTAACATTCGAACATAACCTAGTTCAATATCCAACAGTGAAGTTAAACATAAAAAATAAATGCCAAAGATTGACTAATTGACTCCATCATCCATATGCCCTTGAATAATACAAAGTTCCATGTCTTACAATTTTATCCAAACAAAAAATATGTACAACCTAGCCATGGCTTAGATACTGAGTTGTAGGCTCTTCAAGCTCATCCCCTGTTGAAAGCACCGCAATTGTTGGCCTTGGTTACACCTGCATGTTGCGTAACCCATGATACCAATGTATGACATCCATTTATAGTTTCTAAGCAGCATTATACAGAACAAATAGGATTACCTTCGCCATCATTACTCCCACAGTTGCAAGTAGGCCAATTTCCGAAGTACCTATTAGCTCACCTGACTTCATAACAATAGCACCTTTATCAATGTCAAACCCCTGACCAATTAACAAAAGGATTTAATAGACTCATAGCAAACAACAACATATTCTTTCAAGTGGCACACTAATTATTTATTTCTTAAAGGTAATCGACATTTAACCAGTTGGGCCAAGATAGACCAGAATGGAGAAACAGAAATACATAATTCATGTGGGTGATCCCAGCATAGTTGGGACAACGCTTTGATGATGATGATGAATCAACATCCAATACTATGAAAAAAGTTATACCACTTGACGTATATTGAGACCTAGGCTAGCTCCGACCAATATTTTGACAAACTTTACTCCACCGTAAGTGTCTTTTATTTGTTCAACATTTGCAATTGGCACAACAACATCAGCACCTTCAGGTATTGGTCCTGTAAAAAAAAGATCATATAGCAACAAATAAAATTTTCAAATTCAAAGTCAATGAGATGCCATAGGTGTGTGGGGAGATTTTCAAGACTCCAGGATTATGCTAATCTCGGCTATAAGATGTCAATAAGCACTCTCACGTGCCATCCACATGCCATCCAGGCACGCCTCGGCTACCGGGAAAGAGACCTCAGCCGAAACCAGAATGACTTTGGTTGCTAGTGCCGAGCTCGTCACCAAGGGTCCACTTCAGCTAAAGACCTTGACCCCGGCCAAAGGAGCCGGGACAAGCCGAAATGAAGAAGAACCCTTCGCGCCCCACGCCCGCCACATCATCAGACACGTGGCAGAATAGGGGCGCGAGCCAGAGGGACAGATGCGACATCCCAGCCATCCACAATCTTCGCCAGATCGCTGACAGGGCGGCATCCAGCGACTGTAGCCAAATCAGGGCAAGGCCCAAGGATGGATCCAATGGGACCTCTACCGCCAAAGATGTCCAACATGATCTGGCCCAACATGACATGCATTTAATGCAATGTGAGCTGATCGGACTGGCAATAAATGCTTTGTGGGCTGTGATGGACCCGCATTTATTACTTTGTGGGCT
This sequence comes from Litsea cubeba, assembly GCA_012931725.1. Taxonomy (NCBI): domain Eukaryota; kingdom Viridiplantae; phylum Streptophyta; class Magnoliopsida; order Laurales; family Lauraceae; genus Litsea; species Litsea cubeba. The sequence goes on along the minus strand of CM022946.1, from coordinate 42,803,095 downwards.
AATAAAAGTTTCCCTATCAAATCAAGGGACCCACTCCAAAATATCATCCAAATATCATCAAGAGTCCTCTATAAATAGGACCCCATTCCATAACCAAGGTACGCAACCTGCACACTTGAGAGCTGTTACTCTGCCTCTCTTCTTCCTCTCCTTCCTTTTCTAACTTAGGCATCGGAGAGCCTTGCGCCGCCCAGGCCAAGGTCCTCTGACTGTTTGTTCTTCCCTTTCAGGCTTTGAGGCAGCAGATCTTCCTAATCCTTTTGGATAAGTGCTATAAGGCACCCCTAATCTTGTGAGTCACATTTTTTGCACTTACAATTGGCGCCGTCTGTGGGGAAGTATCACCCCAACCTTCTCAAACACCATGCCTCCAAAAGCCAAGAGAGGCGGAGAGTCTTCAAGACCGATCATTCGGCTACCGGGCCCGTCGACGGACGTCCCTCCTCAAGGACGGTCCGGAGCGGGGCCTGGCGCGTTTCCAGGCGAGGAGCGCCTGGGCTCTCACCTCTTCGTCGAAACTCCCTTCCAAGAGCAAGTTGAGGACTCACCCTCGGGCGAGGAAGTCACGCCTCCCCGACAGACGAGCATCGACACGAGCGTCCTCGGAAAGACAAGGCCGTGGCAGTTGACAAGCCACGCCGACCGCGACACCCCGATGACGGACGGGATATCGCGGCTCAAAACGCCCTTATCCAGAAGCAGGAGAGAGTAATCCGCCAGCTCCAGCAGCAACTGAGAGCAGCACAAATTGCCTCGTTAAGGCAGCCCTCTGAGCCCTAAGGCGAGAAGAGAGCCGTCCCGAGCAAGGTAGTCCAGTACCCCCACGAGGACTTGAGAGCCTTTTTGGATCAAAAGCGCAGCCAGGCCCACGATGAAGGCTCGAGCAACAGCCGAAGTCATCATGGCCGTGACGGACGAGCTCATAGCCATCACAGTCGAGACCACTCGAAGTGGAAGCCAAGAGCACCGACACCAGAGAAGGATGACGAGCAAGAGCGGCTCGACAAGCGTATCAAGCTAGCTCTTCAGCATAACTTGGAGATGCGGGACCAGCAAGATATTTACGGCCCCACCGACTTGGGGGTTTCTCCCTTTATGCGGGATATCGAGGAAACTCCTTTGCTCAAGAAGTTCTCGGTCCCGCGGTTCGTCCCTTACGACGGAGTCTCAGATTCAGCCGCTCACCTACGGCATTTCTCTCAGAAGATGTCCATCTGGGGGAACGAGGGTCACCTCAACTGCAAAATATTCTCCTCCAGTCTGGGCGACCTCCCCCTGAAGTGGTTCTGCGCCCTCCCGGAGAAGTCTATCTCGAGTTGGAGACAGCTACAACTCTCCTTCTTGAAGAAGTTTCAGGCCTACAGCGTCGTCCCTAAGACCGATGCTGATATTCTGGCCCTAAAGATGAAGCAGGGTGAGACGATCACCCAGTTCGCCAGACGATTCTGGGCGATCTACAGCCAGATTGAGGTTACTAGGGACGAAGTGGCAATTTTCGCCTTCCGAAACACTCTGTTACCGGGGAACGAGCTTAGGAAAGACCTGGCCGGAGACCCCGTAGCCTCCGTGCCAGCTTTGATGTCCAGGATAAAGCGCTATGTCGCCCGGGAGGAAGATGACATCTAGGCCCGGAAAAACCACGACGCGGGACAAAAGGAGAGGGGCAACCAGCCCCAGCAGAAGGGTAAGAAACCCTTCCAGAAGGAAGAGCCGAAACAAGCTTGGGTCTCCAGTTCGGCAAGGGCTACAACATCCAGGTCTGGGGGCAGCAGGAAGACTAGACCTCCTCCCGATGCCTACCAGGCAGTGAATGTCGTCTTCAAGGAGCCGATCCACCAGATTATGAACAAGATCAAGAACAGGCCATCCTTCAGCTGGCCTCAGCCCATGCAGAGTGATTCCTCCTCCCGCGACCAGAGCAGGTTCTTTGCCTACCACAAACAGAATGGGCACAAAATCGTGGAGTGCAGGACCTTGAAGTTTCACCTGGAGAAGCTCGCCAAGGCATGCCACCTTGAGGAGTTTGTCAAAGCAGAAGATGCCGGCAGCAGCCGAGCTCATCAGAGCGCACATAAGGAACCAGACAGTGAGGAGTCTGAGAAGATCATCAATGTGATCCATCTAGTGCCCTCAGTTCCCTCTCCCTCAGCTAGAGGCAATGCCTAGGCCCGTGCCGAGGCCAAGCAAACCTCCCATGGGAAAGAGGTGATGAGGGCCGAACTCGGGCCAACGTCCAAGAGAGGCGGTCGCGCCTGGCCATCTCATTTTCAGATAAGGACCTAGAGGGAGTGCAGCTTCCCCATAATGATCCCCTGCTCCTGACAATGAAGTTGAGAGACTTCACAGTGAAGAGGATCCTCGTCGACTCCCGTAGTTCATCCGAGGTCCTCTACTACAAATGCTTCAAGAAGATGGGACTCTCAGAAGCTGATTTGAAAAAGGCCCATGCGCCCCTCATAGGGTTCAGCGCCAAACCAGTCTACCCTAAGGGAAGAGTCACTCTGGAGACCAGGGTGGGCGGAGCCTCCGTGATGGCTGACTTTCTGGTAGTGGACGCCCCTTCTCCCTACAATGATATCATGGGCAGGACGTGGCTCCACAAGATGGAAGCAGTTCCCTCCACTCTCCACCAGAAGCTGAAGTTCGTGCTCGAGGAAAAGGAAGGCAAGATGGAGGTGGTTACAGTCGAAGGGGATCAGCAGCTAGCCAGGCAGTGTATGTTGGCCATGGTCCCTAGAGAGAAGGAGCCAGAGCGAGTGAATTTGGTAGAGTTCGAAAAGGGGCTGGACGAGATCGGCCGGGATCCTGACAAGAAGAGAATTGAAGATCTAGCCGAAGTCAGGCTCGACCCACTGGACCCTGACAGATTCTTCCTAATCGGCACCCAACTGCCCAACCCCGAGAGAGCTGAGCTCTCAAGATTCCGGATGCAGAACGTAGATGTCTTCGCTTGGACCCCGAGCGAAATGCCTGGGGTCGACCCCAAGGTCATGTGGCACAGGCTGAACGTGGATCCCAACCACAAGCCAGTGGTGCAGAAGGCCCGCAGGACGGGGTTGCAACAGACGGAAGCGGTGGTCGAAGAAGTCGACAGGTTGCTAAGAGACAGGCACAATCAGAGAAGTCCAGTACCCAGTCTGGCTGGCCAATACAGTGGTGGTCAAGAATAAAACTGGCAAATGGAGGGTATGCGTAGATTTCACAGACCTTAACAAAGCTTGCCCAAAGGACAGCTTCCCTCTTCCAAAGATTGATCAGATGATCGACGCCACTGCTGGCCATGATAGAATGAGCTTCCTCGACGCTTATAGAGGTTATCACCAGATTTCGATGTTCGAGCCAGACGAGGCAAAAACTGCATTCATAACCCCCACGGCACTTATTGCTACAAGGTGATGCCCTTCGGACTGAAGAATGCGGGGGCAACTTATCAGCGCCTCGTCACAAAAATGTTCCAGGCTCAGCTTGGCAGGACAGTCGAGGTCTACATTGACGACATGGTCATCAATTCCAAGCAGTCCAGCAACCATCTGGCGGATCTGGCCCAAGTCTTCAGCATCCTCCGGGAGTTCAAGCTCAAACTGAATGCCTCCAAATGCATTTTCGGCGTTGCTTCTGGCAAGTTCCTCGGAAGCCTAGTAACGCGGAGGTTGATAGAGGCCAACCCGGACCAGATCACAGCAATCCTAGGAATCCAAAGCCCATCTACTGCCAAGGAGGTCCAGAAGCTTACTGGCATGGCTGCAGCACTCAATCGCTTCATCAACAGATCATCAGATAAGTACCAGCCTTTCTTTCAGCTTCTGAAAAATAATTTAAAGTTTCAATGGACCCCTGAGTGCGACCAAGCATTGGAAGCACTCAAAACTTATCTGTCTTCACCACCTTTACTCTCTACCCCAACTCAGGGGGAGATATTGTACCTGTATCTTGCGGTCTCAGATCATGCGGTGAGCTCCGTCCTCGTCAGGGAGGACGATGGAATACAAAAACCAATCTACTATACGAGCAAGATCCTCCTTGATGCCGAGACCAGATACCTTTTGCTTGAGAAGCTTGCGCTGGCACTCAACAGTGCCTCCCGCAAGCTCTCCCATTATTTTCAATCCCACACGATTATGGTTATCACGGAGCACCCACTCCGATCTATATTCAAGAAAGCTGACTTTTCAGGGCGAATCTCAAAATGGGCAGTCAAATTAGTGTAGTACGACATCCAGTACCATCCCAGGACTGCGATCAAAGCCCAGATTCTGGCAGACTTCATTGTAGAGTTTGTCTTTCCAAGCTCGGCTTCGACCCAGCCCGGCACTGAACTGGGGGGCATAGGGCAGGAGCATGAAGTCACTGAGGTCGAACAATTTTGTCAGAGTCAAGTTCCTATCTCGGCATGGAGAGTCTTCGTCGATGGCTCATCCACCTCCAAGAGAGCTGGCGCCGGCATAGTTCTCCAATCGCCAGAAGGACTGGTCATAGAATAAGCCTTCACCTTGGACTTCAAAGCAATGAACAATGAAGCAGAGTACGAAGCTCTAATAGCAGGGCTAAATAGTGCCTGAATCCTCGGAGCCCAGCAATTGGTGGTCTTCAGCGATTCACAACTGGTAACTAGCCAGCTCACTGGAGACTACGAAGCCAGGGACGACAGGATGGCGTCCTACTTAACCCTCGTGAAGAAACTGCTCTCTCATTTCCAGACAGCCGAGGTCAGGCAGATCTCCAGAGATACTAACACGCATGCTGATGCGCATGCAAACCTGGCCTCCTCTGTCGAAGCAGGAAAGAAAAGAACTGTTGAGGTTGGATCGATACCAAGATCAAGCCTAGAGCTCCATTCATCTCGACAAGTCCTGTGCGTTGATCTCGGCCCGAGCTGGATGGACCCAATCGTCTCTTACCTAAAGGACGACCAGCTCCCCGAAGACAAGAATGAAGCCCACCGAATCAGGCTTAAGGCAGCTCGATTCTGGCTATCCCCTGAATGCAAGCTCTACAGAAAATCCTTCACAGGTCCCTACCTTCAATGCATCCATCCAAGCAAGGTGGACGACTTTCTGTATGAGATCCACAAAGGAATCTGCAGTAGTCACATCGGAGGGCAGTCACCGGCCTATAGAGCTATAAGCCAAGGTTACTGGTGGCCGTATATGCAGAAGGACGTGCAAGTATATACCAGGAAATGCGAAAAATGTCAGAAGTTCTCCCATTCTCTTCATCAGCCAGCACAAGACCTGAGTCCCTTCTCTAGTCCATGGCCCTTCGCTCAATGAGGGCTAGACATTGTGGGACCTCTCCACCGAGCTCCAGGGAACAAAAGATGGCTGATAGTTGCTACAGACTACTTTACGAAGTGGGTAGAAGCTAAACCGCTATCCTCCATCACTGAAAGGGACTCCAAGAATTTGGTTTGGAAGAACATCATAACGAGGTTCGACATCCCCAGGAACCTGATTTCGGGCAACGGAACTCAGTTCGACTCCAACTTCTTTAGAGACTTCTGTCAAAAGCATGGCATCAGGAGCCACTACTCCACTCCGGCGTACCCGCAGAGCAATGGTCAGGCCGAAATCTCTAACAAAGTACTGCTTGACGGCCTGAAGAAGCGATTGGACAAAGCAAAAGGGAGATGGGTAGAGGAGCTTCCCAGCTTGTTATGGGCATACAGGACAACTCTGAGACGATCCACCTCGGCAACACCCTTCTCTTTGGCCTACGGGTGGAGGCAGTCATTCCCTTGGAAATTTGCCTCCCCACCTTGAGGACAGAGCTGGTTGACCAAGGCCGAAATGAGATGAACCTGGCAATAGAGCTGGACCTAGCCGATGAGCGTCGAGAAGCGACAGCTATACGATTGACCGACTATCGGCAACGGCTAGCCAAAGGATACAATGAAAATGTCAGGGAAAGAAATTTCTCAGTAGGAGAACTGGTCCTGAAGAAGACCATGCCAGCTGACAGAGACCCAAATGAAGGAAAACTGGCCCCAAACTGGCATGGCCCGTTCAGGGTGGTCTCAATGGCAGGACGATCTTCTTATAAACTTGAAGACTTAGAAGGCAGGCAGTTGCCGAGACCGTGGAATGCATCTCACTTGAAGAAGTTCTATTTCTAAGATGTAATGGAAATCTCAGGATCAATGAAAGCAGCATTTGCCCTATCATCAGTCTATGTCATCTCATCTAAGTTCGGCAGCTTTGGGTTCATACACCCTGGGACTGACTTCAGATTCGTACATCCAGTCTTCCCTAAATTTTGGGTTCACACGCCCATGGACTAACTTAGGATTATACATCCAGTCGCTCCTAAAACCCTGGGTTCATACACCCTGGGACTGACTTTGGATTCATACATCAAGTCTTCCCTAAATTTTGGGTTCACGCGCCCATGGACTGACTTAGGATTTATACATCCAGTCGCTCCTAAAACCTTGGGTTCATACACCCTGGGACTGACTTCGGATTCATACATCCAGTCTTCCCTAAATTTTGGGTTCACGCGCCCATGGACTGACTTAGGATTTATACATCCAGTCGCTCCTAAAACCTTGGGTTCATACACCCTGGGACTGACTTCGGATTCATACATCCAATCTTCCCTAAATTTTGGGTTCACGCGCCCATGGACTGACTTAGGATTTATACATCCAGTTGCTCTTAAAACCCTGGGTTCATACACCCTGGGACTGACTTCAGATTCATACATCCAATCTTCCCTAAATTTTGGGTTCATGCGCCCATGGACTGACTTAGGATTTATACATTTAGTCGCTCCTAAAACCCTGGGTTCATACACCCTGGGACTGACTTCGGATTCATATATCCAGTCTTCCCTAAATTTTGGGTTCACGCGCCCATGGACTGACTTAGGATTTATACATCCAGTCGCTCCTAAAACCCTGGGTTCATACACCCCCGAGATCAGCCCCGAACTCAGGCTCGCACAACCGAGATCCTCGAGACTCTAGGTTCATCTCAGCTAAAAACTAGCACAGAAATAAAGAAAATAGCAGTGCAAGCACAGAAGTGCAGAAAAACAGCACATAAATAAAGAAAAAAGCAGTGCAAGCACAGAAGTGCAGAAAAGCAGCACAGAAAAGCAAAAAAGAATGCAAGGATGCAGATTATACAGTACATCTGATCAGAAACTTCATTTTTTATTAAATGTAATTTCTTCATTACATGGGTTACAGAAAAAAGAAAATACAATAAGGAGACTCGCAGCCCTCTAAAAATAGAAAAAGAAAGCAGACGTCGAGGCTGATCTTCGCTGATCCATTGCTTGGAGGTTCTGGGAGACCCTGATCTTCGCTGACTCTTCAGTCTGATCTTCAGTGTCAGGAGCTCTTCAACACCCTCTGGTTTGCGAGCAAGCTCCAAGCTCCTGATCCACTATTTGGAGATCTTCAGCCCGAAGGCCTCTCGATCCGTTCCTGAAAGCCACACCCGACCCTGCAGGATCAAGACAAGACCCTCAAGGATCAGGTGCGCAACCAACTCCCATCTACAGAGAATAATCACCTCCCAGCCTCATCGGTAGGAGATGATCTCTTCTCAACCACATCGACGGGAGTTAGCCGTGGACCCGCGTTCGGAGAACGCGTGGTCCACGGGGACCATCTTCAGAGAACGTGCAAACCACGAAGGACAGCCCCCCCGGAGGAAGCTGTCTTCAGTCATAGGGGGTTCATCCGGAGCAGGTCCCCATGGTAATGGCAAAATAAAAAGTCCTAGTTCTATAGAATGCCAGATTGGCTGACAGAAAGAGACAGGTCCCCATGGTAATGGCAAAATAAAAAGTCCTAGTTCTTTTTCTCCTATGACAAGCTTGCTACCTCTATTTATAGGAGGAAGAAGGATCCGTTCCTCAAGAAAATTTATAAGGCGAGGTCTCCCACGCCCCACGTGGAAGTGCACATTTTTTATAAATTGACTGACGGTTCCAATGGTGACACGTGGAGCCATCTGCTCGTTTTCCTCATTGGCCGTACCGCTGCACTTACTGCTATTTATGGGCCTCAGAATGCGGGACATCAATGCAGATAACTATGAAGACCGTTCGGTACTCTCTCCAACTCAAGACTCTCACGTCACATCAAAGCACTCAGCCGGACTCAAGCACGAAGGGGCCGAACTCAAAAAGATAACACAGAATGGACAAACGTTGCTTTTCATTAAAAGTGAAGGATGTTACAGAACTAAAGACTACATTGCATTACAAAAGGAGGAGAAAAAACTACAAGTATGAAAGCAGGAAAAATACAAGAGAACTACAGTGGCTTCGGCGACTCCACCAGCACAATCACTGTCTCTGATGGACTGGCAGTCTCGGCGACGACCGCGGCCTTCTCTTGCGCATCACCTGTAGGAGGGGCAGAGGGAGTGTCGCCCGCAGAAGATGTAGCCGGAACGTCACCAGCTGGAAGAGTAGTAGGAGCACCATCCGGAACAGGGCTAGCTGCAGGGGCATCCGCTGGGGCACTTTCGGTCAGCGGAGCAGAGCTCGGCTTGGGTTCTGAGCCGAAATACTTCGGCAAGTTCTGATAGATCGGGTGATCTTTAGGAACCCCCACTCGTCTAAGAGTAGCCAGACATCCCTCCTCAAACAAGATAGAGGTGATCTCCTCCACCTGCCTCTCGTACTCCTCGGTGGCCTGGTCCACCCCCTTCTGAAAGGAAGATTGGGCCTCAGCCTGCAGCGAAGACTTGAGGTCGGCGTTCTTCTTCTTCAGCCGCTCGACTTCGGCATACCCAGCCTTCAGCTTGGCGTTCTCATTTTTTAGCTTCTTGACTTCGGCACGCCCGGCTAGGACTTCAGAACGCTGCCTCATCAACTCAGCCGCCGAATCAGCCTTCGCTCTGGCCAGCTCCGCCTCCAGCTCGGCAATCCTCTTGGTCTTCACCCAGATCTCACCCTTCAACTGATGGGTTGTCGACGTGAGGTCGGTGGTGCTGACCAGCGCCACATCCAGCTGTTCAGTTGCCTCGGCGCTGCTCCTCTTCAGCTCTCCCAGCTCTTTCTTCAATTTATCCCTCTCGGACTCCAGGTGGGTGATCCTGGAGACGTTCCTGTCGCTCCTTTCCACCACCAACTGGAGCCTCTGCACGTTCTGCAAAAGAAAAACAAGTCAATTGGAAGCAACCGAAATGAAATACTTCAAAAGAAGCATCAAGGTACTTACCAAGAGAGCGACCTGGATCGCCGAGCCCAGCAGAGACTCGCTGTCATACTTCGCGTGCTGCTCCATGTCACGCGGCAGGGCACAGGCTTTGGCGAGGGCCCCGATGACATTAGAATTCCCCAGCACCCGGTCCTCCACGTTTAAGGGCTTTCCGGGCTGGGTCTCCAACCTAGGCCTCCATGCCGCCGGGGCAGCGCGAGGTCCGGAGGCCGATCCGGACCCCTGCCCTACAGAGATACTGAGGTCGCGAACCGACTCAGCAGCAGCCTTGCTCACTGGCACACTCTTTCCGGGGGGTGCCTTGCCTCCAGAGGTGTGCGTAGGCGTCTTATCTTTAAGGGCCTGCTCGGCCTCAGAATCTTTCTCTCCCTCCTTGGACCTCTTCCTGGGCGGAGATCCATCCCTCGGGCGATCCGGTGAACGCCTACGTGCCCCCTCGCTCTATGTGGTGACCGGGATAGAGGTAACAGCAACTCCCCTTGAGCCGGAAGCCACATGGGTGCTGGCTGCTGAAGGCAGTTGCAGAAGAAGAGGATCCGCGCCTGAACTTGGCTGCCAGATCCTTGGTTCCCGGCACACTTGAGCTGCCCTCCATTCTTTCCTCTGGGTCAGATGCGTAAGCCTCTACGATCTCCCTTAGACTCGGAGACCCCGAACTGGAAGAAGTAGATGCCTCGGCGCCTGACGCAGCTTGGCTCGCAGCGGGATCAATCAAAGGAACGCCTGCAGGCACGGCCATAGTGACAGAAGGAATATCAGGCTACAACTCGTCCTCCGACACCGCCCGAGTCCTCTTGTAATGGCCACGGTACCTCGGTGTGTACCCTAGCAATTTCCAGACAGTTCTGTTCTCATGCCCGGCGTACTTTTCGACCTTCCTATGGTCAGCGAAGTTCTTTTTCCAGCCGTCGCTCGCAGCCCGGCGCTGCCTCGCTCGCAGTTCTGTACAGTGAACAACGCAAGTATCAGTTCGGCAATACGATAGTCAGACCAAAATAAACAGAATGAAGAAGCGATATTTACTTGGGACGGCCCCGAGGTGGCGAGGAACCCTTAGCGTCTTGTCCTCACCGGCGCCGAACTCCCATTCCCCCGAGACACAGAAAAGATCCTCCTCGGCATTTTTACTAGAATCCTCCAAGGCCAGAACGAAGGCCTTTCAGAGCTGCTTCACCCGAAGATAATAGTTGTCTCCCTCGGCCTTATAGATATCGTACACGTCCTCGATATCGTGAACGCCCAAGTTGATCCCCAAGATCTCGTTCAATTTCGCCGTGCCCATGATGACTTTGAAGCCATTGGGCATCAGCTGGCAAGGAGTAATGGACCAGGCGCTAAGGCAGGCTCTAAGCAGGGGGTGCAGAGGAAGTTTGACCCCGCCCTCGATCGCAGAGATCAAGGGGAATGGCATCCAGCCGCTGGACCAGCAGTGCAGAGCATGGTCGCAGGGAGTCGCCGGCCTGAGGCGGACCCCCTCCGGAATATTTAACGCTGCCCTAAACCTAGCCATGCCCTCAGACGTATCTAACTGAAACCTAGGGGCTGCCATCTCTACAGCTTAGGAGAAGAAGGTGAAAAAAACCCTAGAGACAGAAACCCTAAAAGAGATTGGGGCACGGAGTTGCTTACTGAAACAGAAGGGCGAGTCAGGAATCAACACTGGGCACGCCTTGTGATTGTCCTCGCCAGAGCACTATGGAAAGATCTTGAGAAGACAGACGAAGACCAAAGCAAGATTCAAGGGCAAGGGCAGAGAAAATCAGAAGCGAAGATAAAGAAAGCAGAATGGAGGAAGACAACCCTATTTATAGGGGAAAGAAGCACCCCTTGGGTGCCATTTCAAGAATTCGAAAAGACAGAATCGCAATCTGCGCCTGTCTCATCAATTTGATGACGCAGTCAGTGATGCAGTGACATGTGTAGCCCCCATTTCGTTTCCCGGAGTGAACAGGATGCATCATTAAATTGCCTCGAAGAAGTCGAAGCGGCACCAAGTAATGATCGGACACGTCTCCAGACGGACTCTCTAGCTTCCGACCTCTAAAAGCTAAGGCTCCTAAGAAGTCACAAGCTAGGGGGCAATTGTGTGGGGGAATTTTCAAGACTCCAGGATTATGCTAATCTCGGCTATAAGATGTCAAGAAGCACTCTCACGTGCCATCCACGTGCCATCCAAGCACGCCTCGGCTGCCGGGACAGAGACCTCAGCCGAAACCAGAATGACTTTGGCTGCTAGTGCCGAGCTCGGCACCAAGGGTCCACTTCGGCTAAAGAGCTTGACCCCGGCCAAAGGAGCCACGACAGAAGCCGAAATGAAGAAGAACCCTCGTGCCCCACGCCCGCCACGTCATCAGACACGTGGCAGAATAGGGGCGCGAGCCAGAGGGACAGATACGACATCCCAGCCATCCATAATCTTCGCCAGATCGCTGACAGGGCGGCATCCAGCGGCTGTAGCCAAATCAGGGCAAGGCCCGAGGATGGATCCGATGGGACCTCTACCGCCAAAGACGTCCAACATGATCTGGCCCAACATGACATGCATTTAATGCAATGTGGGCTGATCGGACTGGCAATAAATGCTTTGTGGGCTGTGATGGACCCACATTTATTACTTTGTGGGCTGATAAGAGTTTCCCTATCAAATCAAGCGACCCACTCCTCCTAATCCCTTTGGATAAGTCCTATCGGGCACCCCTATTCTTGTGAGTCACATTTTTTGCACTTACAATAGGTATTCTCTTTTTTATTTTTCGCAGGCCCATCAAACTACAAGACCACTTTTCCCTTTGTGCTATTTGTTGTGTATATAAAAATAATGCAGTCTACAACGGCCTACAAGCCCCTATTACTCCTAGATGATTCACAAACAACAGAAAAAGAGCAGAAGGGCCACGGACCATATATGCTGCCGTCAACATCAAATCAGGCTAAAAATGAGTAATCTAACTAGCACATGCTAAAATTCCACTGGACGTTCATTTTGATTTTAGTAGCAGAAAGAATGAATAATAGCAAATCCATGTCCTAACAATCTTCCTTACAATGGTTATGTGAAGAAGGATGATCCAGTTTGATGGGCTTATTGAGAAATGATGAGGATAATAATCCCCATCCAATTTGGCGACCTCGAGAGTGCAAATTGTTGTGCTGTGATGTCTTTAAATATTATTTTGAAAGAGGTAACATAAATATATTAATAAGAAAAGATGAATACAAAAATACAAACATGTGATGAAGATGATAGCTTCATAGAAAATATGTTGAATATTGGCAAAGTAGCTAGTGTCTCCTTCGGTGGAAATAATGCTGATATGTGTTCCATTAAAGGTTTTCAGAATAAGGACTGCAAGGGGAAAAGTCTAAAACTAAAGCTAGAGGGAAAGGAAAACAGAAGTTACAAAACTTACGTAGTTCAAACAAATGATGACTGGATGTCATGGTCAAAGAGAAGGGGACTATGGCAGCGGTGCGATGTTTTTACTTTTTAATCCCCTTTCAAAGGGTTACTAGTGGAGGGATGTGAATATTTATACTAGTATTTTCTTTGGGGGTTTTGGATATGGCTCTAGCTTAGTGGTTTGTTATTAGCCTCTTGGTGGGCTGGTGCTTTTTCGTTTCCTTTGTTTGACTTGTTCACTTGTTTGGTTCAATGTCATTTTGTAGAAATAAAATCATTACCGCTTCAAAAGGAAAAGAAAAAAGAAAAAAAAATCTTGGACCATACACCTAATATGAATAACTATCTCATCCAAAAAAAGCTCTACCCCTTTGATTGATAACTACAAATACAATTATTTAACTATTCGAGAAAATAAGTTAGTAAACAAGTAAACAAACATCACTATAAGCAAAAGTCAAGAGAGCATTGGATATGGGAACATTTTGGGACCTTCCTGTCCACGGTATGGAACAAATATTATACCTCAACATCACTTTAAGGTGGGACCAACAGGAAACTGTACATCCCAGTGGCTTAGAAAGCCTTCTCTTTTTGTTTTTTTGGCACATTCAGTATTTTACTTAGGGAAAAGAAATGCTTTCCTTATAGAAGAAATTTTGGAGACCCTATGTAGATCTCTACCCTTAACCCATTAATCCTTCACCCATTTGATAAAACCACCTTCAAAGGAATCCATTTTTATACATCAAATTGAATGTGATATGCATATGTAATATATATATAGAGAGATACCCCCAGTTGTGACATATGCAACATTTGTGGGAGTCACAGTTGCACCAATTCCGTCACTTCCAGCTCTTGATTCAGAAATTACAGGATATTCACCAGGCACATATGAAGCAACTACGGCATAACCATCCTGGAAAAAATATAATAAACACATACTAAAACAAAATAAAATGTCAAGGAAATCAAATTGAGAGTTTAATTTACCCTCGTATATTGATACCTACCCCCCAAAGGAGAAATTGGTGCCCCAGATTTCCAATGACAAGAAATGACATTAAGAAAATGCCATTTATATAATTTTCCCTACCAGACAGAAATTTCTCCAATTCCTCAGACAATTACAGGATTTTCTAAGGGAAAGTGTAACACAATGTACCATAAGATTTTAATAGCTTTATCGGTTTCTTAACTATTAGCTAATGAGTCAAAAAAGATAATGATCAATGATAGATATGTAGTTGGTTGTGGGTTGTTAGAAGTAACTCAAACCGGTATATAAGGAAACCTCATAATCTGCTAATCTAACAACATATATGATACTAAACACTTAAGGGTCGTTAGTCTTTGCAAAGAACAAAGTGCTGAGAATAATGATGCATCTAAAATGGTATTACCTCATTTCAATTTTCATTCTCTGGGATGAGGTAGTAGGAACAGACGAGAACAGATGAATGTTAGGGATTTTGTGTATTTGCAATTTGATGGATGCATTATCATTTTATTCATCTCATGAATTTTCACACATGCATTGATTTAGAATATCTTGAAATTTTAATTTTCACTTATATGGTTTTAAAACTTTCAGAATTCATGTTTCATGCATATTTGTGTTTTAAACTTGGTTGCATTTAGTTTGAAAAGGATTTTTTATAAATCAAGTTAGCCAATGTTTTAAAAGTTTTAAATCATCTTAGGCATTTTAGTTTTCTTGTTTTTAAAACTCTTAAAATGATTTAAAACATGTTTCCTAGCTTGATTCTATGGCTTAAAGTCTCCACAAGAAAATCTCTCTTAAAATGGTTTTTCGGTTACCTTGTGGTTACCTCGCGGCTAGCCGCATGAATAGTAACATCACTATTCACTAGCCGTTTGAATAGTATCATCACTATTCACTGTTCACTATTCACTGTTCACTAGCCATTTTATAACCGTGGGGCTAGCCGTTGCAACCTTTTTGGCTATAAAAAGGGATAGTTTCTTTGAGAAAAAACGTAGAACTTTTGAAGAGTTTTGAGGCCAAGGAAGGAGGATGTTTTAAGAGCATTAGTGAGGGGAATATGAGGCTATTCCATTGATTCAATCTTGGAATCTTTTTCTAATGGGCATGCTCCCTTTTCTTTTTTTATATCATGCTTTGTTTTAATTATTGGTAAATGAATTTTAGCATGATAACTATGATGTGTTGAATCCTTTATCTTATTTAATCTTGGATTTATTTATGTTGGATTCTTCACCTTAATTCAAACCAAGTTTGATTTAAAAACTTCATTAATCATGCTTTGCCAAAACATTTGATTTCTTTTATAGCATGATTCATTTACTTGGTTGAATCCTCATTAGTTGTTTTCAATCACTTTAGAACATTAGTTAAACTAGTTTGTTTTGAAAACAACTATGCACATGCATCACATGTTTAGTTAAATAGTTTCATACAACTTGTGAGCTTTTGATTATCAAATCATCAACAAGTTAGTTTTTATACATGTGATTTGCATTTCTCTTCAATCAAATTCTTTATGAGTCTTAAACTTTTAATTGCATTAAGCATATATTGATTGGACTTATTTTAAAACTTGATTGAAGTATTCACACATACACAACATGAGCATTCATATTTGCATTTCATAGTGTTTGTGTGAGTTGATTTTATACTTTCATATCCGCCTAATTAAGAGGAAATTTATTGAGCTTAATTGTATCTCTTAATAGTGTTTTGTGAAGGTACTTCCTTGAGAGAAAATCTATTTATGTAAAGGTTATTGCTTAGCCTAAGAAAAGCATTGTGTAAAGGTTATTGCTTAGCCTAGAAAAGCATCTTGTATAGGTTGTTGTTAAGCCTAGAAAAACAACATTGTAGAGGTTATTGCTTAGCCTATTGAAAAGCATACATAGTGAAAATCCGGTGGGGTGTAGGTACACAAGCCAGTAGTGGACGTAGGCATTGAGGTCGAACCACTATAAGTCATTGTGTCATGGTGTGTGCTTTGTGGTGATTCTTTTCATTAGCTTCCGCACTTTAGTTCTATATCATCATGTGTGACTAGTAAATTGAAAGAAGTTAAAATTTATCATAATTGGTCACTAATTCATAGCTCACCCTATTCATCCCCCCTCTAGGGTTTGGATCCCGCACTTTCAATTGGTGTCAGAGCCTCGTGCTCTATTTTAGGATCAAGTATTTGGAACTCTTGATTAGGTGTAAAAACCTAGAGTTAAAACCCTAGTGTTGTGTTTTTATGAAAATCATTAGAATGGATTCCACTATTTTAGAATGTGTAGATTCTTTTAGACCCCTCCTTCCCACAATTGGAGATTCAAACTTTGAATTTAATGAATCTCAATTTGAGTCAAAAGAAGAACAAATTGATGAGAATGAAGATAATATTCAACGAGCTTATGATGAATTGCATACTTTGTACTTAAAGCTTGTCAAGAAAAATAAAAAATTAAATGAAGAATCTAAAAAGTTAACCAAAGAATTAGTTTCTTCAAAAGCTGAACTCAGGGAGAAAGAAGTAATAAATTGTGTAGACTCTAAGTTTATGATCTCTTTGCATAACCTACATAATATTAAAGATGAATTAAATGAATCAAAGATAGGTTATGATAATCTTAATAAGGAAAACTTAAAACTAAGAGATCAATTGCAAAGGCAAGATGAAAACATTAACAATTTAGAATCCAAGTTGACTATCACTAAGGAAAATTTATCTAATGCTCAAAACAAGATAAAAACTCTAGAACTTGGATCTAATGTTATTAATGAAATTAAATTTGAATTAAAACTTGCCCATGAAGAAGTAAATATCTTTAAGGGAATTGAAAATGAATTAACAAAAGTTAAAAATGAAAATTCAACCCTTAAAAACCAAGTCACTCAACTTGAAAGTTACAAACAAAAATATGAGTGCAAATTTACCCAAGGTGAAGAGAATTTTGAAAAGTTATTTAAATTGGATAAATCTCAAAGATATAGGACGGGTCTTGGATTTGATAGGCATATTTCACACGACCCTTAATTCACCAACACATTTTTGAAAGGTGAGTCCTCATTCTCTAGCACTCACTCTTCCTTGCCCATGACTAAATGTAATTATTGTGGCATTGAAGGACATTTTAGGTTTGAGTGCAAACTAAGAAGAAGCCATGTGTCTAAACCTATCTATGAACTCAAGAAAGGAAAATCAAACTCTATGATGGATAAGACACTAAAAATCAAGGAAGACTCCAAGAAGACTAAACAAGTCAAACCTATTAAAAAGGAGTCTCCTAAGATAGATTCTAAAAAGGTTAAACAAGTTAAACCAAAGATAAAAGAATCTATCAACAAAAAGCTTCTCAACCTACCTCCCTTAAATCAACAAATGAAAGAACTTTTGAAGAAAGTTACAAAGTTAAATTTAAAATTCAAAAGTCAAATAAAGGGAGAAAATAAGAAGAAAAGAAAATTGAATCAATCCCCTACGAAACAAACTCACCAATTTCAAGAGACTAATCACCAACCTAAGTTTAAATTATTCAAATCTCATGGTGATAGGTCCAAAATTTATCAAGTCAAATCTCCTAGAGTTGGTGGGACTTCTAAACTAGACCTCAAAGATCAACCCTCTCAAGACCTCAGGTGGATTCCTAAAGTTAGATTCTTAGATAAACCTTAAGGCCTTGAACCTCATTGACCAACCTATCCTTTATAGTTAAATCATTTTGTTGGTCATGATACATTTGCATTTTGTCCTTTCATAGTGACATTTCTTAAAATGCATTGTTTCCTTATGATTGATTAATTTTGTCTTCATGTACTTCTCTAGTTACATATTATGGTTTTCAAAATCATTTGATTATAATTTCCTCATGATAGATTTGCTTTTTGCTCATATATAGTTATATCACTTGTATTGCATTTCTATATATGATCAATTGATTATGATTTCAAAATCTTTCATAGCTAGATTATTCATGATCAATTGTTGTTGTAAAATCATTTGTATGGATGTCATAGTTAGATTATTTTGAAAAACAAATTATTTGAAACAATTTGGATTTTCCATGGATTTCTAAGTTATACTTTCATATGGAAAATTATTGTTTTGAAAAATCAACTTTTATGTGTTTCAAATAAGTTATATCATTTTAAAAAAAATGCAAGTTGAAAAATGATTGAGCCTCATTGATGAGACATGAGGATCAAAATTGATTTTCATTATATACTTACTAAGTTAGATTCTTTATATGAAAATCAAATTCTTTGATATACTTGAGATTCAATTGGTTAGAGTGATGGACCGCGCTCCTGCTCGGTTCCTACCGAGGGTCGGCGGACGTGGGAGTCCATCGGGTCCGACCCTTTTCGTAACCAGGGGGCAGGGGTGTGCATCAACATTTCTTTTTTTGTGGGGGTGCCAGATTTTCTATTTTTACTTGGAATTGCAAGTGGTGATCCGGAGATCAACCTTCGCATGTAAAAAGGAAATCAACTTCTTTCGAGTTTTCCATTGCACATATATTTAAGAAAAGAGACATTTTCTTAGTTTGCCGTGAAAGGCGATTTTTTTGGCATTTATCGCCGATTTTGGCGTTTATAGCCGATTTTTGGCGTTTATAGCTGATTTTGGCGTTTATAGCCGATTTACAATCCTTATCAATAATGAAAGACAAGAGTTGTGATTTTTGTCTCTTTTGAAAAAATACAAACTACAATGAAAAGCAAGAAAAAGGAGGATCTAATTTCTCAGGAGATTGTGGGGGACCCGTTTAGATTGACGGTCGCAAGCCATATGTGGGCTTCGCCATCATCCATGCAGATGAGAACAGAGGATGCTATTGATTCGCTTGGGTTGGCTATAACCTCAGGTTTTTAGAGGACAAAGACCAAAAGGAGGTCCTATGTCCAATAAAAAGCCGAGTAGACGGGCTGAAAAGCCACATCTAAGCCATTGGAGGCAGGAGGAGAAGGCAAGGACCTTGGGGGGGAGGGTACCCCCCAAGCGAATTTTGTCACCTTGTAGCGGTGGCCGGTGTAGAACTTCCGCAGAGTTTTCTCTCTTAGATTTCTGATGCCTCTTTCTGTCTGAGTTTCTGGATTTTCTGCAGTCTATTGTCTGTGTGTCTGCTGTCCTTTCTTCTTGGAGAGCTCTCCTATTTATAGGCTTTTAGGTAGCCATTTAGGAGGGTTTATGGGCTTTTATTGTCATTAAGCCGCATAATGGGAGGAGTTACAAAATTGAATTCTTTATTTTGTAACTCCTTTTTCTTGGCTTCTGATTGGCCGGAGGAGATTGAGGGCATTTAATCGCCTTTAATCGCCATGATGGGAGGAGTTTCATGGGTTAAATGCCATGAATCTCTTGACTTGTAACTCCCGGATGCTTGCTTCTGATTGGTCCATCCAAGAAAATGGATTAATGACTGTAATAAAGCTAGTCAATTAATCGCATTAAGTGGCCGCCAAGCATCTGAAGAGTCGCGGGCCATGCTGCGTCTTTTGGGATTCTTCTGGTGATGATCATAGATGGATCTTCATGTAGATCGACATCAGATGACCATGTAATTTCAGGCGTTTGTTGCCAACAACGGGTCGGTGCCATCTGTCCTGTCGATTTCTCGATCGGTCGGGTAGAAAGCACACTTTTTTTGGTTGACCGGGTGGCGATCAATATTGTTTTCAATACTCTTGATGATTGACCCGTGTTTTGGACGGATGTCAGAGGATTTGGTGTCTCAAAACTATAAATTTTGGAAAGTACCAGAGGCTGGGCGCTTCGAATCGTGAAAAACGGCTAAAAAATGGGGTTTCCGGGGGTTTCCCGGCGACCCCGGGCTCCAGGGTCGCCGGCGACCCTGGGGGGTTTTTCCCCCTTTGTGTCCCGTTTTGTGTCCGTTTTTGCTGTTTTTTTATTCTTTTTTCTCCTGTACTTTTCCTTGACATTTTTGACCATTTATTGGCCTGATTTCCCTGTAGGAAACCTGATGAGAATCCTTGCATTTTATTTTGCAAAGTTTCCAATTTCCCGAGAAAGCCGAAGACTTTGTCGCGCAGAGCTGCCGATTTTCCGTAAGAAGCTGAAACTGGGTCAAACGATGTCGGAATGACCTGAAATTTTGTGTGGAGCCTCTTGTGCAATAAATAAGACCAACCATAGGCTTTTGTTTGAGTTTGGAAGCCTTTTGGGGTCCTATCACCAGTAGACTCGCTTTTGTCGCGATGAAGATGTCGCGGTTTGATGTGCGGTCAACCGATGTCCGATTGACTTGAAATTTGACAGGGAACCTATTGGAGTCATTTTAAGATGATCCATAGGCTCTGTCATGGAAACCATGGTCTCGGAGAGCTTCGCCGCCGAGAGGCCTGATTTAGCTGTTCGAGGGTTGATGTAGGGTCAAACGTTGTCGGTTTGACTCGAAACTTGACGTGGAGCCTTTTGGAAGTATTTTGAGACCATCCATCGGCTCTGATCGAAGATTTGGTGTCTCCGATGCTTTTGCCGCCGAGAGCTCCTTTTCGGCTGTCGGAGAAGCGAAGTTAGGCCAAATGATTTTGAAATGGCCCGAAACTTCTTGTGTACTTCTCTTTTGGCTGTCTTGAAGGATCTTGCAGTTTTTGTTTGATTCTGACAAGATTTGATTTTTGGAAGTAGCATTGCCTATTTATGGCAGGTTGCGACTTCATGTAGCTCTTTGGATCTTGAAGAGGCAAAGTGACATTTTTGGTGTCAACAAATGCCCTCTCAAGGTACAGCGACGAGTTGGTTAACTTTTGTAGTCGATGTGCCTCGAAGAGATTTTTTTTGAAGGAGAGCCTGTGACTTGACCAAGAGTCTTTGAGCAGTCTTTCTTTTTGGTATTTGTAGCCTTTTGAGCTTCCAGGGGGATTTTATGGTAGTGAAAGGGATCACGTACCATCTCGAGGCAAAGTTTTAAAGATGACATCAGGGACGTGGATTTGGGTTTTGATCTTGTGACCTAACAGGCTATATGTGGCAGGTTAGGGGGTCGGGTTTGGTTTTGATCGTGTGACCCAACAAGCTGTATGGGGAATGTTGGGGGATCAATTTTGGTTTTGATCTTGTGACCTAACAGGCTGTATGTGGCAAGTTAGGGGATCAAGATTTGGTTTGATTTTTGTGGAATGTCAATTTCAAGATTTTGGCTCAATTTGGTATATGAGGCTGGATGGTTTGATTTTTGGAAGCTCAT
Source organism: Litsea cubeba (assembly GCA_012931725.1). Lineage (NCBI taxonomy): Eukaryota > Viridiplantae > Streptophyta > Magnoliopsida > Laurales > Lauraceae > Litsea > Litsea cubeba. Next base: position 42,782,312 of record CM022946.1, on the reverse strand, counting down.
GGGGCTTGGAATTCTCTTTTGTATGGTCGAATCAACTCAAAAGAGGCATGGAACCATTTTTGTATGCTCTTGGTAAGAGGGATTTTCTCTTTGACTAAAAGCCCAAATTTTTTTTTTTTTTAAGTGCCTAGGTGGTCAAACCTGGCTCATATGGGCTAACCCATGGGACCTTAAGCTTTTGAAATGGCTTAGATCTCATATGGTGTCATTTTTGTAAAGAATATCCAAAAATATCTCATTTGGATAGAAAATATCTAAGAATATCTTTTCTTGGAGAGAATCTCTCATATTCCCTTTATTTTGGGATAGGATATCTCAAGATATCTTTCTTTTGGGAAAGAATCCTTCATCGATCCTATCTATTAGGAGAAAATCTCTCATTGATTTCTTTTTGGGAGAGAATCCCTCAAGATACCTTTCTTTTGGGAAAGAATCTTTCTAATCTCTTTCTTTTGGTAAGGTTACTAATTAGTAACACTTACCTCTTTCTTCTTTCCTTCTTTGGTTTGCTCTCTTCTATAAAAGCAAGGAGGAGGTTGGATCTCTTGCTCTTATTACTTTCTTTTGCAATAATCTCAAGAGGGCTTCAAGACCAAGAGTTCTTCTTCTTCAAGATCTTCAAGACTTTTCTTCTTCTTCTCCATCAATGGCTTCAAGTAAGTTCCCTTTTTCAAGAAAACTCCATTGTAGGAAAAATAAAAAGTTATTTCTTTCTTTCTTTTTTGTTCCTTTCTTTTCTTTTCACGTGTTTTCCCCTTTTTTTTCACACGTTTTTTTTTTTTTTTTTTGCTTTCTTATCTTCTCTTTTTTTTTTCGTGTTTTTTTTTTTTTTTTTGTGAGCCGTACAGACAGATCCGTACGGATCTGGCCGTACGGCCACGTGGCCTGTGGGCCAGCCCCCTTTTTTTTTCTCTTTTTTTTTCTTTCCCTCCCCTTTTTTTTTGAGAGAGTTTCTTTTCTTTTTTTTTTGTTTTCTTTCCCCTCTTTTTTTTAGAGAAAGTTTCTTTTCTTCTTTTTTTTTTTTTGCTCATCATGATAATGCCCTCTTTTTTTTTGGCAAACCTAGATGTTCATGCATGCATTCAATTGTAAATTAAATTTGTAGCATGATGTGATAGCATACCTGAAAGTTTTCGCAATTTTGGGAATTTGGAGCTCGCAGCGATGTTGAGCCCTTCCTAATTTTGCGGAGACTTTGAGGTTTCGAAAGTTTGGAGTTTCGGAGCTCGCAGCGATGTTGAGCCCATCTTCAAGCTTTCTATTTCTTTCGGGATAGTTCCTTTTCTTCGGAATTGCCCCGTCATCATGTCAAAATTTCGCCAGATTTTTTTTAGCGAGATTCTGTCATTTTGATGTTTGATCTTTTTCTTTTCCATCCTTTTCAGGTGGTTCCTCCAGAGCGAACAAGGGAAAAAGAGCCTGCTACAAGCGTACCTCGTCGGTCTTCTAAATCTTCTAATCCGGCCGTTCAGCAGGCCTTTGAGAAGGTCCAGTATGTTGAGAGAAATCTGGAAGAGTGCGACTCCCTCAACAGAGAAGAGATGAGGCAGCGACTGATCACTCTCAAGGGAGAGGAATTCTATAAGATCATGGTAAGCAGTCGTCCATGGGTGATGGAAGATCAGAGCGTTTTACCCAAGCCTACCTTATTCTTTGGTGATGCAGTCCCTGATGACATGACATACCAGAGGAGGTGTTTTCAGTTTTCTTTCACAGTAGATGGTGAGAAGAAGACTGTTGCTACCCAGTCGACGTTTGATCGCACCGTCTCGATCATGAGCCTTGCTCCCACGTGCTCTAAGAGGGAAGATCCTCCAAGCTGGGTGAGAAGGACAAATGTAATCAAGACCGGGGTTTTTGTTGGCGGTTCTCCTGGATATACGGAGAGGTCGCCTGTTGACATGGACCTTTTGATGCCATCCAGCGGCTACCAGGGCTCTGATTATCCGTCGGTTGATTTGAGACCGGTGGGCCTTGGTATTTTCAGCGGTGACGGCAGCAATTGGATCAAGCCTTTTCGACTCTGTGGCCGTTTCAATGCTGACTCTGAGTGGAAGTCGTGGACTGATCGCGTCCTGCTGATTGGTGGCGCCGTTTTGAAGGAAGCCGAGATTTTTGATGCGGTCCGTGCCTTTAGGGAGACCGTGATCTTTTCCGACGAGGCCTTCATGGCTATGCTGGAATCATTCCTCCCACAAACCAATACCTTCGTTGTGACGAATGGTGAGATTGGTTTTTCTTTGAAGGAGCTGAGCGCCATTACTGGATTGCCCATCCTTGGGAAACTCTATGAGAAGTTTATGCCGATTGACAGCGTCCTCGAGGGGCAGTCTGAGGAGTTCAGGCTTCTGTACTTTCAGCTCGTCGCCTTCTATGATTTTTTGAAGGAGAAGGAGGGTTTGAAAGTTAGATCCAGCAGTTGGAAGAGTTCTAGCTCTTCATTCCCCAACTTTTTTTATTGCAGGGAGTCTTCTGATAGCGTGACCCAAGAACCCGGAGCTCAGGATCCAAGTTCAAAGAAGATCTTGGCCATGCAAGAAGAGTTGAGAGGTTTCTGTGCAGGTACACGCATCATATGTCCTGACATTGCACTGCGGAGAGATCTCGCTATTTACCTCACTTATTGGCTTGGTGAGGCTGTTTTTGCTGGAGGAGATGGAACGCACATCAGGCCGCATTGTATTTTTCCGGCTTGTCAGATGGCGTTTGGAGAGCAGCTTGCTTTGGTGCCAGCTCTTTACTCCTACCTGTGTACCGAACTGCAGGCTGCTGCTTTTTTGGTTCGGCTTGGGCTTCCCATGAATAGGGTATTTTCAGCCCATATCTTTTATTCGTGGTATGTGTACCACTGTCCTGGCTTCCACCGGCTGGGTGCTGCACAGGATGATGATCCTCTGATGATTCGACTGGCTAAGGGCAAAGCCGTGTCCGAATCACTTTTGTTTGCCCGCATGAGGATTCGACGGTTCAGGGACGTCGAGATGGGGCAGTCTTCAGTGAAGCTTTCTCCAGAGTTGCAGAAGAAGGCTTTTGATTTTGGTGCCTCCTGAGACTCTACGAGGGCGGGGTCGGGAAGGCATTATTCCTTGACGAATGCTGAGAGAGTGGCTTTTCAGCATACGTGTCGGCACGATGGTGTACCGTAGACATCTTTTCGTTGACATCCAGCCGTATGTACCCTCTCGCTTTGCTTTGCAGCTGGGCTTTTCTCAAGGCGTTGTTGGAGCGCCTTCAAGCATGGTGAAGCGCTTTGGAAGCTTACAGGACGGGAGAAATGCATGGGCTTTCTATAGTGCTGAAGACACTACAGCCATGATTTCTTATCCTGTGTTGCTGACTTCCCGGACTGCCGGCTTTGCGAAGTGGTTCGCGGAGAGATTTTCGGCATATCGGGGGCTTTCAAAGAAGGAGCTTGATGTGAAGCTGGCATCTGGAAAGGGCCTTGGAAAGTCGGATGGCGTCCGGCGAGAGGAAGTTTGGGCCTTCCTTTCTGGAGAGAAGCACAAGATAGGCTTTCTTGGTGACCAGGGCGTCATTGGTTCTGAAGCTGTTCGAGAAATACCTGATGAGGCTTTAGAGCAGCTAGAACAGGAGGAAGCCGAACTTGGCGCTTGGATGCAAGCGGCACAGAGGCGAGCTTCCGTGGAGTCTACTGGCAAGAGCAGACCATCCAGTGAGGAGTCAAGTGGGAAACCTGACTCTGACAGCGGGGCAGGTTCCTCTAAGAAGCGAGCCTGCCGTGGTAAGAGGGGGAGGAGTCATCATCTCAGCAAGGGGCAGCATGAGGACTCTCCTGACTTGGAAGTTCCTCTTACTATCAATGAGGATGTGCCAGTGGATGCTGACGAGCCTCCAGAGAAGAGAAGCCGAGAAGAAGAGACCGTCGGTGAAGGTATGATTCTTCCTTTTTCTCTTTCCATTTCTTTTCATGGGATTTTTTCCATGTTATGATTTGCTTCTTGTTTCTGCTTTTCTTTTTTTTTTTTTTAGCAGAGGAAGACTTGATGATGCCTGAGGTTCCGATCGATGAGGTGGTGACGGATCCTGTCGAGGCACCTGAAGAAGAACCGAGGGACTCTGGAGTGATTCCCGAGTCTCCAATTGGTATGACTTTTTTTTTTTTTGGACTTGGTTAGCTAACACATTTCTTGCCAGCTGACTTGCCACAGGATTCCGATGACTTTGAACCATCGATGGACGCAAATGTTGATGATGCTTCCGATGAGTTCATGGAGGAAGAAAGTGTTCCGCCAGTCGTCGAAGAAGGTATTTTGTAGTTATAACCCTGATAATGATTTTTAAACAGGATTATATTCATACCTTTTTGTGTTTCTTTGGCAGGTTTTGAAGTGGCAGAGGAGGATCCGTCGCTTCCAGAGCAAGGGATGCCAGAGGTTGATCCAGAGGTAGAGACTCTTGGGACCAGCTCTGACAATGTTGAGGAGATTCCTCGCGCTGAGATTCCTTCCCGAGCAGGAGTAGCTTCAGCTGGAAAGAGTTCTTTTGTTACTCTTCCAACAGATGATGATATCAGTAGCCGACCAACGGAGTTGGGCGAATCTTCAGCTGGGCCATCACTTCTTTTTGCGAAGAAGGTGGTGGTGCGAGTTCTGAACTCTTGGATTGAGACTCTCTTTTTTGGGCACTTGGAAGCCGGATTTGGCATGATCCAGCATGTGCAGGAGATTCTCAGTGATGCTGAAGAGGCTGGTCTGGATGTCACAGGTGCCAGGGCGATCGTTGATAGGATCATTGCACTAGGTGACAAGTGGTTTGAGACCGTGGGTTTGGCTGATGACCAGTTCTTCAAGGAGATGTTCCTGAACCCTGCTGATAAGGCTAAGTCTGACCTGGATGAGGCTACAGAAAGCAAGAAGCAGGCAGTCCGAAAGAAGAACTTAGAAGAGCTAACCATCATCGGGCTGACACATGACCTTAACATCCTTGACAGGGAGGTCGATGAGGCCAGGAAACGTCTTGAGCATCTGCAGGCAAAAGTCGCTGCCAAGTGGACTGCCATAATAGAGGCTCGCGACAGGGAGAGTGCTCTGATTCACCAGGTTGCAGATGCCAATCGGGTTCTCAAAAGGAAGTCTGATGAGGAGAAACAATGGCAAACTGCTCGAGGTAAGCTTCCTGGTGCGAAAGAAGGGGTACAGCCCACTCCAGCATCTCATGGCAGATTCCTGAAGAAGCGTGCCTTGGAATCCTTGACGGCTGAGGCTAAAAGTTTGCTTGAGGAGCTGAACTCTTGGCTGAGACCATTTTTGATTGAGCTTCTGTATTGTTTTTTTTTTTTTTACAGAAACCATCCTTCTCTCTCTTTTTTTTGGTACCACATGTATTTTTTTGGTACTCTCTTTTTTTGTTATCCCTACGCTCACTTGAATCTTTTCGTGATAAAAGTAATTGCTAAATGGGATGCTCTTCTTTTTTTTTGTTATCCCTATGCTCACTTGAATCTTTTTGTGATAAAAGTAATTGCTAAATGGGATGCTCTTCTTTTTTTTTTGTTATCCCTACGCTCACTTGAATCTTTTTGTGATAAAAGTAATTGCTAAATGGGATTTGATCAAAAGGTTGTCATTTTGTGAAAATCTTTTGTCAAATGATTGTTTTGGCATGAAAGCCAGGTTTTTGTTTGTGGCATGAAAGCCAATTTTGGCATGAGAGCCAGCTTTTCTTGTGGCATTGATAGCCGAGTTTTTTTTTTTTTGTGGCATCTATGGCCAGTTTTGGTGGCATTGATAGCCGGTTTGTTTTGTGGCATCTATAGCCAGTTTTTGGTGGCATTGATAGCCTGTTTGGTTTTGGTGGCATTGATAGCCGGGTTTTTTTTTTAAATCCAAGTTTTTTGTTTGTGGCATTGATAGCCGGTTTTGTTTTGGTGGCATTGATAGCCGGTTTGTGGCATTTATAGCCTGTTTTGTTTTGGTGGCATTGATAGCCGGTTTGTGGCATTTATAGCCTGTTTTGATGGCATTTATAGCCGGTTTGGTTTTCAAAAATGCAAGTATCGACTAAAAGTCGCCTCCCTGCTGAATGTTCTTGCAAGTATCGATGGAATGTCGCATCCTTGCTCATTCGGTTGCGAGTATCGATGGAATGTCGCATCCTCGTGGATTTGGGTGCAAGTATCGATCGATGGAATGTCGCATCCTCGCTTTTTTCAAAAATTTTGGTTTTGCGGGTACTGACTTGATGTTGTTTCCCCATGATTTTTGAAATTTGTGGCTTTTTCGAACCTTTGAGTTATGGATATCAACTGAAATGTTGCGTCTCCATGGTTTTTTTTAGGTTTTTTCGAACCTTTGAAATTTGGGTTGTGGATATCAACTGAAATGTTGCGTCTCCACGGTTTTGGATTTTGCAAGTATCGACGAAATGTCGCTTCCCTGCGATTTTGGAAGTGTCGAACATGGTTCGTATGCTTCCGATTTGTGCGAGTATCGACTAAGCGTCGCTTCATCGCGGTTTTTTAAAAAACCATTTTTTTTTGTTTAAAGACACGAGGGTCATAAGTCTTGACCTAAAACCATTTTTGGCGGTAAAAGGCAGGGTGGACTAGGTTGGAAATCCCTGAATCCGGATTTTGTTTCAAACCATGAATTTTGGGTTCAAGGGTTGAAAATTTTGGTCAAGTTAGGGAAAGGTTCCTAAACTTGGATATATATTTTTTTTTGAATAATGAAACGATGAAAGTAAGCAATGTTTTAAGTTTCTAGAAATTTCAACATTTGATATGAAAATTCTAAAAAAAAGGGTGGGTTTAGCGAGCGTGTACCTGGAAACCAGTTTTGGCCATACAGGCATTGCTCTTACCCAGTTGGGTAAGTCTTCAAGGGTAGTACCGCTTTAAGAACTTGCCACTGATGGGCAGCATACATCTGTCACCTTCCATATTTAGGAGTGCGTATGCTCCATTAGAGAAAACCTTGTCGATGACGTAGGGTCCCTCCCATTTTGGCTCAAATTTGCCTTTGGACTTGTGAGCGAAGGCCATTGGTCTTTTTACCGCAAGAACCAAGTCACTCTTTTTGTAGGCGCGTTGCCGGACCTTTTTATCGAAAGATCCTGCCATGCGTGCTTGGTAAAGTTCAATGCTTTGTTGAGCTTCGAGCCGTCTCTCATCGAGATTGTCCAGCTCATGGAGTCGCAATTTGACATTGCTTTCTTGAGTCATGTCATTTTGCAAGGATACCCTCAAGGAAGGAATTTGTACTTCCAAGGGTACGCAGCTTCGCATCCATAGACCAAGGAGAATGGTGTGCTATGGGTTGGTCCTCGAACGGTGGTTCGATAGGCCCACAAAGCTTCAGACATTTTGTCGCTCCAGTCTCTTTTGTGACTAGAGACCATTTTTTTGAGGATTTTGCAGAGTGTCTTGTTGAAAGCTTCTGCTAACCCGTTCGCTGCCGGATTGTATGGAGTCGAAGGACAGCTTTGGATTTTGTATTTGTCGCAGAACCTGTAGAATCGATGATCCCGGAATTGTGGTCCGTTATCATGGACGAATCTTTTGGGTATGCCGAAACGACAAATGATGTTGGTGCGCAGGAATTGAAGGACTGATGAGGTCTTCATTTCGTTAAACGCAAATGCTTCTGACCACTTGGAGAAATAATCCGTAGCGGCGAAGATGAAGCGACGACCTTTGCTCGAAGGGGGAGAAATAGGACCTATGATGTCCATACCCCAGGCTTCGAAAGGCCGTGAGATCGCTGTAGGATGCAGCCATTCTGGAGGCATGTGAATGTAATCTCCATGAACTTGGCATTGTTGGCAGCGCTTAGCAAATTGCATTGCGTCAGCTACCATGGTAGGCCAGTAATATCCTAACCTTTTTATCTGATCATAGAGCTTAGGTCCAGCCTGATGAGCTCCGCAGAGACCAGCATGAACTTCTTTGAGTGTTTCTTCAGCTCTTGTTGTGACAAGCAGCGTAGAAGTACTCCGTTGAAGGATTTCCTATAAAGGATTTTTGAAGGAATATCCAAATGAAAGCTTGGGGTTCGCCTTTGGATGCTTACCCGTTCTTTTGGATCTTCAGGTAGGATTCCGAACATAATGTAATCAATGAACGGATCCCTCCAGTCGCCGATTGAAGTTTGAAGGATTGAAATCCGACTTCCGACCACTTGGTGGCATTCAGCAACTGCTTGGTGTGTGTTAAGAGGAGGAAGGATTCTTCTTTCGCACACTGTGATTTGCATGTTTTCCCCTTCCTGGATTGCCATGGATGGGGCAAGTCCGGCTAGGGCATCTGCACGTATGTTTTCACCTCTACGAATGTGGGTGATGTGACAGATGTCAAACTTTTGCAGAAGCGATTGTGCTTTGTTGTAGTAAGGCAACAAATCTGGCTTCCTGACTTCAAATTTCTGATTCATCTGGTTGACGATCAGTTGAGAGTCTCCAAAGACTTCCAGCATGGTGATACCGGATTCGATGGCGAGTTCCAATCCTAAGATCAGAGCTTGATATTCAGCTGCATTGTTTGTGCATGGTTCCAGTAGCGAGAAAGCGTGTGGAATCATGTATTTGTCGGGGCTAACAAAGAGGATGCCAACTCCCGAGATCAGCTGTCTTTTTTCATTTGTCCTGGTTGCACCGTCAAAGTACATGTCCCAGGAGGCACTTTGTGAGAAAGTCTCCACATTGTAGACTGGTTCATCTGGGAGATCATCTCTGAGCGGAGAATCTTTAGGCAATGGATGCTCTGCGAGGAAGTCCGCTAGAGCTTGCCCTTTTATTTGCTTTTTGTGGTACATACCTAATATCAAATTGTGACAGAAGGATGGACCATTTTGCCAGTCGAGCATTGAGAGAACCTGCCTTTGTGACAAGGACCTTCAAGAGGTTGACCCTCGAGACCAGGTATACTGTGTTGGAAAGCAAGTAGTGACGCAGCTTTTGTACGGCGAACATCACTGCACGATTTCTTTCTTCTTCATTGACTAATTCATCGTCCCAAGCATCAATGGCTGGGAATTCTTCAGTCAGGAAGGGTGTGAACTTTGAAGTCACAGTCTCAGGAGAAGAAACCTGAGAGGGTGTCATCTCAGTGAAAGTCACGTGAGACGAGGTGGCTTCAGAAGATATATTGCTAGGCGTCGCCGGAGTGTAAGTGCTCTCATCAGACGATGCTTCAGAAGAGCTATAATCCCGAATTATCACATTACAGGAAGCTCTGACGGGAGACGTTGCCTGATCGGAGTCAGACTCATCCTCGGATGTAAGAGGATCGTCTATCCAGCAATTTTCTCCATTTTCAGGACTTAAGGGAGGATGTACCTTGTGGTCTTCAGGGACTTCAGGCTCTGGATTGCGAGGAGGCTCGTTGACGCGTTCTTGCTCTTGTTCTAGAGCGAGTCGCTGCAAGATCCTTGCATATTCTTCAAGATCAGGCATGGGAGCCGGATCTTCTTCTTCATCAACTCTTTGTGGCTCAACATGGTTGATTTCCACTGGAGTAATGAGAGGTGCTGGGTCAGCAGCATTTTTTTGTACAGCCTCTTGGTCTTCTTCATCATCGGACCAAGATCCTTGTGGCTGTAGGGGGTTATACCAGATTACTGGCATAAGAAGAGACTCAGGAACCCATTCTTCATCGGAGAGATATTCTCCTGTTTCAAGGGACTCCTCCCACTCATCTGTGTAGTTGGATTCGAATCCATCATCGGTGTCGCTGGATTCGTATCATCAATGGAGAATCCAACTACCGAATTGCAAGAGTATGATGCCTCCTGCATGGCTTCTTTGAATTGAGGTGGCATGAAGTCACTGAGAGTGAATTTCCTTACCCCCTTTGAAGTCTCTGGAAGGGATGTTTTTGTTGCCTCCAGTGATGCGGTAGAGGAAGCCTCTGCCTTTTCTTTGACCTCTAGTTTTGGCTGGGTCTTCTCTTGCCGTTTGAGCTTGAGGAGATGTTTCCTAGCCTGCCTTCGTTGTTGAGCTGTAGGCTTTGTTTTCACGACCTCCCAATTTTCATCTTCCAAGAGATCGGGATGTACCCATATCGGTTGTCCGTCTGGTGTCGGGTAAGGAACCAGTTCCTCGGACGCTTGGATTGAGTTTATCACCTTGAAGGAAGTAGTGATCTTCTTCTTCGGTGATTTTGATGTTTGTCCACATGTCACCATGTTGACGGAGGCAGACCCATAGTTTTTGTCAAAGGTGATGACTCCGTTTTTCCACATCTCATTTATTTTCTCTCTCACAACGAAGCATTGATTGAGAGGATGCGAGATCATCTGGTGGTATGGACAGTACCGAGGATCGTTGGTTTTGCTAACATCACCCGGTCTTTTTGGTTCAGGCAAGGTGAGCTTGCCGTTTGCCACAAGAGCCCCGAAGATTTCATCAACATCTTCATCAAACGGGTATTTCTTCTCTACTCGTTCTTTGAAGGCATCTGAGAGTTCAGGTCTCTTACCAGCAACTTTGTTTTCAGCTTTCTTTGGTGGCTGAGGAGCTGACTTGGTCTGCACATTGAGGACCTCTTTTTTCTTTGGTTTAGAGGTTGCAATGGCGGTTGGCTCTTTTCTTGATGATTTCTGACTGTTGAGGTCTTTAATCACCGTTTCAGCTTCCATGGAAGCTTCTAGGAGTTCTCCCAGGTTTTTTGATTTGTTGCCGATGATCATGGAGCGGATTCTGGCTCTCATGTTGTTTCGGCAGATGTCGACTAGCGACGCTTGTGGCAATACATCAGAGCATTTGTATGCCATTGCTTTCCACTTGTGAATGAAGTCAGATGTTGATTCATTCTCCCCCTGTTTTAGGCTGCACAGCTGAGCCATAGTAGCGGGATGATCTTCACCTTTGAAGTGAGTCAGGAAGCGTGTCTCTAGCATGGCCCAGTTTTGGATTGAGTCCTCCGGCAGAGTGGAGTACCAATCGAAGGCCGTACCTTTTAGGGTACTTGCAAAGAGGCGGATCTTGAGCGCATCTTGATCCGCGATAGCTCCCGTCAGGATCTTGAAGTGGATGACGTGCTGTCTAGCTGATCCTTTCCCGGTATATGTTTGGAGAGTAGGATGCTTAAATTTGGTGGGGAACGGGACCGAATCCATCCATAAGGGATATGGTGGCTTGATTCCATGCTCCTTGAGTATATCTTCTTCTTTTGCTTTGGCGAGGATATTGTTTACGTCCTTCTTGGTAAGGGCGCGTGACTCATTTTCTTCTCCATTTACCTCGTCGTTTTGATGATTCGGAGGAGGTTCATTGTTCGCCTGATTTTGGAAGGCGAGGAGAAGGTTTTCCATCAGAGTTTCAATCCTCTGCTGGCCCTGTTCCAACTGCTGGATGCGGGTGATCGCATCTTCTGGAGGTGGATTGCGGGGTGGTGGCTTAGAATTTGTAGCCAAGACATTCATCCTTCGTGATTCAAACGAAGAAACTGTCCTGGTGACTGAGCTGGGGCTCATTCTTTTTGAAGAAGAGCTTGAGGAAGGATCACTCTGCTGTCCTTTGCTTGAAGAAGCAGGGGATTCTTCTGAATGTCTTCTTGTCCTTGAGATGCTGCGGGTCATTGGACGTCGGACATGGATTTTTGTTGCTGATTTTTGGCGCCTTCTGGTTTTTCCAACCATATGGACGGCAGCAACTTGGTTGGGTCTTTCTTTTTCGGCCCATTTGGGAGAGACTTGAAGTGTAGGAGGCTGGGTCCTTTGCTTCTCTAGTCTCTTTTGCCGGTATGACGCGCGGCGGCGTATACGACGAGCAATTTGAGCTTCGGTCAGCTCTGGCTGGGCTTTGACGATGAAGGATGTGCTCCCTCGGGCGCAGCAGCCGAGCCTGTCTTGTTTGTAGCTGGGCAAGGACAGGATGCGAACCCTGTCCTTCGCCTGTTGTAGCGAAGCTTTGAATTTTTGGAGTTCGGCCCCTGTAGAGATGAAGGGTCGAACTGCAGGTTTGTAGGCCTTAACAGGTGCTTGTAGAGGCCTTGTGATGCATGATCTGATTTTGGGCTTGTAGGAACAAGCCGGCTCATGCTGGGGTGACTTGGAAGTCAGGTTGGAGATGGGTCTCTCCTCTTTCATGTAAGCAAGAGGGTAGAACTGGTTCTCCTTGAGTGGGGCCAGGAATGCTGGCTTAGTGGATGTTTGGGACCTTCTCTGTTTTGGTGAAGGTCTTGGGGACCAAGTCTTGGGATAGACCTGGTTGCTTGCAGGTCGAGGCTTCGTGGGGCTACCACGGGCTTCAGGCCTTCTGGTGCTCGCCTTTGGTGTCACGATAGTGACACGCTGAGAGGCGAGTTTCTGCTTCTTGGAGGGAGCAGTTTGTTCCTCGGGAAGTGGGAATGGTCCCAGCGTCCCAAAGACGATAGTCCGGGGAGTTGAGGTCGACCTAGAATTCAGAGAGTTGCCGAGGGAGTTGACGCTTCGGCAGCTGATGGGGCGCTTGTAAGTGCGCGTGGTTTGCTTCTGTTGAAGCATGAGTTGGTGCTTGTTTTCATCGAAAGTAATGGTTAGTGAAGCTGCCATTGTTAGTTTTTTCGAAAATTTTTGAAACAAGACCACATCCATTAGTAATCACAAGAATATAATGATCATAAATGGGAAGTTCTATGGTTTCGTCTTTTCAAATTGCTAGAGGAAGATGACCCTAACAACATGAAGAAGGCAATAGAGGGTACAATTGTTCTGATCGCAGGTATGGTAAGCCCAGAATGGGCATCCCAGTGACTGCTAGTTGTGAACTTAAATTCGACTTATCGAGAAGCAGAGCTTGCTCGAGGTAAGAAGAATATAAGTTGGAGTTACAGATGTGCCGGTCGTAATACAGTAGACCCTGAAAGGGCATACTAGTACCGCTAGACACAAATGTTTTGAGACCGCATCTATGAGATGAGATTCTCTGTTTTGAAAGGTCAAGATTGGATTCATCAAAGAGAGAAGATGGTATTCCAATCTGAACACGGGCTCAGCGATTTCCGCGAGCGCCAGTGCTCAGAAAGAAATGAACCATAATTTCTCGGATCTGAATCTAAAAATGACGAGTTTTTTTTTTTTGAAAAGCCAATATCGGGTTCATCAAAGAGAGCAAAAGGCATTCCAATCTGAACACGGTCTCAGCGATTTCCATGAGCGCCAGTGCTCAGAAAGGAGAAGACCAAGATTTCTCCAATCTAAACCCAAAATGACGGAAGTTTTTTTTTTTGAAGATTTTTTTTTGGAAGAATTTTTTTTTAAAAAAATCTTTTTTTTTTTTATTTTTTATTTATTTTAAGATTTTTTTTGAAATTTTTTTTTATTTTTTATTTTTTTATTTTAAAATTTTTATTTTTAAAAAAAAATTATTATTTTTTTTTAAAAAAAAATTATTTAAAAGACGAGAGAGTACACATAGGCCTCCTAACCCGGTCTTATGAAATCTTGATTGATAGAATTGCCCCCAGGTAAGGGTAGGATTACTTAATGAACCCGTTTGGAGGACCCTTGCCTAGAACAGTCAAGCTGTCTCCACACTCTGGACAAGGCTTTTCTTTGAATCAACCATGATCAAAGAACACAGTTGGTTTAACCTTAGTGGTCTATGTCCTTTTTTTTGTTTTATATATATATATATATATTTTTTTTTAATGAACTCATCGAAGAGAAACGATGGCCCAAAACCTTAGTCGAACAGGCTCAACATTTCTGCAAGCTCGATGAACGATAGGAACGGATCAAGGTTTCTCAATTTTGAATCCAAATTGAGAAATCTAAAAAAAAATTTATATATTTTTTTTAGATCTTTAATGAACTCATCGAAGAGAAACGATGGCCTAATCCCCGATCCGAACACGGTCTCAGCGATTTCCGTGAGCGCCAGTGCCCAGAAGGGAGAGGATCAAAGTTTCTCAATTTTGAATCCAAACTGAAAAATCTGATTTTTTTTTGTTTTTTTTTTTTTGAAAAGAGAAAGAGTGGAAATAAATTCAAAGAATTAGAAATTTCCAAACAAAAAATCTCATCTCATTTTTTTTAGATGCAGAATTCAACATAGGCCACCAATTATAAAGTAGCCAAGGAATCGAGAAAAGAAATATAAACATAGAGCAAAATATATGATATGCAAATATTTCATTTCTAGCATCGTGTTCTCAAATAAACGAGTCCCACCGGGTGTGCCAGCTTGATGGACCGCGCTCCTGCTCGGTTCCTACCGAGGGTCGGTGGACGTGGGAGTCCGTCGGGTCCGACCCTTTTCGTAACCAGGGGGCAGGGGCGTGCATCAACATTTCTTTTTTTGTGGGTGTGCCAGATTTTCTATTTTTACTTGGAATTGCAAGTGGTGATCCGGAGATCAACCTTCACAAGTAAAAAGGAAATCAACTTCTTTCGAGTTTTCCATTGCACATATATTTAAGAAAAGAGACATTTTCTTAGTTTGCCGTGAAGGGCGATTTTTTTGGCATTTATAGCCGATTTTGGCGTTTATAGCCGATTTACAATCCTTATCAATAATGAAAGACAAGAGTTGTGATTTTTGTCTCTTTTGAAAAAATACAAACTACAATGAAAAGCAAGAAAAGGAGGATCTAACTTCTCAGGAGATTGTGGGGGACCCGTTTAGATTGACGGTCGCAAGCCATATGTGGGCTTCGCCATCATCCATGCAGATGAGAACAGAGGATGCTATTGATTCGCTTGGCTTGGCTATAACCTCAGGTTTTTAGAGGACAAAGACCAAAAGGAGGTCCTATGTCCAATAAAAAGCCGAGTAGACGGGCTGAAAAGCCACATCTAAGCCATTGGAGGCAGGAGGAGAAGGCAAGGACCTTGGGGGGGGGGGTACCCCCCAAGGGACTTTTGTCACCTTGTAGCGGTGGCCGGTGTAGAACTTCCGCAGAGTTTTCTCTCTTAGATTTCTGATGCCTCTTTTTGTCTGAGTTTCTGGATTTTCTGCAGTCTATTGTCTGTGTGTCTGCTGTCCTTTCTTCTTGGAGAGCTCTCCCATTTATAGGCTTTTAGGTAGCCATTTAGGAGGGTTTATGGGCTTTTATTGTCATTAAGCCGCATAATGGGAGGATTTACAAAATTGAATTCTTTATTTTGTAACTCCTTTTTCTTGGCTTCTGATTGGCCGGAGGAGATTGAGGGCATTTAATCGCCTTTAATCGCCATGATGGGAGGAGTTTCATGGGTTAAATGCCATGAATCTCTTGACTTGTAACTCCCGGATGCTTGCTTCTGATTGGTCCATCCAAGGAAATGGATTAATGACTGTAATAAAGCTAGTCAATTAATCGCATTAAGTGGTCGCCGAGCATCTGAAGAGTCGCGGGCCGTGCCGCGTCTTTTGGGATTCTTCTGGTGATGATCATAGTTGGATCTTCATGTAGATCGACATCAGATGACCATGTAATTTCAGGTGTTTGTTGCCAACAACGGGTCGGTGCCATCTGTCCTGTCGATTTCTCGATCGGTCGGGTAGAAAGCACACTTTTTTTGGTTGACCGGGTGGCGATCAATATTGTTTTCAATACTCTTGATGATTGACCCGTGTTTTGGACGGATGTCAGAGGATTTGGTGTCTCAAAAGTATAAATTTTGGAAACTACCAGAGGCTGGGCGCTTCGAATCGCGAAAAACGACGAAAAAACGGGGTTTCCGGGGGCTTCCCGGCGACCCCGGGCTCCAGGGTCGCAGGGGCCTGCGACCCTGGGGGGGTTTTCCCCCTTTGTGTCCCGTTTTGTGTCCGTTTTTGCTGTTTTTTTATTCTTTTTTCTCCTGTACTTTTCCTTGACATTTTTGACCATTTATTGGCCTGATTTCCCTATAGGAAACCTGATGAGAATCCTTGCATTTTATTTTGCAAAGTTTCCAATTTCCCGAGAAAGCCGAAGACTTTGTCGCGCAAAGCTGTCGATTTTCCGTCAGAAGCTGAAACTGGGTCAAACGATGTCGGAATGACCTGAAATCTTGTGTGGAGCCTCCTGTGCAATAAATAAGACCAACCATAGGCTTTTGTTTGAGTTTTGAAGCCTTTTGGGGTCCTATCACCAGTAGACTCGCTTTTGTCGCGATGAAGATGTCGCGGTTTGATGTGCGGTCAACCGATGTCCGATTGACTTGAAATTTGAAAGGGAACCTATTGGAGTCATTTTAAGATGATCCATAGGCTCTGTCTTGGAAACCATGGTCTCAGAGAGCTTCGCCGCCGAGAGGCCTGATTTAGCTGTTCGAGGGTTGATGTAGGGTCAAACGTTGTCGGTTTGACTCGAAACTTGACGTGGAGCCTTTTGGAAGTATTTTGAGACCATCCATCGGCTCTGATCGAAGATTTGGTGTCTCCGATGCTTTTGCCGCCGAGAGCTCCTTTTCGGCTGTCGGAGAAGCGAAGTTAGGCCAAATGATTTTGAAATGGCCCGAAACTTCTTGTGTACTCCTCTTTTGGCTGTCTTGAAGGATCTTGCAGTTTTTGTTTGATTCTGACAAGATTTGATTTTTGGAAATAGCATTGCCTATTTATGGCAGGTTGCGACTTCATGTAGCTCTTTGGATCTTGAAGAGGCAAAGTGACATTTTTGGTGTCAACATAGAGTCTTATAGTTATACTTTCTATTTGAATGTATTTTCCAATTGACATCAAGTCATACTTGTCCAAGTCAATTTGTATGAGCACTTGTAGTTATATTCTTTAAAATAAAAATTGAAAATTGATTATGTGTTATCTTCAAAATCATCCTCTTTATGCTTATTGTTGGATTTTGTTTATTGATATGATTTGAAGATTGTATGAATGGAAATGCTCTAAAACATCAATAGTTATAATCACCAAAGCATGTTCCATGTTCTCATTTCCTTATGCATTTGGATATATAATCTTAAAACTGGAAATGAATGATGTTATAAACAATTTTCTTCTTTGCTCTTCTAGTTACTTTCTTTTATGAGCAAATTGATTTGTATGATTTGTTAATCATGAAATAGTTTTGCATTCTATACATAGACTTGTGCATCTTTTCAATGCATAGTGATAATGTTTCATGACTCTCATAGTACATTTGCTAGAGTGGAGTTTTTACATGTTAGATCTTGATTTAAATTAATCATCTCTATTGAAATGTCTATTGGTTCCTGGTATGGTTGTGTTCTTAGTTATATTTGTGCATACCATACTAGAACTCTCAAATCCATCTTTTGTGTTTCTAGTCATTATTTGAAATGGATGGTTATGATGTTGATACATGTGTATTTTTCCTTAATGATGTCATCTTACATGTTTCAACTTCATAGTAGTGATCTTGATCATATGAACCTCTTTGAAATCCACTCCTTGTATTTAAGAGTTATATCTATTGGTTGATGGATCTTATATGTTGAATTCATATGATTTGACACTTTGAAAATTGCATGCTCTACCAAGTCATATTTTTTCAAAATGCAATTTTTCGTGTTTGCCTCCTCTCTTGCTCAAATAGGTATATCTCATGACCACCATGTTTATGTATTCATAATCTTGGTTGGTTATTGGTTGAGGTAGGCTTCATGTTTTTGAACTTCATTTCACTCATCTTGCACATAATAGTCACATTTAATGATTGAATGAAATGATTTCAAAATATTCATAGCATATATTTTTCATAGTTATATTGATCGATGCTATGTTTAGTACACCCCATAACATCATCGATAGCTCTATTTTGGATTAATCTTAATAGTTATACTCTTTCTATCTCCATTTTAGAGTGATTGAATTAATAGTCATATCCTTAAATCTCAATTGGTATTTTTATTTCAGTTGATATCCATGATTGTTATCCTCTTGACCTTTGCTCTTTATTTTGGTAATTTGATCATTTTGAGCTTTATAGTCAATTATTATCAATTGGTATCTAATCTTTCCCTTGAAGATAACCCTCAATTGGTTAAACCATCTTCTTCTTGCACCTAATAGTTAAATTCTTGTCAAAAGTTAGACAAAAGGAGATTATGGATTGAGGGGGAATGTAAATCTTCTAAGGAAGTATTAGCATTGATCAAATTTACCCATGCATTGGCTCTATACCCTTAAGCTTACTACCCATACATGATATCCTGTTATGAATTTCATTTTCGATTTCATTTGTTAACAGGTGCTAATAAAAGGTATTTTCCTTGTTTCATGTGTGTTGGTACAACTTGAAGAAATTCCTACCCTCTTTAATTGCTGATACCTTTGCAATTGAATGTCAAAAGGGGAGAAAATTGAGAGATTAAGGGGGGGGAGAATACTCAATTTTAATGTCAAAGGGGGAGTTGCATGTCAAAGGGGGAGATATTATATTATCTTCCAAAGGGGGAGAGATTGTATATCTTGCCAAAGGGAGAGTGCATGGTCTAAGGGGGAGAGATGAAAGAAGAAAGCTTAGGAGCTAAAGAAGATGCTTGGCCTAAAGAAAGGAAGATGAAGAGAAACTTAAAGATTGATCAAGCTCCAAGCATCAAGAAGATTGAAGACAAGGAGCTAGAGGTCAAGCCAAGTCAGATGAGCATCCAAGAAGATTTCAAGCCTTGTCTAGCCAAGGAGGAGTTGGAGACTAAGTGTGAAGAATTAGTGTTGAATAAGTTTTGCCATCAAATTGCAAAGGGGGAGATTGTTAGGGATTTTGTGTATTTGCAATTTGATGGATGCATTATCATTTTATTCATCTCATGAATTTTCACACATGCATTGATTTAGAATATCTTGAAATCTTAATTTTCACTTTTATGATTTTAAAACTTTCAGAATTCATGTTTCATGCATATTTGTGATTTAAACTTGGTTGCATTTAGTTTGAAAAGGATTTTGTATAAATCAAGTTAGCCAATGTTTTAAAAGTTTTAAATCATCTTAGGCATTTTAGTTTTCATGTTTTTAAAAATCTTAAAATGATTTAAAACATGTTTCCTA
Source organism: Litsea cubeba (assembly GCA_012931725.1). Classification (NCBI taxonomy): domain Eukaryota; kingdom Viridiplantae; phylum Streptophyta; class Magnoliopsida; order Laurales; family Lauraceae; genus Litsea; species Litsea cubeba. Next base: position 42,763,442 of record CM022946.1, on the reverse strand, counting down.
GCTTGATTCTATGGCTTAAAGTCTCCACAAGAAAATCTCTCTTAAAATGGTTTTTCGGTTACCTCGGGGTTACCTCGCGGCTAGCCGCATGAATAGTAACATCACTATTCACTAGCCGTTTGAACAGTAATATCACTATTCACTGTTCACTAGCCGTTTGAACAGTAACACTATTCACTGTTCACTGTTCACTAGTCGTTTTATAACCGTTGGGCTAGCCGTTAGCAACCTTTTTGGCTATAAAAAGGGACATTTTCTTTGAGAAAAAATGTAGAACTTTTGAGGAGTTTTGAGGCCAAGGAAGGAGGATGTTTTAAGAGCATTAGTGAGGGGAATATGGGGCTATTCCATTGATTCAATCTTAGAATCTTTTTCTAATGGGCATGCTCCCTTTTCTTTTTTTATATCATGCTTTGTTTTAATTATTGGTAAATGAATTTTAGCATGATAACTATGATGTGTTGAATCCTTTATCTTATTTAATCTTGGATTTATTTATGTTGGATTCTTCACCTTAATTCAAACCAAGTTTGTTTTAAAAACTTCATTAATCATGCTTTGCCAAAACATTTGATTTCTTTTATAGCATGATTCATTTACTTGGTTGAATCCTCATTAGTTGTTTTCAATCACTTTAGAACATTAGTTAAACTAGTTTGTTTTGAAAACAACTATGCACATGCATCACATGTTTAGTTAAATAGTTTCATACAACTTGTGAGCTTTTGATTATCAAATCATCAACTAGTTAGTTTTTATACATGTGATTTGCATTTCTCTTCAATCAAATTTTTTATGTGCCTTAAACTTTTAATTGCATTAAGCATATATTGATTGGACTTATTTTAAAACTTGATTGAAGTATTCACACACACACAACATGAGCATTCATATTTGTATTTCATAGTGTTTGTGTGAGTTGATTTTATACTTTCATATCCGCCTAATTAAGAGGTAATTTATTGAGCTTAATTGTATCTCTTAAGAGTGTTTTGTGAAGATACTTCCTTGAGAGAAAATCTATTTATGTAAAGGTTATTGCTTAGCCTAAGAAAAGCATTGTGTAAAGGTTATTGCTTAGCCTAGAAAAGCATCTTGTATAGGTTGTTGTTAAGCCTAGAAAAACAACATTGTAGAGGTTATTGCTTAGCCTATTGAAAAGCATACATAGTGAAAATCTGGTGGGGGTGTAGGTACACAAGCCGGTAGTGGATGTAGGCATTGAGGCCGAACCGCTATAAATCATTGTGTCATGGTGTGTGCTTTGTGGTGATTCTTTTCATTAGCTTCTGCACTTTAGTTCTATATCATCACGTGTGACTAGTTAATTGAAAGAAGTTAAAATTTGTCATAATTGGTCACTAATTTATAGCTCACCCTATTCACCACCCCCCTCTAGGGTTCGGATCCCGGACTTTCAATGAAAAAGGAAAAGAGACAATGGTTTTAAAACTCGGCCAAAACCAAGTCATGTTGCCTGATACCATGAAGTTTCTGGGCATGACTGATACACAATTTTAGATGTTTAGCCCAAATTTACAATGCATTAAAATTTTGTAATTCTATTCTCACCATCTTTGTATTCTATGTTGTTATTTATTTACATCTAAATCACTCAAAAGGGCTTTTTTGTTGCCTGAGTTTCCATTCGTCACGGTAATCTGTTTGTAGAAAAGAAAATTCCAAAACCTAACCCCATCCCCCCACCCAAGTGGCCCATAGAAAACAGTTTTCCTTGAAACTACAGAAAATCAGTTCAAAATTTCCTACACTTTCCACATGAATAAGTACCAAATGCCCACACCAAACAACAAAAATTTGTGCCAAATGAAAAACTAGGCCACTTTCCACATGGCCATAGATCTGCATCATTACAAAAACCTTACCTGAAGGAATGAAGAAACAAGTATTTGCAAATTTCTCATATTGTTTATAACATTCCACACTTAGCTTGTCCGCATACAACATGTTTAAAAAATCGGATAAATCATTGCAGGTTTTTCAATTTTAATTTTGCCTACCATGGCCATTTATTTTTGGCTTTGGCTGCTACAGCATTTGAGCCCATGTTTTAAAACAATAGGATAGATGTAAATGCTATGTAGATGGGCAATAAAAACACTTCATTTCTATTCTTTCAAGTGAAAATAACCAACCCCACCATCGAAACTCGATAGTAGGTGCATAAACAAAGTTCCCAAGTACAATCCTTTCACAAATGAAAGAAATGAAATTGGGTAAGTGGGTCATCAACAGAAGAGAAAAGTAAGTGGGGGTTAGAGTAGTACCATGATGGATGCTCGAAAAGGAGGTAAAGGGTCGCGGGCTACAACGTCCTCGGCCAAGACCAAACCCAGCGTGTCTTGGAGGGGTACTTTGACTGGTTCCAGACGAGGAGCGATGCTAAGGACCATTTGAAGGGCCTCATCCACCGAAACCATAGATGGAGATAGTGATGAACAGGAGCAGGTTTCCTCACAATCCATTTGTATTCCTACCGTTTCTCATTTCAAAGGAATGAAAGTAAGAAACCAAACAAGACGAAGAAAATAAATCATTGCACGTATGTAATATATAGATAGATAGATTGATTTATTAGAGAGAGAGAGATGGCTTACCTGGGGCTGTGATGGATATATATAGAGAGAGAGAGAGCTTGGAAGGAGACTAAAATGGAGATGGAGAGCAACTGAGAGAGAGAGTCTCTATAATAAAAAAGGGAAATTCTAAATTCACCCACCCGAATTGTTGAACACACCCACTTGTTGAGCTCACCACACCCATTTTATTTTTAAAAAGATTTTGCTGAGCCCACCCACTATAATACCCAAACTGCCCAGGAGAGAAGACCAGCTCGTTTCCATTTCCATTCCCTCGTTGAGAGTTTTCAAATTTATCCAAAGTGGAAGCTGAAAGTCCAAGGGATCCTAACCCTAGAGGGGGGGGGGTGAATAGGGTGATCTACACTTAATGACTAATTATGACCAATTTTAACTTAATTAAAACAACTAGTCACATGTGATGATTAACATACAAAATGCGGAAGCTTTAAATAAAACAATCACCACAACACAAAGATTTATAGTGGTTCGGCCTCAATGCCTACATCCACTACCGGCTTATGACTCAACACCCCACCGGATTTCCACTATTACGCTTTTCAAAAGGCTAAGCAATAACTCTACAATATGCTTTCCAAGGATAAGCAATAACCTTACAATGTTGTTTTTCTAGGCTAAACAGCAACCTATACACAATGCTTTAATATGACTAAGCAATAACCTTACAAGCAAATGATTTCTCTCAAAGAAAGTATCTTCACAAAACACTCTAAGAGATTACAATTTAAGCTCAAATAAATTGCCTCTAAATAGGCGGTTATGAAATTGTAAAACAACTCACACAAACACACTAAGAATTACAAAGATGAATGCTTATGAAGTGTGTGTGTGAAAACTTCAATCAAGTTAAAAATAAGTCCAATCAAAATATATGCTCAGAGCATTTTAAAGTTTAAGGCACATAAAAAGGTTTGATTGAAGATATATGCAAATCACATGTAAAACAATTAACTTGTTAATGTTATGAAAATCAAAAGATTACAAGTTGTATGAAATTAATAATGTCTCAAACATGTGATGCATAATCAATGTTGTTTTCAAAACAAACTAGTTTAACTAAAGTTCAAATAGATTGAAAACAACAAAGAGAGTTTCAAACAAGTTAATGTATCATGCTATAAAGAAATCAAAGATTTTGGCTAAGCATGATTGACAAAGTTTAAAGCAAAACTTGGTTTGAAATCAAGGGTGAAGAATCCAATAACTAAAACCAAAGATTAAGAGAAGAATGGATTCAACACATCATAGTTAATATGCTAAAAATTATTTACCAAAGATTTAAACAAAGCATAAAACATATGATTAATAAAAGTAAAGCTTACTTGATGATTTAACTTAATGATCCAAGCTTTAGCTTTACTAATGACCCATTAATCTCTCTTGGTTCATCCCCTTTCTTTTGTCTCCAAACTCCTCAAAGTTGGCTTGAAAGTTGCTAACCTTTTCCAAAGGGATGAACTCATATTTATACTAAAAAAGTGAGTATCAGCGTGTCCTCGGTCGACCTACACCATCCCCGGTCCACCTGCCCTTCAACAGGCAAAGATATGATCGTTTGAAAATTCTACAATGATCACTTTTTCGGTCGACCCACAGTGTGGTCGGTCGACCGAAAGCATGGGGTCGGTCGACCGACCACACTGTGGGTCGACCCGAGCCCTAGGACCAAAAAAACCATATTTTTAATATTCAAAGAGATTTCTTTGTGGGATCTTTGGGCCAATAAATCAAGCTTGGAAACATGATTTTAAATCATTCTAAGTATTTTAAAATCATGAAACATAAAAATCCAAATATAATTTGAAACTTTAAAATCAATGGCTTGCTTGATTAATAAAAAATCTTTTCAAAAGCAAATGCATCCATGTTTAAAGCCAAAACATGCATGAAACATAGGATTTACAAGATTTCAAGTATTTCAAAATCAATGCATGTGTGAAAATTCAAATGATGATTAAAATGATAATGCATCCATCAAATTGCAGTATTACAAAATCCCTGACAGAAGCGTCGACCACTTCTCCACTGCACAGCTCACAGCTCTCATCACCATCCTTTCTGCAGTGCACTGCTTATATCTATCATCAGGGACACTGAAACAAGGTGAGCTCTTCTTCTTCTTCTTGTTCATAGGTTTATCATTTTCACATATTTTTTTAGGTTGTAATTTATGCATTAGAGAGTATAGATGTTTGCAACAAATAGGGAAGTCCCTAATGAATGACATGGATGGGAGTTTCGAACTCTAAATTTACCCTGTCCATTGTTCTTCCTTTTCTTCTTCATATAGTTGTTCGCGATCTGCTCGGCAATCCAGAAACGTGCAGGGACTATATGCATAGCGCATCGAAGCCGTGCAGGTACTCTATGCATAGCCCATCTAAGCCGTGCATATTTTATATGAACGGCATGTAATGGACGAGCATATAAAATATGCACGGTTCCATCATACCGTGCGAACAGAATTTGCACGTTTTCATTGCGCCATGCAGAATCAGATTGCACTGTATATTTGAACCAAGTAGTACAAAAAAAAAATGATATCTTTAATTACGCTGTTTCCTCTTATTGATTTTCATTTTTAATAGATTGGAAGAAATGCCTAGAAGACCAGCTTGCCGTGGTGGCAGCTCACAGATGACAGGTGGATGGGCTAGTTCTTCTAGCGAGCCATCAAGAGTGCGGGCCAAGATTGGTGTTGCAAGACCCCGTCACCGAGGTTTACATGCAAGTTCTTTGACCTCCTGCCAACGGCGTCTGAATGAAGACGAAAATTGCAGCAGGATCCACTCCCGGAGCCGGTTGAGGAGGATGTCGACAGTGCTTTAGAGGATGATTCCTTAGAAGAGGACACACAGCTGTCCCGTCCTCCTGCAGCGGCAGCAGGGGAGGGTCCTTTTCCCAGCAGTCCAGCAGACCTATCTGTCCTTATGAGTGTTAGGACACACGTAGCCATATCCATATGGGATGGGGAGGTACACTTGCATTCTTTTAATGTTTTAATTAATCATTTTTCAAATAAGATGTGTTGAAGTCTATAATAATAGATATTAATGAAGATTTATACTTATAATGTGCAGGAACGTGACCCGCTCAAATGTATCAATCATTGGTGCCAGCTGAAGGATTGGTACATACCTCTGCCCAGGGATGGGGCTGATCTTCATGTTCCTCGGTTTCGTGCTATTATAGAAGAGTCTGAATTGGCAGACTTGAAGCGTTTCTCGTACCGATATATCTCCTGCCCTTCGGTATCGAGCTTTGTAGAGAGATGGCAGCTTGAGACAAATACCTTCCACATGCCATTTGGTGAGATGACGATCACCTTAGATGATGTGGGTACTCTCCTCGCATCCCAATAACGGGTATTCCTGGCCACGCATCGACAAGTATGGAATTTACTAATCAAGTAGATTTAATTGAGCGTGGACTTGGTGTGGATAGGGCATCTGCGTTAGCTGAGTTGAGAGTGGCACGTGGTGGGGTAGCTAGGATGGGTGGGTCAAACGGGTGTGCGGCGATATGACTCTTGCGTCGTCTGTTGAGCAGGTAGAGTGTGCAACTAGAGGCTATCTTCTGTATTTGTTAGGCTGCACACTCTTCACCGATAAGTCATCGACTTGAGTCCCCATCTACTACCTATTTTTACTGATGGACTTGCCATGGGTCCGTCATTATGCATGGGGGGCTGCCGCAATGGCATATCTGTATCGCCAGTTGGGGACCGCCACGAGGGCATATGTGCGACAGATTGCTGGATATCTAACGCTGCTCACGGTAAATGTGTACACTTTATATATACATATACATGTTCCCTCATAATTGATCCTTTAAATTGTATAATTAATAATTTGTATCATTTGCAGTCTTGGGTGTATGGGCACTTCCCATTTGCCCGTCTTCCTATATAGTGGGAAAAAAGAAAAAAAAAGCTTATTGCTTATAGCTTAAGGGTCTGTTTCTTTACCGAAAATTTTGAAAAATCATGTCTAGTGGATAATCTAGGAATTCCACATGCTGGAGTTTTGAAATGCTTATCTTTTAATTTTTTTCATTCCTGAATTCCTTGTTTCACTAATTCTGAAATTCATATCTAGGAGTTATATACATCTTGAATTCCGTAAATTCCTGATTTCATAGTCATTAGAATTCCATACCGGCCTTCAGAAATGTAGTACAAACACCCACGTCTAGAAATTGTGGTATGTTGGGCCCCCTTCAGGACTATAACGTGAGATGCACCTGTAGTAATATTTAACAATATTGTGAGGACCACCTTTAGAAACTATAAGTGGGCCCCACATTTAGAAATTGGGGTACATGGGCCCGCCTTTAGGAATTAGAAAGTGAGGCTCACTTTTAAAAATCGCAAAGTGGGGCTCACCTTTAGAAATCTTGGTGAGTGAAATTGAGGCCTTTAGAAATTACAACATGGGCCTATTTCAAAGTGCTTTCATAGAAGGGCATCATATAGTGGATAATTGTATTATAGCCACCAAAAAGAAGAAAAAAACAAATGGGTCTTAAGCTTGACATGTTGAAATCTTAAGATGGTATGAAGTGAGACCTTATTAAGGAGACTTTAGGTGCCTTTGGATTTCATCAGGAGTTTATCCACATTGTCAGTGAATGCATAGGTCGGGGAATGGCATGGCAGATGCTTTGGCTAACTTGGGGGTAGAAAGAGAGGTAGCTTTGTTTGCTCCTTTGTAATTTGTTGTTTTGTGTTGGTATTTAGCTCTAATACATACGCAAGTTTTTCTCTTTTCATCTTTATTGTACCCTTCTTAAGTCTTTAATATATTTTACCATTACAGATTAAAAAAAAAGGTTTCCTATTCCATCCTTATTATTGTCTCCCCATTTGGTAACATTGTGCTTTCTAGAGAATTATACAAGGAGTCCCTCTTTCTCCTTATCTTTTCATTCTTGGTACTGTAGTTTTATCTAGGTCGTTTATTAGAGCCAAAATTGAACACGTTGTTATAGGAATTAAAGTCTCTAGGAGAGCACCTCATGCTTTTCTCTCAGTTTTTTTTTCATTTTTATATTTTCTATTTTTGAATGACAGTTTCATTTTTGTTTGAGCTACTTTATTTGAGGCAAGGGAAATCAAGAAGATTTTGAAAGAGTACAGTGAAATCTCATGGCAATTGATGAATTGGTTAACTTTTTTCATAAATCATCCATAACCTTTGGTAAGGGGGCTTGTATAAAAAGATACAAAAACAATTGCTACTATCTTGGGGTTTGATGCTTGTCGGGCAAGGAAAAAATACCTTGGTAACCCACTCCAAATAGCTAAGAATAGGGAAAATTCTTTTGAACCTATAATCGATAAAGCTATAAATAAAGTTTTTTTTTGGTATAAACTATAAATAAAGTAGGAATGCTCTGATTAAATCAATCGCAACTATCATTCCCATTTATAGAGTTGTGTTCTTCCCTAAGACCCCGAAAGAACTTGACAGATTATTCTTTAACTTGTGGAGAAAGATTTCATGCATAAAAACAAAGAGTGGAATGAATGTTTGATGTGATCAATATCAATCATAAAATACCGCAAGTGCGCGGCTACCTTTAGGAAACCCTTTTCTCCTCATTTTGATTTGAGAGTTGTGGAGAAAGATTTCATGCATAAAAACAAAGAGTGGAATGAATGTTTGATGTGATCAATATCAATCATAAAATACCGCAAATGCACGGCTGCCTTTATGAGACAGTGGCAAGCACGGTCATATGGGTCGAACCCACAGGGAGCTAATTAAAGAAATTTTAAGATTAAGAAAACTGACTAATTATCACTTAAGGAAAGTTTTGAATAAATTTAGAAATAAAAGCAAGCAACTAATTTAGAAAGATAAAAACTACGAATTAATTATGAAAGCGATTAGAGCATAGGAATCCAATAAGCATCCACCAATTATTTATCAAGTAACCCTAACTTGTTCCAATTTTTACTTTAAACCAAAGACAAATCAATGTTTTTGACTTGGAAAATCTAACTTTAAAAGCCATTTTTAATTATAAAAACTAAAATCCAAGACTTCCTTCACCTCATAAAAGAATAAAAATACTCTAAGCACTGCCCATCAAAAGTAAGCATAAACCATCAAAACAATCTAAGTCCTAGGCATGGCCTATCAAACCTAAGCATGAATAGTCAAATTTTTTTTCAGAAATTAAGCATGGAGATTTGCCTAGGGCACAAAGACAAGTCTATTAATCATTAAGAACATATCATATGCAAAAAAGTTAGAACTACTAGACAAATAAAAGGTAATCACTTATCTTCATCCATAGCCCCAATCAAAGGATTTATCCCGCCATTGCAAAGAAGATTAATTGATTTTTCATTATGAGAAACATCTTTACAACTTCTCCTTCACAATAATTCTCCTTCCAAATAAGTCGTTAGACATGGCCCAAGACTACCAAAAAAAAAACGACTAATGGAGAAAAGAAGAGGGGAAAAGAAGAAAAAGGAAGATGAGAGAAAGATGGCTGCCACAAAGATAGATGCCTTGGATGTCTAGCCTTGCTCCTCTTATATAGTTTTTGTTTGCTTGGGTTTTAAGCTATGATGGATAGATTAGGAAAGGTATCTTGCTTAGTCTCCAATTTGAATGAAATTAGGAAGGCTTTAAAGAGAAACAAGGAGACTTTGAGGGATATAGAAAGTCTTTCCTCTCTTGATTCCTTATTGTACAAGAACTTTCTAATTTTGTGTCACATTTTACTTGCTTGGAAACTTTCCACCATGGGCCGCACTGTAATGGAATTTTCTTCAAAAGGAATGATTATTGAATGTTTGAAACATGGTTGTGCCCCACTTGGGTCGCGCAAGGGTTGGTGGGTCCCCTTTGAATTGGGATTTCTTGCAATTCCAGCTAAAATACAGCAGTCAACTTCCCGAGGTCATATCTCCCTAAATACTGCTCTGATTGACCCAATCTTGGGTTCTACGAATATCTACTGGAAAAGACTATGCATGGGACCATACATGCCCATTAATGCACCTAAAATACTCAATTTTCCTGTGAGAACCCGACCCCAGATTTCTTGGTTAAGCGTGGTTTTAATCATGGATTTGTTTTCTCAGTGGGATTAGTGGTTATTTGATTGAATTTCTCAGTTTGATTATATTTTCTTTGGTTTTGGGAAGTTTTGAGATCCAGTGAACCTAGATAGTGACCGTAGGGTCCTATTTATTTTGTGTGGTCATTGTAGAGATATTCTCTTTGATTTCTAAAAATTCCCATTTCAGCTTCGTTTGACTAATCTCGTCGTTCCCTACAACTTTCGTGTTCACTCCGTACCCATTTGAAACTCCAAAAATCAGTTTTTCCAGCCCTGGGGGCAAAATCAATCTTTTTACACTAAATCTGGACCCAAATTTCGAGATCTCAGAACCTTGCCAAATATATACTTTTTGAAAACTAGATTTTATGAGAAACATTTCTCTCCTCTTGGTCGATCACATCCAAGGCACATAAATCGATGTCTTAACCCTTGTGATCCCAAATCTTTCATTATTTTGATTCCTTTGACCAAACAGTTGACTTTTTCTGTGGACCCCGGAAGTATATCGATATTAACCTTGTTGGAATGATAATTTTGTGCCGGACACTTTTCATGTTTTTAGTTTCTTGATCCGAGGTCTAGAAAGCCCTCTAATCTTCATTGCAAGTTTTAAGTGTTTCTAAGTGTGGTGGGGCCCACACCCACCCATTATATAAAGTACCACCCCTCTCCCTTCTTCCCCAAAACCGTCTCAGCACAGTGAGGGAGGAGTTTTGTCACGCCCCGAGCCCGAGATTTCACACATCCCGAGGCGCGACACACGCCCGCGTGGAAATTCGAGTCAAACTCATTGACTCTAGGTCCCCACGTACGGAATTTACCCATAGGATATCACGTGTGAGGTTTATATTTCTCAACATGCCTGTATAAATCTGTCAAATAGATATCCAACTAACATAACACAATCATCAAGATATAGAGCATAAGGGTCCATGAGCATAAATTTAAAAATTCAAGTTCAAGAGATAGAAAGAGAAGAAGTAAGTTAGTTAAGTTTACAATCCAAAAGCTAACAAGCTTATAAGTTAATACAAAAGATGTGGCAATCCTAGCCACGGTCAGTGGGTCATTTAAACGTCCTTTTCTCATCGAGTGGATGTCTAAAAGACATCATCGGGAGTCCACTCTGCTACGTTATGTGGAGGTTCCTCTTCCTCAAGGATCTCCGGGGCAGTGGCGTCGATGTATTCACCTGTAACGCCAAGTGTAGCACCATTAGACTAAGCTAAGCAAGACAAACATACACAGTCCATATAACATGTATCAAATGAATAGTCAGACAGGTATAAATCATAAGAGATCAAGGAATGATCACTAGGCATATCAGTGCATGAATTAGCATGAGACATACGAGCCATAGATAACAGATAAACATATTAACAGTACTAGTTGGCACATCCACAGAAGCTATGTTCTCTCAAGTTAATCATATAACATGAAAATAAAATGAGAGCAAAATATCAGGACAGGACAGGGTGGTGCTACTAGGAGACAGAGGTACCCAGAATTCTCCATCGTAGACCTAGGGTGCCGGTAAACCCTCAGAATATATTCCCATCTGCAGAGGGCCAGAAGTATACTAAACCCACACTTAGCCGGGTCCGACTTAGATAGGGTCGAAGCTAAGTGGTGCCGACTCATAGAGTGCAATGTACAAACAACAGATCAGGTGCAGAACAGTGTAAAGCAGATATAGGACACATACAGGACAAGACATATAAATAACAAATCGGGACTTCCTGAACAAAGACAGAAATTAATGCAATGTAACAGATGTGTAACAGAAAATACATAACTGAACAGAAGCATGATCTAGTCATACTAGAATACTGGAAACGGAATGCAATGCATGTACATACAGATTATATATGGAGTAAGGATGTAATTCAAGCCAAGCCTACGGTCTTGGGAACACATGTGGTCTTCACCGTCCAAGTCAGGGTAGTATTAAGAGCCCGACATTATCGGGCTACAAGGACCCCTTGGCATTACATAATTTGGATGTCGAATTCCTTAATAGAACACATTTGGCACGGTTACAATCCGAAGAACACAATGCCCCTTTTGTGGGTACGGGTGCTCAATCCATATCCACAATTAAACAAGCCATCGGTCATGATAAAAGTTCAGGGTGCTCATCCTACCGGTCCATCTATCAGGCCAATCAAACTAGAACAAGCTACGGTTCAATGTCCGGCTCATGGAGACGTCCATTTGTCACAATTATGTAAAATCCAACATATAATCTTTTCCAAGGCTCAAATCAAATAAAATCACTTTTTTTGGGTTCTACACATCATGAGCTTTCCAACGGTATGTAGATCTCCAAAAATGGACTTACGGTTGAAAAGTTATGGTCATTGGAAAATCTGCATACTGCGGGTATCAGGTTCACTCGAGCGTTCAGATGTTCGCTCGAGCGGACCCCAGACAGAGAGCTGTTCGCTCGACCGGACCTAAAGTTCGCTCGAGCGAACTCTCCCAGAAAGCTCTTCGCTCGAGCGTTCACTCACGCTCGCTCGAGTGAACTGTCAAATCCTGGGTCCGAAAATCTGAAACTTCTTGATTTCTCTCAAGCCATTCAAGGCATTCCATCAGGTTTTAAAACACTACCAATAGGTATCTTTGAGCTTCCAAAAACCATCAATAAACCCATATACATTAACAAAAGAAATCACCCATAAAAATCCATTTTTTGAGCAAGAAGAAGGGTATTTAAGCAAGATTGATCACATTCATGAATCAAGTAAGGAATCATGCATACAAATGTATAAGTTTAACTTGCCTTGGGTGCTTGGAAGCTATCTCATACTCCAAATCCTTTCTAATAAAAAATCCCCAAAAATGCAAGCTCAAATGCCCTAAAAATGGTGAAAACGAAAATGAAGGAAATGAATTAGGAAGAAGATGATGCATACATGATTTGTAGCTTTCCAAAGATGAAAGAAATCAAATGGAAATGCTTAGTGAAGAAAGAGCTTACCAAAAGCAAGAAGAAAGAAAGATGAGTGGATGCTTGAGCTTGGAAGATGTTGTCTTGGTGGAGAAGATGAAGTGGTGGCTAGCTTCTACTCATGCTAGGAGTCTTGGTTGATGCTAGGAGTGAAAGAAGAAGAAGAAGAAGACAAGGAGAAGAATAGCTCCCAGCTGGAAATGGAGAAGAAATGAGAGGAGAAGAAAGAAAAATGGCTGGGTAAGGGTTTTAAGCCCAATTTTTCCTGCACTACATACAAGTCCACAAAAAGGACTGAAATTGCAAATAAGGGCCTGGGTTAAATGAATGGGCTGGGAATGGGCCTAAATGATTCCGAATTCGATGGGTCAAGACATGAAAGTTAAGGCCCATGAAATGCTCTATGCAATGCATTAAAAATCCAAAATTTCTAAGTACACACAAAAAACCAAAACACTCCAAAAGTCATAATCTACCTAGTAAATGGTCAAACCCCACTAATTCTACCTAATCAAGTCCAATCACAATCAAAACATCCATTAAGCAATTAATCTAAATTAATTAACTCTAAAACGAGATTAAGGCGGGTCGGGGTGTTACAAGTTTCAGCTCCTTTGAGAGCTTTTTCCATGGTTTAAAATCTCGGTATCTGTCGCGGTATCGGCCGGGCCGAAAAACCGATACGTCGCGGATATCGTCGCGGATATCGGTCCGTCGCGGTCGTCGCGGTGTGAATTTTTTTTTTATCCAAAAAAATTCGCAAAAATATTCAAAAAATCCAGAATATTAGAAAATGTTGGAAAACAATATTTTTTTCCATTAGTAACAACAATAAATCAAAATCTCGGTCACCTTAAGTTATGAGTCATGTCTGTGTCGCTGTTCACTTTAGTCTCCAGTATTTTATATAATGCAACCATTATTGATGCTCATGATCAATAAGATGAAATATCATAAATTTGACATAATGCAACCACAAATTTTGGCAAAAACTCATACTTTTTTTTTCCAAAAGTGTAGATCTATTTTAAACTAACACATTATCAATGCATTTAAACACTAATGTGAAAAATTGTAATTGATTTCAAGAAAAGCCCCAAATTTTGGAAATAAAAAAATTTAGATCTACACTTTAAAATACTAGATCTAGGGAAAAATAAGGGAGTAACATCGAATCTAACTCAATATAAAGCCTTTTGGTTCATGAATTAGTGTATTACACAATCTTTACTACTATATCATTCCAAACATAATTAAATAGGTTTAATATCATATCTAGCAGCTTATGATAATAATAGACATCCAAGTACAGAAAAAAGAAAGACAATTAGCAAAAGAGTCCTAGCTATCATGGTCAAGTAGGATCCTTTTGTCTTCTTGATTGCCACTTCTCTAAAACATGCGCTTCGCAGAGGGGGTCCGGGGGTATCCACCGGCGGGGGTCGAGCTATCGGCCGATATTTTGAAAATATCGGCCGAGATGTCGTCACGGCCGATATGAACATCATATCGGCCGATATCTCACGAGATATTGGCAATATGTAACTCGGTATCACCGATACCGATATCTCAGCGAGATATCGGTCCGGTGTCGGCCGATACCGGTTCGTATCGGCCGATACGAACCGGTATCGGCCGGTTTTTAAAACCATGGCTTTTCATATTTCTTCTTCTGCTTCTTGCTTCTTCATCTCCAACCCTTTCCAAATCTTGTCCAAATGGAGAAATGGACTCCAACATCTTCTTCTTCACCTTGAGAGCTTCATCTTGATACCATTGGTGAAGAAAACCAAGCTTTTCAAGTTTTCCATTGAGCTAATCTTGTCTATTAGAAGGTCTTCCATGTAAGTGATTCTCTTCATCTCCTAGATTTGTGTTCTCCTAGCTCTAGAGAAGCTTCATTTCAATTATTAGAAGATCTCTCCTAGCATTTCTTGATTTACCATTTTAGGGTTCTAAGATGGGTTTGTTTTTGGGGGTTTTCTTGGTTTTTCTTATAGGTTGATCTTGATAGTGTTTTGAGCTTGGATTTGCTTAGCTTGGACCCAAGGCAAGTGGATGAATGGATGATTTCAAGTGTTAACATGTTTTATGAGAAAAATATGGATTTTCATTACTTGTTCTTAATGATTTAATACTTGCCTTTAATCATGCTTTTCACCATGATTTTCTATTGCTTTTGAAAGGATGATTTTTGAATGCTAACATGTTTATGGAAAATCTTATTTTACATAAATTATTTTTGGTGATCTCATATGTATTCTCATCTACATTTTTTATATAATTTCCATTGCTTTTAAAATGCATATTGATGAGTTTTGTTACATTGTTTAATATCTTGGAAATGGTTGCATATAATTTTGTCAGTTTGTTTATAGTACATATGGATTTTATGAATGATGGGTCATCACATGATTAAATGTGTTGAAATGGATGGTTGTATGAATGGGATTTTGATGGAAGGATGGATGAGGGGGGCATTCGGCGACGGGTCCCTGAACATTTCACTTTATTGCATTAGGTCCACAAAAAAAAGTCATGCGGCCAAAGGTCCCTCTCACACTTATTCACACCTAAAATGTCCAATTTACCCTTTCTTGAAATCATATCCCATGATTGGTGGGATATCCCATTAATAATGGTCAACTACCATTTAATTGGCCATGATTAATGGAATTCCAATAATGAGATGTTCAAATAAATTCTTAAAACATACAAATATATTTCAAAATAACACAAATAAATTTCAAAAAATACAATAATTACAAAAAATGTAATAAATTAAAAAAAATAATAAATTTCAAAAGAACGTTGATAAATTTAAAAAGATGCAAATAAGTTTTAAAAATATCCAAATAAATTTCAAAAACTGTAAATAAATTTCAAAAGACTAAAATAAATCTCAAAATATCCAAAGAAAATTCAAAAGACATAAATAAAATTCAAAAATACAAATAAATTTTAAAAAAATGCAAATACATGTGACAAAACTCAAGTAAAATTGACAAAAGCTGAAAAACTCAGATAAATTTGACAAAAAATCAGATAAATCACAGTAAAGCCTGCAACTAAACTTGGTCACCATCAATCCGTTCTATCTACCTTGTAGATCTCGTCGATATGAATCCAACAAAAAAACGGAATGCAATTCTAAGTCCGGATGGCTCCAGAAATCCAGAAACAATTCTGGCCGTTGAACCCGGTAAAACTTGCTTGACTATACTGCTGAATACGGAATGTCCTGGGCTTTTGTGAAATGGGTCAGGTCGAACTGACCTAGACCTGACTCGCAACGGACCCAATTGGGTCGTCTCCTTCCTCCCAACGCCTGCCATAGAAACCCGCAACAGTTAACCCATAGAAACCCGCAGCCTCGAACGCATCAAGCCTAAAAAACACAGAAACATTCGTTCAAGATCTCAATTAAAATTCTCAAAATGGAGATAAATTTGTTAGAAACTCAGTTATATTTTTCAAAAATTCAAATAAAAATTTCAAAATCTCAGATAAATTTATTCAGAACTCAGATAAATTTGTTCCAAAACTCAGATAAATAGCCAAAAACTCATATAGATTTGTCCAGAATTCAGATAAATTTGACAAAAACTCAGCTAAATTTGATAAAAACTTAGATAAATTTGACTATGGAGCCATGAGCAGGTTGTTTTCTCGGCTATGTCGTGTAGACATTGAGCTTGACATCGGAGCTACGTCACATATGGGGTAGTGATTATTAGCTTATTTTTATATGGCCTTTTATTAGCCCTTTTCTCGGGATTGTAATTAATATACATTGTTATTTGTAACTTGAAAATATATGGGAATATAATATCCAGATACTGTCAGCTCTGTATTTTGTTATAATGGTTTGTTCCAGTCTGATATGTTCATTGATATGATAGCAATATGTCAGTGGTTGAGTGACACGGAATCCAATGGCCACGGACTTTGGGTCGCAATGCCACGAAAGCTTCCGCAAAAATATTCACAATTGTTTAAATACTTTCGAATTCATCAGTTGCTATTTGAGTTTCATTGAATTGTATAGCATTTGGAGGACCGAATGATTCTAAAAGTTTTAGGGAGTTGTAAGACCCCGTCCCGAGTTAATCAAGATTAACTCTAGTTAACCTGAATTAAGACTAATTAACCATGTTTAATTAGACTAGTAATAGAAATTGATCAAGTGGATTGAATTTAGCCTAATACGAATGATGTAGGCTTAATGGAATGGTAATTAACGATTGTAAATGAATTGAATGAGTTTTTGAACTCAAACTAGGAATTGAGGGACTTTTGTGTAGATACGACTTTATACGTATTTCATCGAACACGGAAACTCTCGATGCCAACACGCGTATCTCGAGGAGTACGTTCACTTTCGTCAAAGACTCGAAGTCATTTGACGAATATTGAGTCAAGTGACCCTTCATTTGACTTGAATCGTAATTAATGGATAATTAAGGGGCTAAATGCAATTTAAAAGCTTATATAAGCTAAGAGAGCTTCTTTGGAAATCTTTTCCAAAACCCTAGCCACCTTCCTCTTGCTTTCTCCTATTTCTCTCTTTCTTTCTTCAATTCTCACCATCAAACAAGATCTTTTGGAGTTGTGTTGGAGAGAACTCAAGCTCTTCATCATCTTCATCATCTCTATTTCCATTTGAGGAATTGCAAAGCTTGGATTGAAGAGGATTTGATCTCAAGCTCAAGCTAGACAAAGGGATTTTTATGGATTTAGCATCAATAGAGGCAAGTACTTACATGTTTATGATTTATGATGTGTTTGAGACATGTTAGGACTTTAGGAAGCAAAAACCAAAGGTTTTAGCTTCAAAAAATCCGCACTCAGAAATGAGTTCTGGACTCAGTTCGGTCGGCCGAACCTTGACCTCGGTCGACCGACCGGTCGACCAACAGTACCTGATGAAATAAGTGGAAAATTGACCTCTCTGGAAATCTGACCGAATGCAATTCGATTAGCCGAAATGGAGATTTCGGTTAGCTGAAAAGCTGGCCGAACTTCCCTGATCAGATTGCTCAGAAAATCAAGCCTCTGGAAATCTGACCGAATGCAATTCGGTCAGCCGAAGTGGCATTTTCGGTTAGCCGAAAAGCTGACCGAATTACCTGATAGGAATTGTGTAGAAAATCCAGTCCCTGGAATTCTGACCGAACTGAGTTCGGTCAGCTGAAGTGTATTTCGGTCAGCCGAAATGCTGACCGACCACTTGACCGAAACTGCACAGAAATGCAGAATTGAGGTCTAAATTGTCTGTTTTGAAGCCTAATGTATACAGGGTGGATTTTGTTAATGTCTAAGCCTTCATAGTGTTAACTCAGTTTTCCGAATACATGATTAAAAGGATATTCATAAAAAATAGTACGTGTATTGGAAAATGAATGTTTCACTCATTTGTTTGGCTTAGAAGTCTGACTAGAATTGGTTAACTTCCGCATCATTATGGTCCTCATCTCATGAGTGAACTACACTGACATAATGTACTGTGTATTAATTGAATAACCGAAATGAAATGGAAAGTTACTAACGGTAATAATGTATTGAATTGAATAATGAATCATTCTTGCTGCAGCAGATGCGAGAGGTGTTCTAGAACCTCGTGGAAGTTAGTGATCTCTGATCAAGACACTGACCTATTCCACACCATTTGATATTACCAAAGTCATGTAATTGAACGTGAACAATCATTGAATAAAGAGTGTCCTAGTAAATATCAACTTAATGGTATTACTGGATCCGTTGTTATTGATGGTAAGGAAATGAATTAAATGTTATATGTATTGAATCGAATTGTTCAAATTGATTATTTGATAGCTAGAACTATCATAGACATGTATGTATTTGTTGAACCGTCGTGTTCATGGTACTATTGGTGAATGTCACAGGCCCAGATACCCATGCTGGTCTTGCCGAGACCGTGCCGCCAGCAGAGAATGCCCACCCGATACCTCCAGGAGGTTTAATCGAGTGGATATGATCGCGGAGTGCGAAAGAATTAGAAGACAATTTCTTTTGAGAAATACTTTTAAGAATTCATTTTGAATTGTAATTAATATTCCCTGCATTGTATCTAAATATACAGTGGTTAACTTTGATAAGAAATAGAAGGTTTGAGTTAAACTTTACTTTCATGTAAAGAACTCTTATGGTATTGTGTTTTCATCAATATATATCTTCCGCAATTTTATACAGTTGATAGGTATTGTATTTGATATCCTTTGTGAGTTTCATTTTAGCTTTTGTTAAATTCGGAATTTACGGGAGTAAGTATGCATTCGCGACTTGGGATTTGTCCAAGCTAATCAAATCTCGGGACCGGCTCGCAGCGAATATACCCATAAAACTCATTTACCCTATAAACAAAAAATAAAAAAAAAATTTAAAAGGAAATCAAGTTATCTCGGATACTTTTATAATCCAGAATAATCAAAATCTCAGACTTTTCAAAATTTGGCTGACATTACCAGTTTCAAAAGAAATTCCTTCAAAAGTTATAGAAAAACCGTATACAACAAATCAATTTTTCAAATGTTCTGCAGTAGTCTCACAAAAATAGAATTCTCCCTCAAATACTAGGACCTTTCATAGATTTAGGGGCTTATAAGTTTCCCTCTCAAAGATACTATGACGGCTTTCGCACTACTACCTTTTAAAGACCACGAGATACATTTCTATTTTTTTTCAAAGAATTCCTTTTTTCTAAGATAGGGAAAATTTGTGGTGAATTTGGCTTTGATGTACAGGACATAAGGAGCAAACCTATATCTTAGATATTTCACCCTTTTTCTATTCTTGTGCACCCCCTTTTTTTCTTCTTTTTCATTTTTTTTCTACGCCCCCAACAACAGGCAATCATTTTCAATTTGCCCGAATTAATTCACTAGTTTTTGTTTGTCTAACCATCCCGATGAACCAGGTAGACTTATAAGGCTAACCTTAAAAAATTCATCATGTTTTTCCTGAAAAATCCCGAATTCGACATGAAGGGTTCTTATCCAAGACCTTGATATAATGTATTGTGTTCTAATAAAAAAATAGAGTTTGGTAATCCTTTGACATATTCTAGAAAAAATGAACCTTTATTTTACTTCCTTCCAAAAATTTTGAAATTCCGGATTTGTAAATAGCGTCAAATCATATCAGTTCCTTTGAAAACTACCCATTTCAATATATTTTTTTTGTACGAATGAAGATTTTGCCTAAAATTGAAAAAAGAAATGAAAGATTCACCTAAAATTGGACAATTCTGCCTGTTCCCACCCCAAACCTAAACTAGACAGTGCCATCAATGTCATGCATGTAATGCTGAAAATGATAATGTAACATTAGGAAATTAAAGTAAATTGCAAGAGGTAAACAAAAGAAGTCACATGATGATTTTGCATGGCGCTCCGTATCCAAGGCTAGGCAAAATAATGACAAAAGATAACCTAAACTAATAATTCACATAATCTATAAAAACAAAGAAAATGAAACTACCCTATTAGACACCTAACATGGAATCCACCTGGATCCCAAATAAACTTACCTTCCAAGTTTGGGGTCAAGATCTCTCGCTTAGGCTGCCACCTATTCTTTTCCATTAATGGGGTTGAATCTAGCCATGCATTCGCCACTTCAATGTGGCCATCTATATCAAAATCACTACCAAAATGTGCTAGACAAGTTTCCAATGGATCCTCACAGCCGAACTGGGAAGTAGCATTTCCCACCAACTCATGTAAATAGCTAACCTCGCCAATCCCATCATCTTAATCTTGAAGTTGCTTACTCACATTAAAAATATTTTCTTGAATAGTCATAGTGCCAAATGAAATTTGCATCACTCCATTCCTACAATTAATCAAAGCATTGGATGTTGCTAGGAATGGTCGTCCTAGCTAGAATGACTGGTATCTCTGCCATAGTTCCTTTCAATGGTTCTATGTCCAAGACGACTAAGTCCATAGGGAACACGAACTCTTCTACTTTGATAAGTGTTAGCGATTTTGTGCATTTGCAATTTGATGGATGCAATATCATTTTATTCATCTCATGAATTTTCACACATGCATTGATTTAGAATATCTTGAAATCTTGATTTTCACTTCCATGGTCTTAAAACTTTTAGAATTCATGTTTCATGCATATTTGTGTTTTAAACTTGGATGCATTTAGTTTGAAAAGGAGTTTTTTATAAATCAAGTTAGCCAATGTTTTAAAAGTTTCAAATCAAATTTGAAAATTTCTTTTTGTTTCATGATTTTAAAACACTTAGATTGATTTAAATCATGTTTCCATACTTGATTCCATAGCCTAAAGTCCCCACAAGAAAATCTCTTTAAAATGTACTTTTTTTTTGGAAAACAGGACTTTTACCGGCGGCTAATATATCACCTTTACCGGCGCCTTAGACCGCCGCTAAAAGCATATTTTCAAAACAAATATGACCATTGGAAGGACTTATAGCGACGGCTGATATACACTTTTAGCGACGGCCACGGCCCCCGCTAAAAGTATAGTTTTAAAAAAAATATAACCGTTGGGCTAGCCGTTGGCAACCTTTTTGGCTACAAGAAGGGACATTTTCTTTGAGAAAACATGCAGAACTTTTGAGGAGTTTTGAGGCCAAGGAAGGAGGATGTTTTAAGAGCTTTAGTGAGGGGAATATGGGGCTATTCCATTGATTCAATCTTGGAATATTTTTCTAATGGGTATGCTCCCTTTTCTTTAATTATATCATGCTTTGTTTTAATTATTGGTAAATGAATTTTAGGATGATAACTATGATGTGTTGAATCCTTTATCTTATTTAATCTTGGATTTATTTATGTTGGATTCTTCACCTCAATTCAAACCAAGTTTTTTTTAAAAAAAACATTAATCATGTTTTGCCAAAACATTTGATTTCTTTTATAGCATGATTCATTTACTTGGTTGAATCCTCATTAGTTGTTTTCAATCACTTTAGAACATTAGTTAAACTAGTTTATTTTGAAAACAACTATGCACATGCATCACTAGTTTCATACAACTTGTGAGCTTTTGATTATCAAATCATCAACAAGTTAGTTTCAATACATGTGATTTGCATTTCTCTTCAATCAAATTTTTTATGTGCCTTAAACTTTTAATTGCATTAAGCATATATTGATTGGACTTATTTTAAAACTTGATTGAAGTATTCACACACACACAACATGAGCATTCATATTTGCATTTCATAGTGTTTGTGGGAGTTGATTTTATACTTTCATATCCGCCTAATTAAGAGGCAATTTATTGAGCTTAATTGTATCTCTTAAGAGTGTTTTGTGGAGGTACTTCCTTGAGAGAAAATCTATTTATGTAAAGGTTATTGCTTAGCCTAAGAAAAGCATTGTGTAAAGGTTATTGCTTAGCCTAGAAAAGCATCTTGTATAGGTTGTTGTTAAGCCTAGAAAAACAACATTGTAGAAGTTATTGCTTAGCCTATTGAAAAGCATACATAGTGGAAATCCAGTGGCGTGTAGGTACACAAGCCGGTAGTGGACGTAGGCATTGAGGCTGAACCACTATAAATCATTATGTCATGGTGTGTGCTTTGTGGTGATTCTTTTCATTAGCTCCACACTTTAGTTCTATATCATCACGTGTGACTAGTTAATTGAAAGAAGTTAAAATTTGTCATAATTGGTCACTAATTCATAGCTCACTGTATTCACCCCCCTCTAGGGTTCGGATCCCGGACTTTCAATTGGTATCATAGCGGGTTACTCCATTATAGGGCTTAACAACCTGGAGTTGATCCTTAGCAAGTCTAGGTCCCCCAATTTGAAATCCTATTTGAGTAGGACTTTCAATTAGTATCAGAGCCTCGTGCTCTATTTTAGGATCAAGTGCTTGGAACTCTTGATTAAGTGTAAAAACCTAGAGTTAAAACCCTAGTGTTGTGTTTAATTTTATGAAAATCATTAGAATGGATTCCACTATTTTAGAATGTGTAGATTCTTGTGTAGATTCTTCTAGACCCCTCCTTCCCACAATTGGAGATTCAAACTTTGAATTTAATGAATCTCAATTTGAATCAAAAGAAGAACAAATTGATGAGAATGAAGATAATATTCAACGAGCTTATGATGAATTGCATACTTTGTACTTAAAGCTTGTCAAGAAAAATAAAAAATTAAATGAAGAATCTAAAAAGTTAACCAAAGAATTAGTTTCTTCAAACGATGAACTTAGGGAGAAAGAAGAAGTAATAAATTGTGTAGACTCAAACTTTATGAACTCTTTGCATAACCTACATAATATTAAAGATGAATTAAATGAATCAAAGAAAGGTTATGATAATCTTAATAAGGAAAACTTAAAACTAAGAGATCAATTACAAAGGCAAGATGAAAACATTAACAATTTAGAATCCAAGTTGACTATCACTAAGGAAAATTTATCTAATGCTCAAAACAAGATAAAAACTCTAGAACTTGGATCTAATATTATTAATGAAATTAAACTTGAATTAAAACTTGCCCATGAAGAAGTAAACAACTTTAAGGGAATTGAAAATGAATTAACAAAAGTTAAAAATGAGAATTCAACCCTTAAAAACCAAGTCACTCAACTTGAAAGTTACAAACCAAAATATGAGTGCAAATTTACCCAAGGTGAAGAGAAATTTGAAAAGTTATTTAAACTGGGTAAATCTCAAAGAGATAGGATGGGTCTTGGATTTGATAGGCATATTTCACATAACCCTAAATTCACCAACACATTTGTAAAAGGTGAGTCCTCATTCTCTAGCACTCACTCTTCCTTGCCCATGACTAAATGTAATTATTGTGGCATTGAAGGACATTTTAGGTTTGAGTGCAAACTAAGAAGAAGCCATGTGTCTAAACCTATCTATAAACCCAAGAACAACTGTGTCAGTCGCGAATACAATAGACCCAAAATGGCGTACTAGCACCGCTAAGCACAAATGTTGAAGATTGCATCCACGGAATGGACACAAGAAGGGATGAATTCATCAAAGAGAGCAAATGGCCCTCCAATCCGAACGCAAGCTCAAACACTCTGCAAGCTTTTATCCGAAAAGGAAAGAACCACAATTTCTCAAATCCGAATCCAAAAGTGACCAAATAGTTTATTATTTTTTTAAAGATAAAAAATGGATCCATCAAAAAGAGAAAATGGCCCTCCAATCCGAACGCAAACTCAAACATTTTTGCGAGCTTTTATCCGAAAAGGAAGGAGACCAAAATTTCTCCGATCTGAATGTAAAAATGAAGAAATAAGATTTTTTTTTGTTTTTGAAAATTTTTGTTTTGAAAGATCACAAATTGATCCATCAAAGAGAGAAAATGGTCCTCTAATCCAGACACAAACTCAAACATTTTTGCAAGCTTTTATCCGAAAAGGAAAGAAACCAAAGTTTTTCTCAAATCCAAATCCATAAGTCAAGAAATCGGAATTTTTTTAGGAGTTTTTTTTTTTTTGAAAGTTCACAAATGCCCCCAACCCAAAACAACAACATAAGTGTGGAATTTGAACATGACAAGTGACATAAGAATTTGAAAAGTCATTTGATTCATTTTTTTTAGAAAAAGAAAGGGTGGAGTCAAACTCAAAAATAAAATTCAAAACCACCCAAGAATCCCTCCTTTTGTTTTTTTATGCCAAATTCAACCAATGCTACCAACTAAGAAAAGAAGCTAATGAATGTAGAAACGAAGCATATATGATATGCATATGTTTCTTTTCTAAGCACCATGTTATCAAAAGAACGATTCCCACCGAGTGTGCCAATGAACTTATTTGCAGATCATTTCAGGACTACCAGGGTCAGCAGATGTGAGAATCCATAGGGTCTAACCCTTTCGTGACCGGAGACGAGCGAATAACTGCCTTTCCTTTTGTGTAAGGGTATACCAAATTTTTGGATGCTGTGAAAGGTGAATTTCATTTGTTTACCGTGAGAGATGATGTTTTTTGTGCCGTGAAAAGTGATTTACAATTCTCATAAAAAAAAACAAGACTTGTGATTTTTTGTCTCTTTAAAAATACAAATATAATAAGAAGAAAGAAAAGGAATTTTGACTTCTCAGGAGATTGCAAAGGCTTGTTCAGATTGATGGCCGCAACTCATGTTTGTGCTTCTCTGTCATCCTTCAAATGATAATAGTGGATGCTTTTGATTCTCTTGTCTAGGCTTGAACATCAGATTTTTGAGAATAAGGATCAAGGAGAGATCCTATATCCAATAAAAGTCCAAGTAGACGGGCCAAACAACCGCGTCTAAGCCATGGAGATAGAAGGGCCTTGGGGGGTGGCCCCCTAAGTGTCTTCAATCACCTTGTAGTGGTGGTTGTTGCAGAGTTTCTTTAACGAAGGAGAGACCGTTGCAGTAGCTTAGGAGCAACAATAAAGAACTTATGCATCGATCAGAAAAACATGCAAGGTTGGAAGGCCCTGTATGGTGGAAATGGCCTCCTTTTATAGGCTTTTGGTGGGCATGGGGGAGTTTATAGGCTTTAAATGCATTAATTACATTAATGCTCCATGATGGGAGGAGTTACACATTTTAATTTTATGTTTTTGTAACTCCCTTTTCTTAATTTTTGATTAGCCGTTGGAGAATAATGGGCAATTATTTGCATTGATTCTTCATGATGGGAGGAGTTACATGGTTTAATACCATAATTGCCTTGACTTGTAACTCCCCTTCTTGGATTTTGATTGGGCCTTCCATCATAATGGGCAATTACCGCACTATGGGTCGTCCATCATAATAGGCAATTAATCGCACTAAGTGGCCGCCAATGAATTTGAAGAGTTGCGGGCCATGTCACAACTTTTGGAATTCTACCCCCGACGTAGGGAGCCTTGATCGTGATGAATTTCTCATATCAATTTTCGTCGGATGATCATGCGATTTCAAACATTGATCATTGCAAGCGGGCCAGTACCATCTCGCTTGTCGATTTCTCGATCGATCGGGGAGAAAGTAAGCTTTCTTGGTTGGCCAGTTGACGATTTCGAGGTGTCCGATGACGAACCCATGATTTCGACAGCGAATCCGTGATGTTGACAAAGATTGACATATTTCGTGCCCCGAAAATCAGATTTTCAGAAAATCACAGAGGCCAAACAGCTTAAAAATGTAAAATTGACCCAAAATAGGGTTTTCGGCGAAATTTTGCCCGATCAGTCGCCTCTTCGGCCTTTTTCCGATTCTTTCTGATTTTTCCTTTTTGACATATTTCTCCTGGTGTTTTTGCACATTTTTTGGCATGATTTCCTTATAGGAAACTTGATGAGAAGCCATGCAAAATGAGGGGCAAAGTTTCTGATTTACCGGGAAAGCCGAAGACTTTGTCGCGCATGGGTGCCAATTTGTTGCCAAAAGCCAACACTGGGTCAAATAATGTCGGAATGACCTGAAATTTGAGATGAAGCTTCATGGGCAAGAAATAAGACCAACTATAGGCTTTTGTTTGAATTTTTAAGCCGTCATAGGTCCTATCACCAGTAGACTTGATTTTGTCACGAGGAAGACGTCGCACTTTGATGTACGGTCAAACGATGTCCGATTGACTTGAAATTTGACAGGAGCCTCATGGGATCATTTTAAGATGATCAATCACTCTGTTATTCAAATCATGGTCCTGAAAGGCTCCGTCGCCTGGAGGCCTAGTTTAGCTACCGGGGGGTCAAAGTTGGGTCAAATGATGTTGAAATGATCTGAAACATGATATGTAGCCCCTTGGCAGTGTTTTAAGACCATCCAAGTACATTTTTTAAGAGTGATGACTTTGGCTGTCTTCACCACCGGGAGGCCTGGTTTTGCTGCTTTAGGGTTGATGTTAAGACAAACGTTGTCGGATTGACCTAAGATTTGACATAGAGCCTCTTGGGAGTATTTTAAGATCATCAACGGGTTCTGATTGAAGATTTGTTGTCTCCGATGCAGTTGTCGCTGGAAGGGCTGACTTTATCGCGTGGAGAATGCAACTTTTGTATTTTGGGCCAAACGATGTCAGAATGGCCCGTATTTTGTATTTTGACGCCAATTGTGTGCTCTGTTTTATGAAACAAGGTCCCCAGCTTCACCGCCTCCGAGAGCTCCTGTTTGGTTGCTGGAAGTATGCAGTCAGGCCAAATGATGTTGAAATGACCCAAAACTTCTTGTGTACACTTCTCATGACTATTTTGAAGGATCTTGAAGTTTTCATATGATTTCGACAAGATCTTATGCTTGAAGCGGCTTCTCCCATTGTGGCCTGATGCAACTTCATGTGACTTCTTCGATGTATGAAGAGGCCAAGTGACATTTTTTTGTGTCAAGAGTCACATCAGGTAGATATTGATCGGTTAATGAACTCTCTTCAACAAGACTTTGCAATTAGAGATCTTGGACCATTATAATACTTTTTAGGTGTAGGGGTCATAAAAGTTGAACCAAACCTAGCTACATCTTCCACGAACAAAATATATAAGAAAATTATTGTTGCTATAAAAAATGCATGGTTCAAAGCCAAGTCGCACACCTATTGCATGCAAAAACACCCTTTCAAAATACTCAGGAGCATCTCTCTCTGATGGATCATTTTATACAAAAGCATTTTGAGGGCCCTGTAATATTTATCATTAACAAGGCTTGACATCGCCTTTGCAATCAACAATGTTTGCCAGTTTATGTACTACCCCACAAGTGATCATTGGATAGTTGTAAAAAGAATTCTTCAGTATCTGAAGCATACAATTTAGTGTGGTCTCCTAATACAACCTTTTACTACTATAACACTTCACACATTCACTGATGTAGATTGGGCAGGATGCAAAGATGACCGTAGATCAACTTCTCGATATGGAGTCTACATTGGTTCAAATCTCATCTCTTGGAGTTCAAAAAAATAGCCTACAATTGCATGCTCTAGCACTAAGGCTGAATAAAAAGGATTAGCTAATCCCACTGCAGAAGTCTTATGATTTTCCTCTCCTCTACATGAAATCCACTACCAAGTCAAAAATGTTCCAACCTTGTGGTGTGATTAACTAGGTGCAATCTATCTCACAACAAATCCAGTATTTCACTCACGCGTGAAGCATGTAGCAATTGATTTTCATTTAGTTCATGAACTCATCGCTTGCAAGGCCCTCCAAGTCAAGTATCTATCAACTGAAGACCATATTGCAGACATATTATTCACTAAGGGGTTATCATCTAAAAAACATTCTGCTATCACATTCAAGCTGAAAGTTCTTATTCAACCATCATCTTGACGGGGGATATAGGAGAATATTGCTTGAGGACTTGGTCAACTCCTCAAATCTCTCTCTCCCCCCCTCTCTCTCTCTCTCTCTTGTATCATTACAGCTCTTCACATCATAGATCATCATAAATCTCAGATCCTACAATTTCTCCTATCATGCCAAGGCAAATCTCTTTGCCAACATATGTACACAGAATTTGAGAGATTCTCTCTTATAAACAAATGATTATTATAAGAAGAGGAACCCACGGAAATATGTGTGGGAGAACTTCATCATGGTCGTAGGCGTTATTGCTGAACCACGCTAAATCTTCTATTTTATACAAATACGGATTAGAGTTTTAGTTTGTGAACAGTTACTAAAAACACAAATATCAAGTCTAGTGTCCAATAAGATCAATATCAAATCCCAGATCTAGCCCTTGAAGCCAAGATATATAACCATGTGTATAACCATGCAAAATATCCTCATATTGTGATTTAGCACAAAGAGAAATACATTGTATGATCATGATACATTATATCATCTAAATCAATAACAGTCACACATAATGACGATTTTTTTAGGTAAAAACTGAGTGATTTCATTAATGTCAAGCAACATCAATAGCGTCAACAAGTACATGATCTTGAATGAAATCTGGAAAATAATCCACCCATATTTTTTCCATAGGCTGATGAACAACCTCCTTTGCTAGCCTATGTGCCACCATATTTGCTTCACGCTTAACATGTCCCACTTGCCATGATTGCATACAGTTCAAGATGATTTTAGCATCCTCAATCAATTGCCCATACCGACTTCAGTTGCTATCCTCGTTCTTCAAAGCTTGTACACCTACCAAATAGTCACCTTCGAGTTCAACAGGTTGGAGCTCCATAGGTCTACAAAAATCCGCAACCCCTTCTGCAACTGTAGGATAAAAAATGTACAGTCAAAAAGAGCACCTGCAAGACAATACCTTTCCCTTGTAATCTCTGGCAACTAGAGCAACCCCCATCGTATTTTTTACTTTATCAATAGCTGCATCCTAATTAACCTTCACAACTCCACAGTTTGGGCTTTTCCACACCAAAATTGTATGATGCTGGACAGATCTTAACTCATTATTTTCCGATGCTTTATGATATTCCTCCAACGATTCTTTAGCAATTCTCACCAACTGAGCAGGATGTATGAAGTCACCCCAAAAACATGCTTGTTTCTTCGTAGCCATTTTTGTCTTACAATAGTAGCCACCAGATCTAATTCTTCCTCATTAACTTTCGACATTAACCTCTAATAGATATATAAAATCATTGTCTTCGCACGAGAACTTTGAATCCTACTGCTGCATTATGTCCACATGTCTTTTGCAGAAGGGCACCGCCATAATATGTGGCTGACAGTTTCAACTTCAAGCTCACAAATGGGGCATAAAGGAGTTGGGACTATTCTCCCGTTAAAAAGATTTTATCCTGTAGGCAACAAATTATTACAAGTTCTCCATCAAAAAATCTTAATTGCACCCGGGACCGTAAGCCTCCAGATCTTCCTCCAAAAACATTGATGAGCTAAAGCTTGCATACTCTCTCCATTGCTCTATGCTAGTCTTTCATTTTCTAAGTAGTTTGTACTTCTCACTGTAAACTGCCCATTTGAAGTGCCAACCCACACCATCTTATTCTTTCGCTGATTTGGACTAATAGCCAAGCTACAAATCTCAGCAACATCTTATTCGTTAAAAACATTTATAATAAGCGAAAGATTCCACCATTTAGTGTTAGCATCAATTAACTCCGTCACTCTAGCATCTTCATCTAAGATTTGGACTGGAGATTGAACATTATATGAAGATGGAGACAGAAACCAGTTATCTTTCCATATTTTAATGAAGCACATCCCCTACTCTCCAAATTAAATCTGCCTTCAATAAGCCCCGCGCATTCCATATGCTTCTCCAAACATAGGAGGGTTTGTACCCTAATTTTGCCTCCATTAACATAATCCTCGGATAGTATTTCTCTTTGAAAATCTTGGCAACCAAAGAATCTGAATGTTGCACCAGCCTCCATCCTTGTTTGGCTAGCAAAGCTGTATTTAAATTTTCCAAATCATGAAAGCCCAACCCACCTTTTATCTTCGAGTTTCCCATTCTTGACCAGCTCATCCATGGCACTTTAGCTTCATTTCCTTGGCTTCCCCACCAGAATCTAAGCATGAGAGAATTGATCTGACAACAAAGGGCCTTTGGTAATTGAGAAACACTCATTGTGTATGTAGAGATTGCTTGTATCACAGCTTTTAAGAGAATTTCTTTTCCCGCCCAAGATAAAAAAATTCTCCTTCCATCCATTTTGTCAGTCAAATACTGACTTTTAACTTTGTCTTTCCAAGTCTCTAGAAAGATCCCTCTCCAATACTCTATCTCAGTCTCAACGTTTCTAGAAAATACACAACACCTCCTCATCTAGATATGTCTAGAAACCGACATAAAAGTATGGTGGTGGATGGGCCACGTGGACCCTCTCCCATCCACCGGAGAATGCCACCACCGACATATGCCCATCTATAAATATGGGGACATTGCCTCATTTGAAATAAGTCAAGTCCAGAAGAGAAGTGAAGTGTGTGATGATTGCTAAGTGCGAGAGTGCCTTGAGTGAAAGCAGTGTGCAGTGAGTGAGTGCTTTCTTTCTTGTGAGCGTGTAAGCTTGAAAGTTAAGGTGTAGGCATTTTGTAAGTGTTTTTAATTTGTGTGTGGCTTGTAAGCATTATAATAGTGTATTTGTAAGATCTAAAAAGTGGGTTCTTGTTCTTAGTGCAATTAGTAATTAAGCTATAGCTAGCGTGTATCTCCCATTATCCAAGGTATCAAAGCCATCTTCCAACAAAGTGGTATCAGAGCCAAGTTCCCCTACAAGCAGAGATGGCCACAAGCTTGGTTCAACCTCATATCCCGAAGCTGACGAAGGAGAACTATGAGAACTGTAGTATCTAGATGAAGGCTATATTCGGGTCGCAGGATCTATAGGAGATCGTCACTGAAGGATACGTAGAGCCCACTGCAAAGCAAGAAGTTGTCTACACCGCGGAGCAGAAGACTGCCCTCAAGGATCTAAGGAAAAAAGACAATAAGGCTTTGTTTATACACTATCAAGGGGTAGATGAAGCAACCTTTGAGAAGATCGCCGAAGCGACAATGAGCAAGAAGGCGTGGGAGACTCTTAGCACTATCTTCAAAGGAGTTGATTGGGTCAAGAGGGTCCGTCTGCAAACCCTCCGAGCAGAGTTCGAAGCTGCTCACATGAAAAAAGGTGAGAGTATCTCTGATTATTTCTCGCGATTGCTAGTAATAGTTAGTCAATTGAAGAGAAATGGTGAAAAGATGGAAGACATCTGAGTAGTAGAGAAAGCTTTGCGATCCCTCACTACCAAGTTCAAGTATGCGGTTGTGGCTATTAAAGAGTCCAAAGATTTAGAGACTCTCTTAATAGAAGAACTAATGGGATCACTCCAAGTCCATGAGCAACGTATGAAAAAGAATAGTAGCTCCATGGTCTTGGAACAAGTACTAGAGTCAAGATTGACTCTAAGTGAGCAAAAGCCAAGTCGCTGGAAGTTTGAAGCAGGGCGGCAGCACCAATATTGGCAATCGCGGTAGAGGTATAGCGAAAGCAAATACTCAAAGCCAAGGGCAATCTCAATTGAGGAGCTCCAACAATCGTAGAAGAGGAGCTGGCCGAGGTGGATACACCCGTGGTCGTAGTAATTCAAGGAGTGTTCAATGCTACAACTGCAACAAGTTTGGACACTATGCCTCGGAGTGCTAGAGCAAACCTGCAAATCGGGACGAGCGGTCAAACTTCGCAAAAGCAGGAGGTGAAGGGAAAGATGTCTCCACAGTTCATTTAGCACGAGAAGGCTATGGCCAAGAAAATGTCCGGTACCTAGATTCTGGGGCGAGCAACCACATGTGCAGAAAGAAGGAACTATTTGAAGAGCTTGCGGAAGATGTCAACAGAAAAGTAAGTCTTAGAGACTCATCAAAGATTCCCGTACGAGGTAATTGAAATATTAAGATTTATCAGAAAGATGGTGTGCCTACATATATCTCAAATGTGTATTACATGCCCAACATGGAAAGTAACATCCTTAGTCTTGGGCAACTCTTGGAGAAGGGGTATGTAATACACATGGAGAATCTCTCTTTGTCATTGAGAGATATACATGGCATATAGCTCAAGTCCAAATGGCGAAGAATCGCATGTTCCCACTCTATCTTAACACAAGGCTAGAGAAGTGCTTCCATGGACTTATAAACAAGGAGTCATGGAAGTGGCATCTTCGATATGGGCATCTCCGCTTCAACGGGCTTAAGCTATTAGCCACTGCAAACATGGTGCATGGCTTGCCTACCATTGAAAAGCCCAAGCATATATGTGAAGCATGTACACTTGGCAAGCAACAAAGGAATTCATTTCCAGTAGGGAAATCATGAAGAGCAAAAGCACCATTGCAGTTGGTTCACACAGATATTTGTGGACCATTGGAGACACCTTCTCTTGGAGGTAATAGATACCTCATCACTCTCATCGACGACTTCAGTAGAAAGCTCTGGGCATTCTTCATCAAAGAGAAGTCTGCGGGCTTCACTACCTTCAAGAATTTCAAAGCCCGTGTTGAAGTAGAAAGTGGTTGTAAGATTAAGACACTTAGATCTGATAGAGGTGGAGAGTACTCCTCAAAAGAATTTCAAGAGTACTGCAGATAGTGGGCCATCAGGCAGCAGTTTACAGCCGCTTACACACTGCAGCAGAATGGAATAGCGGAAAGGAAAAACCGGATCCTCGATATGACGAGGATCATGCTTAAAGAAAAATGTCTGCCAAAAGAATATTGGGCAGAAGTAGCTGCGTGTACAGCCTACTTACTCAACAGATAACCTACAAAAAGTGTTAAGAACAAGACACCGCAAGAGGCATGGAGCGGTCATAAACCAAGTGTGGCCCATCTAAAAATATTTGGGTGGGTTGCATATGCCCAAGTATCGAAGGCAAAGAGGAAGAAGCATGATGATTGTGGAGAAAAATGTTTCTTCATTGGATATAGTGAGGAGTCTAAAGCCTATAAACTCTACAACCCACTTACTAAAAAGGTGGTGGTAAGTAGAGAAGTAGTCTTTAGTGAAGAAGACGCATGGAGGTGGGATGAAGAAAACACATCCCAAGAAAAGCCTCTTGAAATAGAAGAACAAGAGACACATTATCAGAATTATGAAGGCCCGCGGCAAGATGGCGTGGCATCTCCACGTACAGCATCATCGCTCTAAAGGAGTCCTGAAGGACAAGACAGATCATGAACAAGCAGCTCATCTACTCGAAGCTCTTCCTCATCCATAACCCTAATCAAGTTGAGAAGCTTAAGGGATATCTATGAAGAAATGGAAAAGATGAATCTCTTATGTCTCTATTGATGGACCGAGCTTCTGCTGCTCGGCGCTTACTAAGGTCGACGGACGTGAGAGTCCGTGGGCTACGATCCTTTCGCACCCTGGAGGGCAAAGCGAGCATCAACATGTTTCTTTTTGGGTGGGTGTGCTAGATTTTCTACTATACTTGGAATTGCAAATGGTGATCCGGAGATCGACCTTCACAAGTAGAAAAGGAAATCAACTTCTTTCAAGTTTTCATTTCACATATATTTAAGAAAATAGACATGGTTTTGAAATGCCGTAAGAGGCGATTGTTAGGTTTTTGTTTATTGCAATTTGATGGATGCATCATTCATTTTATTCATCATTTGAATTCACACACATGCATTGATTTAGAAAATCTTGAAATCTTGATTTACACATGCATTGTTTTAAATCTTGTAAATCATATGTTCCATGCATGTTTTGGTTTTAATCTTGGATGCATTCAATTTGAAAAAGAGTTTTATAAATCAAGCAAGCTTATGGTTTTAAAACTTTCTAATCATTTTTGGCTTTTTATATTTCATGATTTTAAACCTCTTAGAATGATTTAAAATCATGTTTCCATGCTTGATTTAATGGCCCAAAAGAATCCCCTCAAGAACCACTTTAAAGTATGAGAAAAAATGGGAATTCTGGTCCCAGGGTCGACCTGCAGTGTACCAGGTCGACCTGCCCATGGACCAGGTCGACCTGGCACACTGCAGGTCGACCGGGCAGAGGGCCGTTGGCTCTCCAACGGTCATATTTGTGACCGTTTGTATTCGGTCGACCGGGGATGGTATGGGGTCGACCGAAGACACGCAGGAACTCAATTTTTGAGTATAAATATGAGTTCATTCCCATGAGAAAAGTGTTGAAGATTTTAGAACTCTTAAGCCTTCTTGGAGGTGTTTGGAGACAAGGAAAAGGGGATGAACTAAGGGAGATTAAGGGGTCATTAGTAAAGCTAAAGCTTGGATCATTAAGTTAAATCATCAAGTAAGCTTTACTTTTATTAATCATATGTTTTATGCTTTGAGTAAATTATTGGTAAATGATTTGTAGCATATAAACTATGATGTGTTAAATCCATTACCTTCATTCAATCTTTGTTTTAGATTGTGATGGATTTCTCACTTTGATTCAAACCAAGTTTTGTGTTAAAACTTTATAAATCATGTTTTGCTAAAACCTTTGATTTGTTATATAAACATGTTTCATTAACTTGTTTGAATCATCTTTGTTGTTTTCATTCATTTGAATCTTAAGTTAAACCTTTGTTTTTGAAAACAACATAGCATAGCACATGCATCACTTGATTAGGCTTAAACATTCAACTTGTGATCTTTTGATTTTCACATCATTAACAAGTTTGTAGTTGTTCAAGTGATTTGCATATAACTTCAATCAAATCTTTGTGTGCCTTAACTTTCAAATGCTTCTAGCATACATTGATTAAGCCTTCTTTTTAAACTTGATTGAAGTTTTCCACACACACATATCATAAGCATTCATCTTTGCATTTCATTGTGTTGTGTGAGTTAGATTTTCATTTTCTTATCCGCCTACTTAGATGCAATTTTTTATTGAGCTTAAATTGTAATCTCATAAGAGTGTTTTGTGAAGACACTTTCTTTGAGAGAAATCTTTTATGTATTAAGGTTATTGCTTAGCCTAAGAAAAGCATTGTGTAAAGGTTATTGCTTAACCTATAAAAGCACATTGTAAGGTTATTGCTTAGCCTAGAAAAGCATAGTTGTAGAGGTTATTGCTTAGCCTTTTGAAAAGCATAATAGTGGAAATCCGGTGGGGTGTGAGGAACACAAGCCGGTAGTGGATGTAGGCATTGAGGCCGAACCACTATAAATCATTGTGTTATGGTGTGTGCTATGTGGTGATTTTGTTTATTAGCTTCCGCATTTTGTTTGTTAATCATCACAAGTGACTAGTTAATTTAAAGAAGTTAAAATTGGTCACAATTGGTCACTAATTAGTAGCTCACCCTATTCACCCCTCCCCCTCTAGGGTTAGGATCCCCAGGACTTTCAATTGGTATCCGAGCCTCGTGCTCTATATTAGGATCAAGTGTTTGGAACTCTTGATTAGGTGTAAAAACCTAGAGTTAAAACCCTAGTGTTGTGCCTCCATGAAAATCATAAGAATGGATTCCACTAGTTTAGACTTTGTAGATTCTTTGGTAGATTCTTCTAGACCCCTCCTTCTTCCCACTATTGGAGATTCAAACAATGAATTTAAAGAATCTCAATTTGAATTAAAAGAGGAAGAAAATGATGAAAATGATAATGACATTGAAAAAGCTTATGAGGATTTGTGCACATTATCCTTAGAGCTTTCTAAGAAGAATAGAAGATTAAAAGAAGAATCTAAAAGACTAAACCAAGAATTAGTCTCTTCAAAAGATGAACTTAGAGAAAAAGAAGAATTAATAAATTATGCAGAATCTAAGTTCATGATCTCTTTGCAT
Source organism: Litsea cubeba (assembly GCA_012931725.1). Lineage (NCBI taxonomy): Eukaryota > Viridiplantae > Streptophyta > Magnoliopsida > Laurales > Lauraceae > Litsea > Litsea cubeba. Next base: position 42,727,608 of record CM022946.1, on the reverse strand, counting down.
AATCTATCTAATATTAAAGATGATCTAAGAGAATCAAAGATAGATTATGATAATCCTAATAAGGAAAATTCAAAACTAAGAGATCAATTAAAAAGGCAAAATGAAAACATTAACAACCTAGAATCCAAGTTGAATATCTCTAAGGAAAATTTATCTAATGATCAAATTAAGATAAACACTCTAGAACTTGGATCCAATGTTATTAATGAAATTAAATTTGAATTAAAACTTGCCCATGAAGAGCTAAATAAATTTAAGGGAATTGAACAAGAACTAACAAAAGTTAAACTTGAAAATTCTACCCTTAAAAACCAAGTCACTCAACTTGAGACCTACAAACATAAATATGAGTGCAAATTTACCCATAGTGAAGAAAAATTTGAAAAGTTATTTAAATTGGGTAAATCAAAAGGAGATAGGACGGGTCTTGGATTTAATAGGAATATTTCTCATGATCCTTTAATCACCAACACATTTGTGAAAGGTGAGTCCTCTTTCTCTAGCACTCACACTTCCTTGCCATTGACTAAATGTAATTATTGTGGCATTGAAGGACATTTTAGGTTTGAGTGCAAATTAAGAAGAAGCAATGTGTCTAAATCCATATTTGAACCTAAAAAGGTAAAATCAAATACTATGATGATTAAGACACTAAAAACCAAAGAAGACTCCAAAAAGATTAAACAAGTTAAACCTATTAAAAAGGAGTCTCCTAAAATAGATTCTAAAAAGGTTAAACAAGTTAAACCAACTCTAAAAGAATCTATTAGCAAAAAGCTTCTCAATCTTCCTCCCATAACTCAACAAATGAAAGAACTTTTGAATAAAGTTGCAAAGTTAAATTTAAAATTCAAAAGTCAAATTAAGGGAGGAGTTAAGAAGAAAAGAAAAATGAATTCATCCCCTAAAAAGAAAACTCACCAACCTCAAAAGACTAATCACCAACCTATGCCAAATTTAGTTAAATCTAAACACCATGGTGATAAGTCTAAATTAAAAGTTTATCAAGTCAAATCTCCAAAAGTTGGTGGGACTTCTAAACTTGGCCTCAAAGATCAACCCTCCCAAGACCTTAGGTGGATTCCAAAAGCTATTTACTTAGTCAAACCTTAAGGCCTTGGACCTCATTGACCAACCTATCCTTTATAGGTAAATCTTTTTGTTGGTCATGATTGCATATGCATTTTTGTTCTTTCATAAGTTACATTTCTTAAAATGCATTGTTCCCTTATGATCAATTGATTTTGTTTTCATGTACTTCTCTAGTTATATATCATGGTTTTCAAAATCATTTGATTATATTTTTCACATGTTGATTTGTTTTTTTTTATTGCATTTCTACATGTTCAATTGATTATGATTTCAAAAGCTTTTATTAGCTAGATCTTTCATAATCAATTGATATTGTAAAATCATTTGTTTGGATGTATTAGTAAGATTTGTTTTGAAAAACAAATGATTTGAAACAATTTAGTTTTTTCCATAGATTTCTAAGTTATATTTTCATATGGAAAATTATTGTTTTGAAAAACCAACTTGTATGTGTTTCAAATAAGTTATATTTTTTAAAATGCAAGTTGAAAAAGTGTTATCTTCAAAATCATCCTCTTTATGCTCATTGTTGGATTTTGTGTATTGAAATGATTTGAAGATTGTATGAATTGAAAATGTTTTTCAAGCTTTGTTAGTTATATTCATTGAAACATTTTCTTTTGAGTATATTTCCTTATGCTAATAAATATATGTTTTAGAAGGAAATACTTGTTATATGCTATTTGCAACTTTGCTCATTTAGTTTCATTCTTGATGTGCAAATATCATATAGTTTCTTGTATGGTTGCATTATTAGTTACATTTGTAGAAACCATACTAGAACTCTAAAATCCATCCCTTATACTTACTAGTCATTTTTTTAATGGATGGTTATGATGTTGATTCATGTGTATTTTTCTTATTGATATCATTCTTATACATGTTTCAACTTCATAGTAGTGTTTAATCATATGAACCTCTTTGAAATCCATTCCTTGTATTGCATAGATTGTTTGATGGATTTCTTAGTTGTTGAATTCATATGATTTGACACTTTTGTAAATTGCATGCTCTACCAAGTTATATATATTCCTAAATGCAATTTTTCTTGTTCATCACTATGCTCATTAGTTATATCATTTAAAGTGATGAATATCCTTTTGTGATGCTTATTTTTGTAATTGTCACATTTTTTTTTTGCATCATAATCTACATGTTGCCTCCTCTCATTGCACTTATTGGTATATCTCATGACCACCATACTTATGTTTTCATAATCTTGGTTGGTTAATGGTTGAGGTAGGCTTCATGTTTGAACTTCATTTCACTCATCTTGCACATGATAGTCATATTTGATGATTGGATGAAATGATTTCAAAAATATTCATAGCATATGATTTTCATAGTTATATTGATTGATGCTATGTTTAGTATATCCCTTGACCTTGCTCTATATTGGTAATTTGATCATATTGAGCTTATTAGTCATTTGGAATCTAATCCTTCACTTGAAGTTAACCCTCAATTGGTTAAACCATCTTCTTGCACCAAATAGTTATATTCTTGTCAAATGTTTGACAAAAGGAGAAGTATGGATTGAGGGGGAGTAAAACTTCATAGGAAGTATTAGTTTTGATCAAATTCACCTTATATTAGCTCTGATACCCTTATAAGCTTATCAACCATGCATGATAACCTGTTATATATTGCATTTTTATTTCCTTTGTTAACAGGTGCTACTAAAAGGTATTTCCCTTGTTTCATGTGTGTAGGTACCCCTCTTCAATTGATACCTTTGCAATTTAATGGCAAAGGGAGAGAAAGTTCTCAAGCTTAATGGCGAAGGGGGAGAAAGAATTAAGGGGGAGAAAGTGTTCAAGCTAACTAAAGGTGGAGAGAATGCACATCTTGCCAAAAGAAGAGTGCATGGTCAAAAGGGAGAAATGAAGAGAAGAAAGCTTGGGAGCTAAAGAAGTTGCTTGGCCAAAGAAAGGAAGATGAAATGAAAGCTTGAAGAATGATCAAGCTCCAAGCATCAAGAAGAATGAAGAATGAAGCTAGAGCCCAAGCTAAATGAAGAAGCATCCAAAGAGATTTCAGAATTGTCAAGCCAAGGAGGAGCTGAAGACTGTGTGTGAACTCTCAGTGTTGAGTAAGGTTTGCCAACATATTGAAGGTTTGCCATCAAATTGCAAAGGGGGAGATTGTTAGGTTTTTGTTTATTGCAATTTGATGGATGCATCATTCATTTTATTCATCATTTGAATTCACACACATGCATTGATTTAGAAAATCTTGAAATCTTGATTTACACATGCATTGTTTTAAATCTTGTAAATCATATGTTCCATGCATGTTTTGGTTTTAATCTTGGATGCATTCAATTTGAAAAAGAGTTTTATAAATCAAGCAAGCTTATGGCTTTAAAACTTTCTAATCATTTTTGGCTTTTTATATTTCATGATTTTAAACCTCTTAGAATGATTTAAAATCATGTTTCCATGCTTGATTTAATGGCCCAAAAGAATCCCCTCAAGAACCACTTTAAAGTATGAGAAAAAATGGGAATTCTGGTCCCAGGGTCGACCTGCAGTGTACCAGGTCGACCTGCCCATGGACCAGGTCGACCTGGCACACTGCAGGTCGACCGGGCAGAGGGCCGTTGGCTCTCCAACGGTCATATTTGTGACCGTTTGTATTCGGTCGACCGGGGATGGTATGGGGTCGACCGAAGACACGCAGGAACTCAATTTTTGAGTATAAATATGAGTTCATTCCCATGAGAAAAGTGTTGAAGATTTTAGAACTCTTAAGCCTTCTTGGAGGTGTTTGGAGACAAGGAAAAGGGGATGAACTAAGGGAGATTAAGGGGTCATTAGTAAAGCTAAAGCTTGGATCATTAAGTTAAATCATCAAGTAAGCTTTACTTTTATTAATCATATGTTTTATGCTTTGAGTAAATTATTGGTAAATGATTTGTAGCATATAAACTATGATGTGTTAAATCCATTACCTTCATTCAATCTTTGTTTTAGATTGTGATGGATTTCTCACTTTGATTCAAACCAAGTTTTGTGTTAAAACTTTATAAATCATGTTTTGCTAAAACCTTTGATTTGTTATATAAACATGTTTCATTAACTTGTTTGAATCATCTTTGTTGTTTTCATTCATTTGAATCTTAAGTTAAACCTTTGTTTTTGAAAACAACATAGCATAGCACATGCATCACTTGATTAGGCTTAAACATTCAACTTGTGATCTTTTGATTTTCACATCATTAACAAGTTTGTAGTTGTTCAAGTGATTTGCATATAACTTCAATCAAATCTTTGTGTGCCTTAACTTTCAAATGCTTCTAGCATACATTGATTAAGCCTTCTTTTTAAACTTGATTGAAGTTTTCCACACACACATATCATAAGCATTCATCTTTGCATTTCATTGTGTTGTGTGAGTTAGATTTTCATTTTCTTATCCGCCTACTTAGAGGCAATTTTTTATTGAGCTTAAATTGTAATCTCATAAGAGTGTTTTGTGAAGACACTTTCTTTGAGAGAAATCTTTTATGTATTAAGGTTATTGCTTAGCCTAAGAAAAGCATTGTGTAAAGGTTATTGCTTAGCCTATAAAAGCACATTGTAAGGTTATTGCTTAGCCTAGAAAAGCATAGTTGTAGAGGTTATTGCTTAGCCTTTTGAAAAGCATAATAGTGGAAATCCGGTGGGGTGTGAGGAACACAAGCCGGTAGTGGATGTAGGCATTGAGGCCGAACCACTATAAATCATTGTGTTATGGTGTGTGCTATGTGGTGATTTTGTTTATTAGCTTCCGCATTTTGTTTGTTAATCATCACAAGTGACTAGTTAATTTAAAGAAGTTAAAATTGGTCACAATTGGTCACTAATTAGTAGCTCACCCTATTCACCCCCCCTCTAGGGTTAGGATCCCCAGGACTTTCAGCGATTACATTTGTTTTGCCGTTAAAGGCTATGTTTGCCGTAAAAGGCGATTTTTGGCATTTATAGCTGATTTACAATTCTTATCAATAGTGAAAGGCAAGAGTTGTGATTTTTTGTCTCTTTAGAAAAATACAAACTACAATGAAAAGCAAGAAAAGAAGGATCTAACTTCTCAGAAGATTGTGGGGGACTCGTTTAGATTGACGGTTGCAAGCCATGTGTGAACTTCGCCATCATCGATGCAGATGAGAACAGAGGATGCTCTTGATTCGCTTGGCTCGACTATTACCTCAGATTTTTAGAGGACAAAGACTAAGAGGAGGTCCTATGTCCAATAAAAAGATAAGTAGACGGGCTAAAAAGCCATGTCTAAGCCATTGGAAGAAAAAGGAGAAGATAAGGACCTTGGGGGGCACCTTTGTCACCTTGTAGAGGTGGTCGGTGCAGAGCTTCAACAGAGTTTTCTCTCTTTTTTCTGGATTCTGTCTGTCTAGATTTCGGGATTTTATGTGCTTTTTCTGGCGATGATCTAGATTTCTTGGAATGACTCCCTTTTTATAGGCTTTGGTAGCCATTTAGGGGAGTTTTAAAGCCGCATAATGGGAGGAGTTACAAGTTTTAATTCATTTATTTTGTAACTCCTTTTCTTTGGCTTCTGATTGGCCGATGGAGAATTAAGAGCCTTTAATCGCCTTTAATCTCCATGATGGGAGGAGTTTCATGGTTTTAATCGATGATCGCTTGGACTTGTAACTCATTTTTCCTTGCTTCTGACTGGGCCGTCCAAAATAATGAGTTAATGACTGCAATAAGTTATCATAAATAGGTCAATTAACAGCATTAAGTGGTCGCCATGTCGCTCTAAGAGTCGCGAGCCGTGCCGCGTCTTTTGGAATTTTTCTGGCGATGATCATCAATGGATCTTCATGCTGATTAACATTGGATGACCATGCAACTTCAGACATTGATTGCTAACAGCGGGTCGGTGCCACCTGTCTTGTCGATTTCTCGATCGATCAGACATAAAGTGCACTTTCTTGGTTTACCGATTGGCGATCAATGATGATTTGATACTCTCAAAGACCCGTGATGTTGACAAAGATCGACGGATTTGGTGCCTAGAAAGTCAGAATTTTGGAAAACCACAGGGGCCGGAAATCACGAAACGCGAAAAGGGGTCGAAAAATACCTTTTCGGTGTAAATCCGGCAACCCGGATTTCCAGGTTCACCGGTGATCATGGGCCAAGTCGCCGACGACCATGGGGTTCAGACCCTTTTGGTCATCGATTTTTGGCCGTTTCGTTCCGTCTTTTCCAATTCTTTTTTCTTCCGTATTTTTCCTGACATTTTTGTACATTTATTGGCATGATTTCCATATAGAAAACTTGATGAGAATCCTTGCATATTGGGGTGCAAAGTTTCCGATTTTTCGGGAAAACCGAAGACTTTTCTCGCAGAGCTGCCGATTTGCTGTTAGAAGCCGAAACTGAGTCAAACGATGTCGGAATGACCTAAAATTTAAGGTGAAGCCTCCTGAGCAATAAATAAGACCAACCATAGGCTTTTGTTTGAGTTTTGAAGTGGTGTGAGGTCTTGTCGCCAGTAGGCTTGATTTTGTAGCGAGGAAGATGTCGCGCTTTGATGTGCGGTCAACTTATGTCCGATTGACCTGAAATTTCACAGGGAGCCTATTGGAGTCATTTTGAGTCGATCCATTAGCTCTGATTTGTAAACCATGGTCCCGGAGAGCTTTGCAGCTGAGAGGCTTGATTTGGCTTCCGAGAGTCAAAGTCTGGTCAAATTTTATCGAAATGACCTGGAACTTGACGTGTAGGCCTTTGTAAGTATTTTGAAGCCAGCCATGTGCTCTATTTGATGAGTGATGGCCTCGGTGGTTCTCACCGCTAAGAGGCTTGATTCTGCTGTTCCAGGGTTAATGTAGGGTCAAACGTTGTTGGTTTGACTTGGAACTTGACATGGAGCCTTTTGGAGGTATTTTGAGACCATCCACAGGCTCTGATCGAAGATTTAATGTCTTTGACACTGTCGCCGCCAGGAGCTCCTTTCAGCTGCTGGAGGAGTGAAGTCAGGCCAAATGATTTTGAAATGGCCTGAAACTTCATGTGTACTCCTTTCTTCCCTGTCTTGAAGGATCTTGCAGTTTTTATTTGATTCTGACAAGATTTGATTTTTTAGAATTAGCATTGCCTGTTTGTGATAGGCTGCGACTTTATGTAGCTTTCTTGATGTTGAAGAGGCAAAGTGACATTTTTCGTCTCAACAAATGCCCCCTCGAGGTACAGCGACGAGTTGCTTAACTTTTGTAGTCAATGTGCCTCGAAGAGATTTTTGAAGGAGAGCTTCTGACTTGACCAAGAGTCTTCGAACAGTCTTTCTTTTGGTAGAGTGGCCTTTTGAGCTTCCAGGGGAATTTTATGGTAGTGAAAGGAATCACGTACTATCTCAAGGCAAAGTTTTGAAATTGAAATGAGGGATTTGGATTTGGGTTTTTGTTTTCTGACCTTGTGACCTAACAAGCTATATGTGGCAAGTTAGGGGGTCGAGTTTGGTTTTGACCTTGTGACCCAACAAGCTATATGTGGCAAGTTGGGGGGTCGATTTTGGTTTTTGGTTTTGGTCTTGTGACCTAACAAGCTGTATATGGCAAGTTAGTGGACCATGATTTGGTTTTTGGTCACTCTTTGGGACTATTTGGGTCCATTGGAGTGGTTTGGATTTTTGTGAATCTCAATTTCAAGATTTCATCTCAATTTGGTATATGAGGCTGGATGGTTTGAATTTTTGGAAGCTCATGAGGCTCAAATTTTTTTTTTGCATGGTCCAATCAACTCAAAAGAGGCATGGAACCATTTTTGTATGCTCTTAGTAAGATGGATTTTTCTTTGACTAAAAGCCATTTTTAGCGCCTAGGTGGTCAAACCTGGCTCATATGGGCTAACCCATGGGACCTTAAGCTTTTAAGATGGCTTAGATCTCATGTGGTGTCGTTTTTGTAAAGAATATCTAAAAATATCTCCTTTGGATAAAGAATATCTAAAAATATTCTTTCTTGGAGAGACTATCTCATGTTCCCGTTATTTTGGGAGAGGATATCTCAAAGTATCTTTCTTTGGGAGAGAATATCTCAAATCTCCTCTCTTTTGGGAGAAAATCTCTCTAATTGCTTTCTTTTGGGAGAGAATCCCTTAAGATATCTTTCTTTTGGGAAATAATCTTTCTAATTTCTTTCTTTTGGTAAGGTTGCTAATTTGTAGCACTTACCTCCTTTCTTTTCTCCTTGTTTCCTTCTTTGGTTTGCTCTCTTCTATAAAAGCAAGGGGAGATTGGATCTCTTGCTCTTATTGTTTTCTTTTTGTAAAAATCTCCAGAGTGCTTCAAGACCAAGAGTTTCTTCTTCCTTAAGGATTTTCAATTTTTTTCTTCTTCTCCATCAATGGCTTCAAGTAAGTCTTCTTTTTCAAGAAAACTCCATTGTAGAAATAGGATGGTAAAAAAGTCCTTTTTTTTGTTCTTTTTTTTTTCACGATTTTCTTTTTTTTTCACACGTTTTTTTTTTCTTTTTGTGGCCACTCGACCATTTTTCTGCCTTTCCTTTTTTTTTGGCATTTCTTTCCTCACCATACGAATGATGTCTTTATGCAAGATGATATGCACATGCATTTCTTGAGTGAATGATATCAAGAAGAAGAGGCTAAGGCTCAATGTTCAATCAAAATGAATTTTGATTTGAACAAAAGTTGATTCTGACCAAATTTGTGTTGGAATTAGTTATTTTTTGGAAAAGGCTTCCTAATTCCTAATGGATGAGATTTATGTAAATGCATGAGCTTTGAAGGAAAGGAATTGGATAGCATGGAATGACATACCTGAAAGGTTGCAGCCTTTGGAGGTTTGCAGGACGGCAGAAATGCATAGGTTTTTTATAGTGCTGAAGACATTACTGCCATGATTTCTTATCCTGAGCTGTTGACTTTCCGGACCGCCGGCTTCACGAAGTGGTTCGCGGAGAGCTTTTTGGCGTACCGGGGGCTTTCCAAGAAGGAGCTTGATGTTACGCCGTCTTCCGGAAAAGGCATTGGGAAGTCGGATGGCGTCCGGTAAGAGGAAGTGTTGGCCTTCCTTTCTGGAGAGAAGCATAATATAGGCTTTCTCGGTGACCAGGGCGTCATTGGTTCTGAAGCTATTCGGGAAGTACCTGAAAGGCCTTAGAGCAGCTAGAGAAGGAGGAAGCTGAGCTTGACGTTTGGATGCAAGCGGCACAGAGGCAAGCTTCCGTGGAGTCTACTGGCAAGAGCAGACCATCCAGTGAGGGTTCAAGCGAGAGACTTGACTTTGACAGCGGGGCAGGTTTTTCTAGAAAACCAACCCACAGAGGCAAGAGGAAGAGGAGTCAGCGCTGTAGCAAGGGACAACATGAAGACACTCCTAATTTGGAGGTTCCTTTCACCATCAATGAGGAGGTGTTAGGGGATGCCGACGAGCCTCCGGAAAAGAGGAGCCGAGAAGAAGAGACCGTCGGTGAAGGTATGATTCTTCCTCTTTCTCTTTCCATTTCTTTTATGGAACTTTTCATGTTCTGATTTGCTTTCTCCCCCTTTTTTTTCTTTTTTTTTAGCAGAGGATGATGGCTTGGCAATGCCTGAGGTTCCGGCCGATGAGGCGGTGACGGATCTGATTATGGCATCTGAAGAAGAACGGAGGGACTCTGAAATGATTCCAGAATCTCCAATTGGTATGACTTCTTTTGCTTTCTTTTTTTGGTCTGTGACTTGGTTTGCTAGCATTTTTCTTGTCAGCTGACTTACCACAAGATTCCGATGACTTTGAACCATCAATGGATGCAAATGTTGATGATGCTTCCGATGAGTTCATGGAGGAAAAGAGTATTCCGCCAGCCGTCGAAGAAGGTACTTTGTAGTGATAACCTTGATGATGATTTTTTTTAACAGGATCGTATTCGTACCTTTTTGTGCTTCATTGGCAGGTTATGAAGTGACAGAAGAGATTCCATCGCTTTCTTCAGAACCAGAGCAAGGGGTGCCAGAGATTGATCCGGAGGTAGGGACTTCTACAACCAGTTCTGACATGGCAGAGGTGAGACTGTTAAGGATTTTGTGTATTGCAATTTGATGGATGCATTATCATTTTAGCATCTCATGAATTATCACACATGCATTGAGTTAAAAATCTTAAAATCTGGATTTATACATGCATTGTTTTAAAGATTGCAAATCTTATAGTTTGTGCATATTTTGGAATTAAATCTTGGATGCATTTGTTTTTGAAAAGAATTTATAAATCAAGCTAGCCAATGTTTTGAAGTTTCAAATCTTTTATGGCTTTTTATGTTTCATGATCTTAAAGCACGTGGATTGGTTTAAATCATGTTTCCATACTTGGTTTAATGGCACAAAAATCCCCACAAAGAATCTCTTTAAAAAATGCAAAAGTTGGGATTTTTTGTCTAAAGCTGTCGGTCAACCGACGTCAAGCTGTCGGCCAACCGATAGTGGAACCGAGGCCAACCAGACCTCTGTCGGTCACATTTCCAGAGAGCTACAAATTTCAGATTTTCTCTGTCGGTTCATGTCGGTTCAGGCATTGGTTCATGTCGGCTGACCTACACCTATACAACGGTAAATTTTTTGACCATTGGAAACTGACCGTTGAGGTGTCGGTCGGCCGACACCCACCTGTCGGTCGACCGACAGGTAGCCGTTGGCAGCTTTTTTCTATAAAACCAAGCTCATTCCTTTGGCCAAAGTTGATGATTTTTAAGCCCTTCTTGAGGAGCTTTGAGGCCAAAGAAAGGGGAAGAGCTAAGGAAGGCTAATGGATCATTAGGAAAAGCTAAAGCTTGGATTAATGAAGTTAAACCACCAAGTAAGCTTTGCCTTTATTAATCAGATGTTTTTATGCTTTGTCTAAATTATTGGTAAATGATTTTAAGCATATTAACTATGTTGTGTTGAATCTTCTACTTCTCTTAATCTTTGATTTTAGTTATTAGATTATTTGTTAGTTTTATGGACTCAATCTAGTAGATGATATAATAAATTGATTAATTTCTTTATTTTATCGGTATATTCATGCTTTCCTTTCATGAGATGAATGGTGATTTATTATATACTTGCACATAAACCAATACGAATGACATGATGGTTCATGAGATGAACCGGGGTCCATAAGTATATTAGATGTAACACATGTGTATGGATGAGATCTACATACGGGAGACATGTGTGACAAATCTTATACTTAAATATTATCACAACCAGTGATGAGACTGAACATCTCATACTGACAAGGTTGCAGTACTTTGATCACTATAAGATAGTGTGATTTGTCTCGATTATCAGAATGGAAGATTCTGGATCATAGTGCTGGTACATTGGATGTATTAAAGGATCATGAGAAGCACCTTATAAACACTGTCTTTACTTTAAGGTCTGCTCTCATAATTCCCTAGCAATAGGCTCTCAATCCTGAGACATTAATGAACTCAAGTTTCTATCTATTCATTTGCTTTGAGTCACCAATGAGTGAGGCCAACTGTAGGTCAACACCTCGGTGATTTGGGTACGTGGTAGTAGAGCTGTGAGAACATTCAATGGTCAAGGTGGAATCTATCTCTAATATCCCCTTGTGCCAATTAATGGATTTATCATTGGTAAGTGCGCACCCATTCCGGTTAATTGGAAAGGTACCTATGATCATTATAATTAATTGGGGCTCAAGGATAATAAGATATGGATCTAGTTTGGAAGACAGGTCCAATTGATCCATGGATATTGATAGAGGGGTCTAGTTGTGGTAATGTGGAAGTTTAGGGTCTTCTATGTAATATTCCTAAGACTGGAGTTCAATTGCATTTATATAGTGGAGTTATTTGCAATTAACTGTGGGCCCGGATTACACATGAGATGTGGGGTCACGTGTCCCAGTTGGAGCCAGCTTTCTAAGGAACCCCTAGTGTCCCCACGCTAGCCCAATTATTAGAAAGTATCTAATTCTAGTTGAACTCTAAAAGGAAGTTACTATTTCTATTTGAAGTGAGACTTCTAATAGTGGTAATAGTAGACTTACTAATTTTAGTAGAAGTGAAAATTCTATTTTACTTAGAAAGGAATTGGAAGTTACTAATCATATTTGAAGTGAGACTTCTAATTATGATATGGTAAGTTACTAATTAATTAATGGAAGTAAGACTTCTATTTTAATTAAGAAGAGATAGTTACTAATTTTTGGAAGTAAGACTTCTAATGGAAATTAGTAAATGGGGCTTGTAAAAGCTATAAATAGAGGAGAGGAGGCTTGGGCGTTCAGGCACTATCCTAGCATAGGGATTCACGCCCAAGGCCCCTTTGTGCAATAGTTGCACATGCTCCTTCTTCTCTTCCCTCTTCTAGTTCTCTTTCTAGTTCCACCCTAGAGTTCCTAGTAGTTTTCTCTTGGAGATCCCACCATCTTCTTGAGAAAAGGGAGAATCTGATACGGGTCATAGCATGGAAGATCAAGAGGTCTTGGAGATTCCTATTTGATTAAGTGAAAGCGTTTCATCATCAAAGAAAGACGCAACTTCTCCATTAGAGCACAACCGAGCTTCAAAGGTATAATCTACTTCCTTGCATGTTGTAGATTTATTTGTAGCTTATATGTTGCTGATTCTATCCTTTAGATAGATTGTCTTACTGATTATGATGGTTGAGATTGAGGACATAGATCCTGGATTGGGTTTTATAGCCTTCTGGATAGTTGATCCCTGCATCAAGTGGGTCAAAAGTTTTTGAAACCTATCCTAGAGGCCCACCCTATTTCCAACAATGTACAGGTGACACTAAAAACTGCTTGCTCCCAAACCTCCTTGTAGACTGTAGTTCACTATTTATTCACGTTCTTGCACATGAGTCTTGTTGGGAGGCCACCATTGATGTGTTGAAGGTGTTTTAAATGTCAAAGTTTTTTGTACACTATCTGTTCAAGAAATAGATCAAATATGAAGAATGCTCAAAAATTCTACGTATGAAAAAAACTATGCACATGCCTGTTTTCACTGGACTGTACAACGATGATCTAAACCTCAATATAATGGCTGGAATTTGAACCTCGATAATGCATGAATCCAACAAAAAAAAAAAACAGAGAGCAAAAATCTTTTAAACTGAGAAAGTTATGACTATTTAAAGATGCCCTATTGAAAATACAGTGTTGCTGAAATCCGTATCTGCCTTGCTAAGTACCCCTGTTCGTGCAACTGTTTGACCCACTTCCCAATGGGCTTTTTGGCTGAAATTTGGGGGTCTCAAAGTTCTCATTGTAAACTATAAATCTGCTATTTTTCAGGATAGAACAATCACATTTTCCTGATTTTCAACTCGCGGACTTTTGGAGCACAGTTAGACTGAAACAGTGCTGTCTTTTTCAACTTTCAGCTTAATAAACCATGCTAGATCCGGATTTTGCATTCTTAATCAACCATTAAATCACGTATTTTCAGAAGCAAAAATACGTTCAAACACTATCCTAATTCTAATGCATGCCATTAGTACTTTCCAACCATAGATCATGCAAATAACATAATAGAAAGTTTCCTCATCTTTAACACGGGTATATAACTCATCACTGAGACTGACATAAGTTCTTCACCTGAATCTGGTCCTCTTAAAGAATGTTGGCCATATAAAGTCCTTAATATTAAACGTGGATATGCTCACATCAAAGACGAGGCTTCATCATTGAAAAAAACCTGTCATGCACGGGGATATTGCCGCGCATCACATATTTAGCGGCAATATCCCTTCACATGATGGATGAAACTCCAAGCTGGGTGTGTTCAACCAAGGGAAAAACTTATCACGAGAGGGGATATCGCCACTCGTTAAATATAAACTACACTAAATTACGTGGGGATATCCCCTCCCAAGTGGTTGTTTCATCCCTTAAAAAACCTTGTCATAAGAGGGATATCGCCGCTCCTCAGATATAAACTTCACATATTGAGCAGGGATATCCCTTCACATAATAAATAAAGCTTCCAATCCAAGGAAAAACCCTGTCACGAGAGGGGATATCTCCACTCTTTAAATATAAACTTCACTAAATTGCACGGATATCTCCTCCCAAGTGGTTGTTTCAGCCCTTAAAAAAACCAGTCATAGGAGGGGATATCACCGCCCCTCGAATATAAACTTCACATATTGAGCGGGCATATCCCCTCCCAACTGTTTTATCTCTTAGAAAAGAACTTGTCATAGGAGGGGATATTGCCGCTCCTCAGATATAAACTTCACATATTGAGCAGGGATATCCCCTCACATAATAGATGAAGTTGACCAGTTTCATCTCTTAGAAAAACCTATTAGTGATATCCCCTCACATTAAACCATTAGACACTGCACATCTGGTATTCACAACACATCCTCCACCCACATTACATGATTTCTTTTTTTTTTTTTTTTTGTAAAACCCACATTACACCATTACATTCCACCATTTGTACAACCATTTCCACATTCACATCCTCCACCGACATTTCACAATTCCACTAGTTTGAGCAAGTTCAGAGTCACATAGTTTAGTAAAATCACAAGAAAAATTGCTCATATGATCCCGACGCGAAATGGTGCTATTTTAGCATTCACATTAACCCATATAGATCATGCTGCTTTTTTCACTATTTATTCAATTTCTTGCACATGAATACTGTTAGGAGGCCACCATTGATGTGTTGAAGGTGTTTTAAATGTCAAAGTTTTATGTACACTATCTATTCAAGAAACATATCAAATCTGATGAATGCTAAAAAATTCTACGTATGAAAAAAAGTATGCACATGCCTATTTTCACTGAACTGTACAACCTCCCTAAGATGACCTAAACCTCAATATAATGGCTGGAATTTGAACCTTGATGATGCATGAATCCAACAACAAAAAAAAAAGAGCAAAAAGCTTTTAAAACGAGAAAGTTATGACTATTTAAGGACTCCCAATTGAAAATGCGATGCTGCTGAAATCCGAATCTGCCTTGCTGAGTACCCATGTTCGTGCAAATGTTTGACCTACTTCCCAAGGTATTTTTTGGCTGAGATTTTCTGGTCAAAGTTCTTATTATACACTATAAATCTGTTATTTTTCAGGACAAAACAATCACATTTTCCTATTTTCAACTCGCGCATTTTTGGAACACAGTCAGACTGAAACAATGCTGCCTTTTTCAACTTTCAGCTTAATAAACCATGCTAGGTCCGGATTTGGCGTTCTTAATCAACCATTAGACACTATACATCTGGTATTCACAACACATCCTCCACCCACATTACACCATTTCTTTTTTTTTTTTTGTAAAACCCACATTACACCATTACAGTCCACCATTTGTACCACCATTTCCACATTCACATCCTCCATCGACATTTCACAATTCCACTAGTTTGAGCAAGTTCAGTATCACATAGACCAGTAAAATCACAAAAAAAAAGCTCACATTAACTCGACACAAAATGGTGCTCTTTTAGCATTCACATTAACCCATATACATCCTGTTTATTTTTTCAAAATGTTACAAAAATTATGCAAATTCATATGTGAAATGCGCAAATCAAGGATTCACCAGTGGATTGCGACATCTCTGGCGGTTGTGTCCCCTTTGTTTATAGATTGAACAGGTAACCACCCTACATTGCCGAGTCCAATCTTCGGTTCGAATCCTATTATTTTTGGGGGGACCGGGCTGTCTGGTAGCATGTGGAGGTAATACTCTTTCATCTGACCTATGCTCCCATTGTCTTCTATCACATGTAGCATGCAAAACCTCATTGTACGCTATTCGATAAGTAGATGTAAAGAACCACTGCTCGCAGAAATCGTAAGGATTTAATTTTCTCATTTGCATTGCCGCTAGTGCGTGTGAACAAGGGATTCCTTTGCAATTCCCACGTGTGACATGTACATTTCCTCTGATCTAGATCAACCACATCAATGAACTCGACAGATTGAACCTGAAATTCTATGAAACCGGCAACACGAACATGCACTTGGTGAGATTCTTTAGCCTCATGGCTTAGCATTTTTTCCACCCACGGAGTGAGCCGAGTATTAATCAATTGAGATTCAAGTTGACATTTTTGGTAGAATTCCATAAGCTTGGCACGTATCTCTTCCACTTGTGTTGTTATGGGGAGCACACGTATGTCCTTCAAAAGACTATTCGTGCACTCGGCAGTATTGCTTGTGAGTATATCATAGCGTCGTCCTATAATGAATGAATTTGCCCAGTGTTCTTTCTCAATTGCGTGAATGTAATTATAAGAAAGTTCGTCAACAGCTCGAATATCATTCATGTATGTCGCATACTCACATGGTCTATGTGACTTTGCAGTAAACCAAAATTTCCTAACAATAGCATCATCTTTGAAATTCCCCTTCACATTTTCAGCAATGTGATGACAACAATAGCAATGTCGTACACTTGGAATGGTGTTGGCAAGAGCAGGTACAAACCCTTTTTGCCGGTCAGACACAATGGTCAAATTCGGGGGCTCATCGAGGGTAAGAAATGAACTTGCTAGGAACCACTCCCAACTGTCATGGCATTCAGCTTCGACGAAGGCAAAGGCAATAGGAAAGAGCTTATGATTCCCATCATGGGTTACAGCCACTAATGACACACTTGGATACTTACCTCGAAGGTGTGAATGTTAGTTTTATGGACTCAATCCAGTAGATGATATAATAAATTGATTAATTTCTTTATTTATCAGTATATTCATGTTTTCCTTTCATGAGATGAATGGTGATTTATTATATACTTGCACATAACCAATACGAATGACATGATGGTTCATGAGATGAATCGGAATCCACAAGTATATTAGATGTAACACATGTGTATGGATGAGATCCACATACGGGAGACATGTGTGACAAATCTTATACTTATATATCTTCACAACCAGTGATGAGACTAGACATCTCATACTGACAAGGTTGCAGCACTTTGATCACTATGAGATAGTGTGACTTGTCTCGATCATCAGAATGGAAGATTCTGGATCATAGTGCTGGTAAATTGGATGTATTGAAGGACCATGAGAAGCACCATATAAACACTGTATTTACTTTAAGGTCTGCTCTCATAATTCCCTAGCAATAGGCTCTCAATCCTGAGACATTAATGAACTCAAGTTTCTATCTATTCATTTGCTTTGAGTCACCAATGAGTGAGGCCAACTGTAGGTCAACACCTCGGTGATTTGGGTACGTGGTAGTAGAGCTGTGGGAACATTCAATAGTCAAGATGGAATCTATCTCTAATATCCCCTTGTGCCAATTAATAGATTTATCATTGGTAAGTGCGCACCCATTCCGATTAAGAGTTAATTGGAAAGGTACCTATTGATCATTATAATTGATTGGGGCTCAAGGATAATAAGATATGGATCTATTTTGGAAGACAGGTCCAATTGATCCATGGATATTGATAGAGGGGTCTACTTGTGGTAATGTGGAAGTTTAGGGTCTTCTATGTAATATTCCTAAGACTGGAGTTCAATTGCATTTATATAGTGGAGTTATTTGCAATTAACTGTGGGCCCGGATTACACATGAGATGTGGGGTCGCGTGTCCCAGTTGGAGCCAGCTTTCTAAGGAATCCCTAGTGGTCCCCACGCTAGCCCAATTATTAGAAAGTATCTAATTCTAGTTGAGCTCTAAAAGGAAAGTTACTATTTCTATTTGAAGTGAGACTTCTAATAGTGGTAATAGTAGACTTACTAATTTTAGTAGAAGTGAGACTTCTATTTTAATTGGAAAGGAATTAGAAAGATACTAATCATATTTGAAGTGAGACTTCTAATTATGATATAGTAAGTTACTAATTATTGTGGAAGTAAGACTTCTATTTTAACTAGTAATAGAAGAGAGTTATTAATTGTTAGAGAAGTGAGACTTCTATTTCAATTAGAAAGAGGAGGTGGCTTAATAGCTTTTAAGCTATATATAGGAGCCTGGACGTCCATGCATGCATCCACCAGGGATTCACGCCCAAGGCTTTTTTGTGCAAGTGTTGCACATGCCTCTTCTCCTCTCCCTCTTCTAGTTCTCTTTCTAGTTCCTCCCCAGAGTTCCTAGTAGTTTTCTCTTGGAGATCCCACCATCTTCTTGAGAAAAAGGAGAATCTGATACGGGTCATAGCGTGGAAGATCAAGAGGTCTTGGAGATCCCTATTTGATTAGTGAAAGTGTTTCATCATCAAAGAAAGACGCAACTTCTCCATTAGAGCACAACCGAGCTCCAAAGGTATAATCCACTTCCTTGCATGTTATAGATTATTATGGATGCTTATTAATTGCTATTTCTATCTTCTAGATAGATTGTATTTACTGATCATGATCGCTGAGATTGAGGACATAGATCTTGGACTAGGTTTTATAGCCTTCTGGATAGTTGATCCCTGCATCAAGTGGGTCAAAAGTTTTTGAAACCTATCCTAGAGGCCCACCTTATTTCCAGCAGTGAACCATCAACAGCAATCATCGGCCTCAACGACGATAGGAATGAACGGATGCATGGTCCGAAAGCCCAAAAGAATCTTTGGAAGTTGTCGTCATCTGCCGTTTTAATATTTGTCATTGTACCTGAATTCGTCTTCTTCAATTCAATGCAATAGAGAGGGAGAATATGGAAAGACTCT
The DNA here is from genome assembly GCA_012931725.1 of Litsea cubeba. Lineage (NCBI taxonomy): Eukaryota > Viridiplantae > Streptophyta > Magnoliopsida > Laurales > Lauraceae > Litsea > Litsea cubeba. The sequence continues at coordinate 42,708,899 of CM022946.1, read as the reverse complement.
TCATACGATCCTCGAATTGCTCGAAGGGCTACATCCTTTACTTTGTGTGCCCTCCTGTAAGTAATAAGACATCCGAACTCTGTTTGAAACTCATTAATGATCTCCTTTGGTGTTAACTTATTATTAAATCGAACCGTATCTAAGATGAATTCTGCAATCAGTTCTGCAGACGCTTGCCGATGTGTCATGCCCATCATTGGCTTCGAGCATGAATGTGTTGGATAATACGTTCGTACTTGAAATTGTGGCCCAGATTCCACTATGGAAGCATGAATACGCCAAAGACAGTTATTATCACTGCAACGGTTTATAACTTTGGTGCGGTTCGTCTTCAAGTGCTTCAGAGTGAAATTATTGTAAATTGAAAATTTCGCTAGAGTTTTGCAGAAAGTGTCGCGATCCGGAAACTTTCTCCCTAACCACATCTCTCGTGCAGACATTTGATATGGCTCCATAATTTGCTCTAGAGGAACCATGGTGTCCTTTATGTTAGCATTCGGCACAGACATTGAGACGTCCGCATCATTTACTAGGTTAGCAAGTTTTGAATTTGGGCCCTTAATGCCTATTAAGTTTCTATCCAATGGTACATTATCAACTGCCTCTTCATCCCCCTTTTCTTCAACAACACAGTCAGCTTCTTTAAGTTGCTCATTGACATCATAAGTAGGTACCTCCGAGAAATGAATATCATTGTCTTCATGAAGATTTATCGTGGGATATTCTTGCACAAGTATATGAACCTTCTATTCTTTAATGTTTTCCGTCCACATATTACACCCATTGCGACTTGTCCCAATTGAACCCATTCGTTGAAACCTTCAATACGACAAAAACATAAGAATTAAAAGTTGTACGTACTTGACAAAATAGGGTACTTTTTTTTAGCAGTATCAAATTTCTAAAGAGTACACGTACCTAGATTGGTCTTGACGTGGATTAGTTGCTTTCTCCTTTGTACTTCTGCTAACGTATAAATATAACCCATTCATACTTTGTGATGCTCTAAAATTGCCTTCACATCCACATCTTCTTCTATAGTAATATATGAGAATGCAATTCCATTGTGAAAAAGGTATTGTAAAGTCAGCTTCTCACCAGGTTCTTCCCACTTAAGATACTTCAAGTGCAACATTAAACAATGATGTATATGACATGTCATTGGAGAGATACCTCATCTTTTGTTTTCCATTTTTGTAAGAAGGATGCGTACTATCATAATCAATCTCTCCATCATAGTGGAATATGGTCAAAGCTTCATCGTCTGGCATCCTATTGATACATGATACAAATCATTTGACTTCTATTAGCAACCTTATAAATTGGAATAACTTCATAACTTATAATGAAAAAAAAGTTAAAAATACCAACGAGGACATACCATTAGCAATGCCTATTAGCAACTTAACTTTTGATACCTTTAAACTGTTTGCTTCTATGTATCATGGTTAGGTCACTATGTATATCAAAACATTATGACAGAAAATAAATAAAATTTTCTCCACATGGTAAATTACATATTCTAAATTTCCTTGGTAGAATTAAATATTCATGTTGAAACACAAAAAAGGAGGACTGCAACAATATGAAAAACCAAATGAAAACCAAGTGGGATGTATTGTCCATAATAAGACCTGTGGAAGTGGTATTGAAAGACAGATGTGTTATTTGAGTAATAGTGGAACCTGGGTTTTTAGTGTGTAGAAGATGAAGAAATGTATCAATAAACCAGGGTCTCCATGCCTATGTGAAATGCTACCAATGGAATTGACCAAACTCCTTAGTGGAGTATAAACTACTGACTAAAGAAATTATAGGTTTGAATACAAAGTTTAAAAAAAATGATTTGAAACCCTCAAACCCATATATTATGTTCTAGGGTTGTGTATCTACCAACCTCTTCAATGGAGTCCAACTTCCCCTTTAATAGAGTCTAACTTCCCCTTTAATGAAGTAAAATAAATTAAATACCCAAAAGGTCAAATGGAAGAGAAAGGAGTTGCAGACAAACCTCGTCTGACCAGAAAAAGGCAGAATGGGAAAGGAGAAAGGAACTCGTAAGATATATATGAGAAAACACGAGCGGCGTTATCGCAGTTCATTTGATATAAGTAGTGGCGCTAGCGCTGCCCATGAAAAGCAACAAACAAAAAAAAAATGGCCCTTGGGACCGCTCCGAGACATAGAAGTCTAATGTTTCCTTTTTGATCTACACCATATTTAGGGTTTTTTTTTTTTTTTTGGTAAAATCCCCAAGTTTTATTAAAAAGAAAACTACAAAATCTTATGTAAAATCATATAACCTTTTTATCGAACTTATACTGTGTGTTATTTCTGACAAGTTGCTTCCTTTATACCATGGTTCAAATCCTGGTCCTCCCCATGATGGGTGGAGTGATTGCTCCAAAAGTGGGTTGGCCTCTGCATACATCCATTTAATATTGTCCCTAAGTTTTGATGTCGAATTCAAGACTCACATAAGCTTAATCTTGCATAGATTATTATTTTTTTAATGAATGCTTTGTTTTAAGAACTGGATAGTCCAGTGGAATGATCAGCTGCTCATTTGGTCAGGTCTTCATTTCATTGTTTATGTCACACAAATTGTGGAAGTCTGATTATCTAATGCATCGAGATTGTGAATTTATTCTCTAGAACCTTCAATCCTTCTAGCTGTATGTGTGCGGTTTAAAACCCAATGATCCAATCATATATCCTAATGATTGTACTTCTGTTGTAAAAAAATTTTCTTTTATTTTTCAGAAATCATCCAATCGGGTCCTTATTACTAGTATAATTTTGTATTTTACACTTCTTCCTCCTAAAGTAGACCATTTGGAGCACGAGACCTTTGTTAAAGGTTTCAAGTGGAGTCTTTTCTGTTATTGAACCTGATGTCAGTCTTTTTTCTGCCCAGAAGTGATGGTAAAAATAAGAATGTTGGGCAGGTGAGGTAAAGTCATCTCATCGGGCTTGTAATCATGTATTGGCTTATGCTGGGCTGCAAACAAGCTGGGCCAGCTCAATTCTAGTTGAAGCCTTAGAGCTTGCTAAACCAAGCCCAGCTTGGATATATTGCCCCATGTCCCAAACTCAAGCTTGGCTTGGCATTGGGCACACCTTGAGCTTTAGTTCGATTGTTAATGGGGCTCAACTTGACTGGAGGTGGATGTGGATGTGGATGTGGATGTGGCCAGTTTGATTAATGGACTTGTTAATGTTCTGGCTCATGTAATTGGTGGTGGTTGTTGGGTTTTCTATCCATTTCAACTCGAGTTCGTGCTTGGCTCATTCTGAGTCGAGCTTGGGCTTCCTTAATAAAATGCAGAGTTTGAGCTTGGCTTGTCAAGCTTGAATATAGCTCAAGCTTGTCCAAGCTGACATCCACTAGGCTTATTGGCACCCTAAACCCAAGCCTTGCTTGTTCTCCATCCATTCCCTCTCCTAAAGGGGTGCAAATCTTGCAAGTGTGATAAGGGGTGCATTTCAGAAGAAGGGTCATCTCCAAAAACTGTACAACAAAATAGAGAACTTTAAATAGGGAATTAATCCAATTTCAGGGAGCATTGAACATAACCCAGTTCTTGTAATTATGATATACAAAATAATTACAGTAGTAACAATTACAAAAAGGGGAATTGAGTTTCACAATTACAGGTCGTCCGCAAGATCAGTACAACAAAATAGACAACTGCCAAGAAGAGGGCTATCTGGTATGCATCTCTCTGAAAGTCATCATCTCTTTGGAAAAACTGAAACAAAAACAATAGTACATCAGGTGGGGTTCACAAATAGGTATTTTTTCAGAAAGACATTATTCAAGTTTTCTTAATTATATTTTTTACTTTTTATGTAACTCTACCCTTGAATTTGCAACCACAGCACTGCTAACACTAACAGGTGCCTGGTCATTCACAAAGACATTTTTTCTATTTGTACTTTGCCAAATCTATACCTAAACTCAAGTAGCCCAGTGGCAAGGCACCTCAGAAGTGATGTATGCTTAACAAATATCATGAGAAATGCAATGGAAGAAAGCTATTGCATATGACCAATTTTGAACTAACTTCTATACTCCGTTGTCATCGTCATCATTGTCGTCGTCATCATCGAAGCCTTACCCATCTACCTAGCCCAGCTTCTTGAGTTTGAACCTTGAAGCATTTACTTAACCCTATCTAGCTTTCACACGAATCACACCATTGGGAACATACTCCTAGCTTTAAATTTGATAAATGCAACAGATATGATGCACGTAACTCAATTTGGGAAGGCGCTAAAAAATAAAAATAATAATAAAAATAAAATCTTAATGAGGCAATACAGTTGACATCATTTACTAAATGGTACCGGAAATAGACTGGAGTAAGGTTCTTCTGATACGATCAGTTAGGATATTGGAAATTAGGTCGTATATTGAAAGTATCAGAAAGGGGTTAAGTTACTCGTAAAATCATTGTGTGACTCAAGACAAGATTTAGTCCAAAATCCTATCAAGTCAAATCTTGAGGTAAACTTTTCATAATGCACGTATTGGAACGCATACAAGGAAGGATAGCTTGTGATATAATGCAGAAACAATAATGCTATTATATTGGTGGGTCTAAAATTACAGATAACGAAGACCTAGAATATTTAAATTTTCAAGACATTTGATTGGTAGTCTATTATTAAAAATATTTTTTTTACAAAGATTAAAAAATCTGAAAATAAAAAAAGGAAAAAAATTGAAAAACAATCAATATATGTTGGAATGATCTATGGGAAACCTAGATCTAACAATATGAAGCTATTTTCAAGTTGTTTCATGAGTTTTCCATAAGTAATAATGTTTTTTTTTTAAGTAACATAAATCCGAAAATAAAAATAACAATATATAAAAAAGAAAAGAAAAGATATACATGCAAGATCAAAAGGAAGCATGGATCTACAATAAAACAAGACAATGATGCCAGTATGTTGTGATTCATAGAATCATAGTAGTTAGAGAGTGATAATCTCAAAAGTTGAAAAAAATCACAAAGAAATGCATACCTAGATGAATAATCTTGTTTAGATTCCTTAGATTAGTTGGATCTTTTGATTTGGTAGCAAGAATCTTGAAAAATAGAAGTTGGGACCACTAGAGGGCAGTAAGAGGGTTTTACAGCAGTGAAAGTGGAGAAGAGAAGGAAGAGAGATCTTAGAAAAACCCAAAAAGTCGTCTGGGGAGGGTTTTTATAACCCAGCCCTTTGTAGCGGCCACCATGCAAGCCGCCACGGTTGCGACGGCCGAAATTTCGGTCGTAGCGTGGCGGTGTCCACCACTACGGCCGATATATCGGCCGCTACGCTTCGTAGCAGCCGCTATTTGCATCCTTAGAGGCCACCAAGTGAGCGTAAAAGTATGGGTAATAAACTAACGAAAAAAGTGGGTGTATACACCAATCATGTAATATACATGGGGAGTCCTAAGCTAACCTTAACCTAACCGGACCATATAGTAAAGGGCCAAGGGGAGTATGTACTAACCAAGCTAAAGCTAAGGTCAAACATCACATGCAGGGCCCATGTTGTTTATCACGATGGTTACGCGGGTCCAGGATGCCTTTTGTAATCATTTGGTGCTTCTGAAGTTGTTGGCACCACGCCACCCACATAGCCCAATATGGGTCCCTCATGTGTTACCGTACAATCCATAAGGAGATGCTAAGCCTACACACCCCCTTGCTAGAGAGTCAATTCGTATATATAGGCCAAGTGGGGCTAAGGTCTAGATTTCAAGGGCAAAGGGTCCCCCCAAGAATCCAAAATTCTGGGAAGTGTGTTCTACAATGCTAGGTCAATAGTTTATTGGTGATGGGCTTTGTTAGTACCGTATACTGTTAAGGGTCATTGTAATGGCATAGATTCCACTAGTTGAAATAATATAAAATAGTGGTCAATCATTTATTAGTGACTGATATTAAGTTATAGTCCTATATGGACACTATTATCACATTGCACTCATGTCTTAGTAGTGATTGTTATCATTTAACAGTAACCAACATGTAATAGCTACACCTCGTTGACAGTTGTAATGCAAGTACTAATGGGTGTTATAAATTATTCTTATAATCAACAGGCTTAATGTGTTAGTCTCATATTTGGACTCATATAAGTCAACAGTCCTATATATATTGGTGACTTATGCAATATTAATGACTCTTGTAATTTAAAAGTCCTAGATTGAAGGTTATAGTAGTGTTATAAATAGAGAGCATTGGTCCAAAGAATGGTATCCAGTTTTATGTCAATCCACTCTTCATTATATATTGCTTATACCTTGATATGACGATGATGAAATGAAATCCAAAGTTAAGCAACTACATATCTATCAACTAGTAATAAACTAATGAGTTAGTCAATGAAACTTAACAAGAGAGGAGTATAACTACAATGGCATAAATCAAATATTTCTATCAATCTTGTTTTATGTAACTATCCACCATTAATGCATTTTAAATTCACACCCACCACCCAAATATTATAAATGCACATGATAGAGAAGGTTAGCACATTTAAAGCATTAGAATCAACCAAAGAAACATGCATACACCATTAACCATGTCTATATAACTGCCTTTGGCTTAGTTGAGCAAAAACCCCTTTCTTAGAGTCTAGGGTTACCTCAAACCTTGCTCTTCAAACCTCCCCACTTCAAACCAAGCAAAGAACCCACTTCCTACATGCTAAAATGAAAGGGAAAACCCACTAAACCAACAATACATGCTCCTAGTGTTGAAAGAAGCAAACTGCATGAGTTTAGAGAGAGGGTTTGCTTACCTATTGATGAGAATGACAAAGGAGGAAGATGAAGGAGATGATGGGGAGACTCTTGAGCCTTGGGGGAAGCATTGGAAACTCTTGAAAGCCTAGCTTGGTTGGTGAAGGAATAGGGGGAGAAGGAGTAGAGAGGTTGTAGAGAAGAGAAGGAATGAAATGAAATGGGGAAATGGGGCTTTAGGGTTTAAAAGGGGATTTTATTTTAGGAATTTTGCACATAAGGCCAAGTTGTTAGGGAGTTTACAAGAAAGTCCTTGGCAAATGGGTATGGGCTTATAATGAGAGTCCCTTGGGCCACCGGGCCAAGGTGGGTCCAAGTAAGTATGATATGCATGACCCACTACCTAATGCATCACACACCACTAATCCTAATGCTTAGGCCACTATACCTAATTAAGCACCCTAAATCTTAGTGATTAGTAATTAACCCCACTAATAAAGGCATGAGGCCTTACAGGGGTTGCCTCCAAAAAAAGCTAACAAAGAAAGGAAATCAAAGAAAACTAGAGCAGCTGGATGTCGCCAGACTTGTCCTTGCATAACTTTGTACAAGTTGGAGGTTGGTAGCCCCTTGTGGGATGTTAGGCCTCATTCTTGGCACAATAGAGATCTTTAGTGCTATTTGTTGTCTGTTGATTCACTCAAGTTTGACATTAGCAAGAGGGTTACAATTTTATGTTAATGTTTGCATAGACAGTTAATGAACAAATCTCTGTCCCTTACCCACAAATTTATTTTCTTCTTCACATTTACATTTCTATGTCCTCATAGGCATATGTATGTTAAGAAGCACCCAACTAGAGTGCTCTAAAGGATCTGAGTGTTACATAAAGGATTCCATGTTTAAAATAAATAAAAAAAAGGACAAAAAAAAAAAAACAGAGTTATAGACATCCACTACAAAGTACAAACTGATATCATCATTAGGGCTTTGTGTTTGGTTTCCAAATCAGCAAATATTAATGAATCAATTCAACTAAGGCAACACTACCACTTTCTGTTTAAACAAAAACCAACAAGATACTATGGGACAAAAATAATGAGACAAAATATCAACATTACTTCCATATACTAAGTACTCATCTATCAAACACATTGCGTGTGGGTTAGGAGAAATGCAACAATCAATAGCTTTGAAGTAACCATTTCAATATATAAATAAAAATCAATAGATGATAAGATTTTCTTATTCTTGGAAGTAAAAAGAAGAAAAGGTATCATTTCTATTAGACAATTTCTTTTATAAAGCATACTTCAACCAAATGCTTGTTTTAGGAAGAAAAGTACCTTTTATAGCATGATGTTCCCAATAGAGTGCTAATCCTTCTCAAAGTATTAACCTGATGTATCAGAAGTATGAAGAGAGGGAATTGACCTCACGACTTGTATTACATCACTTGTAAGGGGGAATACATTCAATATATTTTTTATATTGCTCATCCATCGAGAGCAAGTCAACTACAATAGACTTGGTGTCTACATCTAGCAAAACATCTCTCTTAGCCATTATATGGAGAATTCCCACTACCTTTTGCATCTCATTAATTTCACAAAAACCATGAAGAATTGCTTTGAATGTGAAAGGATCGGGTAAGCAACCATTTTCTTCCATTTGAAAAAACAGCTCATTGGCCTCCTCCATCAAACCTTCTTTGCAGAGGGCATTGATCATTATGGTATATGTAATCACATCCGGCACCAAACCATTGTCAGAGATGCCATCAAATAGCATTTTTGCCATTTCAATTTTCCCATCTCTGCACAAACCGCCCAAAAGAGTGTTGTAAGTAACAATATTAGGAATTAGTCCCTTATGGCACATTTCTTGAAAGAGTCTTATAGCTTCATCTATTCTCTCACTTTTGCAGTATCCATTAATCAAGACATTGTAGCTGCACACATTATGTTTAACGCCATCAGTCACCATAGAATTAAAGATTTGTACTGCAATGTCCATTTTCTCTTGCAAACAATAACCATCCATCAAAGTATTATAAGAACATGCATTAAGCTTCTCGCCTCTTTGAATGACGACGTCAAATAACTCATGTGTTTTTTCCATCATCCCTTGTTTGCAAAAAGCATTTAGCAATATGTTGATTGTCACGACATCAGGAAATATGTGCCAATCTATCATTTCGTTGTATAATCTCCTGCCTTCTTCCCACCGGCTCAAATTGCAACATCCCTAAATTAAAGAACTATAAGTGACTACATCTGGTGAAACACTGTTGTTACCAACCATTTCTGAAAAGAGGCCTAGGGCCTCATCCAAAAACCCTTGTTTGGAAAGGCCATCAATGATAGTGTTGTAGGTACAAGTATTAGGCCTACATGTTTCCCTCTCCATCTTTCTAAACAAATGGAGAGCAGAACTCACGTTTCCAGTCTTGCAAAGCCCATTGACGAGGGCATTGTATGTAACTATGTTAGGTCCATACCCCTTTTCCACAATTTCCGAAAAGAGGTCCATGGCCTCTTTGACCAACCCCTCTTTGCAAAGCCCATGTATGATGGTGTTATATACAATAGTGTTGGGTCTACATCTTCCCCTCTCCATCGCCCTCAGCATCTCAAGAGCAGCATCCACCTTCCCACTCTTGCAGAGCCCATCTATGACGATAGCGTAAGTAACCACATTAGCGGGGCATCCCATCTCCACCATCTTCGTCAACAATTCAATGGCCTCATCAATTTCACCCACCTTACAAAGGCCCCCAATTAAAGTAGTCCAAGTTACTGCATTAGGTTCGAAACCTCGTTTAAGGAAGTCCCCAAAAATGGCGAACCCCAGATCGACCCTCTTCAATCTGCAGTAACAGTTGAGCAGAATGCCCAGAGTAAATATGTCGGGTGCAATCCCAGTCGAAATCATCCTCAACCTCAAGTATAGAGCAAGTACAGTGGAATGATGGTTGATTCTGGCTACACCCCCCAACAGATGATTGAAAACATCAACTGGGGGCAATGGTCTCATGAGAAGCATACGATCGAACCAACCCAATGCATCATCAAGCTTCAAATTCTCTGATTTACATCGATCTTTCACAAAATTCAAGAACTGGGTTCGGCTCGATGCAGCATCAGGATTCAATTCCTTTGCAGTATTTGTTGACACCAAAAATGTCACTTTGCCTCTTTAAGATCCAAAGAGCTACATGAAGTCGCAACCTGCCATAAATAGGCAATGCTGCTTCCAAAAATCAAATCTTGTCAGAATCAAACAAAAACTGCAAGATTCTTCAAGACAGCCAAAAGAGGAGTACACAAGAAGTTTCGCGCCATTTCAAAATCATTTGGCCTAACTTCGCTTCTCCGACAGCTGAAAAGGAGCTCTCGACGACAAAAGCATCGGAGACACCAAATCTTCGATCAGGGCCAATGGATGGTCTCAAAATACTTCCAAAAGGCTCCACGTCAAGTTCCGAGTCAAACCGACAACGTTTGACCCTACATCAACCCTCGAACAGCTAAATCAAGCCTCTCGGCGGCGAGAACCACCGAGGCCATTACTCATCAGATAGAGCACATGGACGGCTTCAAAATGCTTATAAAGGGCTACACGTCAAATTTCAAGTCATTTCCACGACATTGGACCATAGTTTGACGCTCGGAAGACAAATCAGGCCTCTCGGCGGCAAAGCTCTCCGGGACCATGGTTTCCAAGACAGAGCCTATGGATCATCTTAAAAAGACTCCAATAGGTTCCCTGTCAAATTTCAAGTCAATCGGACATCGGTTGACCGCACATCAAACCGCGACATCTTCATCGCGACAAAAAGCAAGTCTACTGGTGATAGGATCCCAAACGGCTTCAAAACTCAAACAAAAGCCTATGGTTGGTCTTATTTATTGCTCAGCAGGCTTCACACCAAATTTCAGGTCATTCCGACATCGTTTGACCCAGTTTCAGCTTCTGACGGAAAATCGGCAGCTCTGCGCGACAAAGTCTTCGGCTTTCTCAGGAGATTGGAAACTTTGCAAAATAAAATGCAAGGATTCTCATCAGGTTTCCTACAAAGAAATTAGGCCAATAAATGGTCAGAATGTCAAGGAAATGTACAGGAGAAAAAAGAATAAAAAAACAGCAAAAACGGACACAAAAGGGGGAAAACCCCCCCAGGGTCGCAGACCCCTGCGACCCTGGGCCAGGGTCGCCGGCGACCTTGGAACCCGGGGTCGCCGGGAAGGCCCCGGAAACCCCGTTTTTCGCCGTTTTTTCGCGATTCGAAGAGCCCAGCCTCTGGTACTTTCCAAAATTCATGCTTTTGAGACACCAAGTCCTCTGACATCCGTCCAAAACACGGGTCAATCATCAAGAGTATCGAAAACAATATTGATCGCCACCCGGTCAACCAAAAAAAGTGTGCTTTCTACCCGACCGATCGAGAAATCGACAGGACAGATGGCACCGACCCGCTGTTGGCGACAAACACCTGAAATTACATGGTCATCTGATGTCGATCTACATGAAGATCCATCGATGATCATCGACAGAAGAATCCCAAAAGACGTGGCACGGCCCGCGACTCTTCAGCTGCTCGGCGACCACTTAATGCGATTAATTGACTAACTTTATTACAGTCATTAATCCATTTCTTTGGACGGCCCAATCAGAAGCAAGCATTCAGGAGTTACAAGTCAAGAGATTCATGGCATTTAACCCATGAAACTCCTCCCATCATGGCGATTAAATGCCCTCAATCTCCTCCGGCCAATCAGAAGCCAAGAAAAAGGAGTTACAAAATAAACAATTCAATTTTGTAACTCCTCCCATTATGCTGCTTAAATAACAATAAAAGCCCATAAACTCTCCTAAAAGGCTACCTAAAAGCCTATAAATAGGAGAGCTCTCCAAGAAGAAAGGACAGCCACAGAGATCGGAAAAAAGAGACAGACACACAGACAGAGAGAAGCACAGAAATCCAGAGAAAGAAAAAAAGAGAGAAAACTCTGCGGAAGTTCTACACCGGCCACCGCAACAAGGTGACAAAAGTCCCTTGGGGGGTACCCCCCCCCAAGGTCCTTGCCTTCTCCTCCTGCCTCCAATGGCTTAGATATGGCTTTTCAGCCCGTCTACTCGGCTTTTTATTGGACATAGGACCTCCTTTTGGTCTTTGTCCTCTAAAAACCTGAGGTTATAAGCATCCTCTGTTCTCATCTGCATGGATGATGGCGAAGCCCACATATGGCTTGCGACCGTCAATCTAAACGAGTCCCCCACAATCTCCTGAGAAGTTAGATCCTCCTTTTCTTTCTTTTCATTGTAGTTTGTATTTTTTCAAAAGAGACAAAAATCACAACTCTTGTCTTTCATTATTGATAAGAATTGTAAATCGGCTATAAATGCCAAAAATCGGCTATAAACGCCAAAAATCGGCTATAAACGCCAAAATCGGCTATAAATGCCAAAAAAATCGCCTTTCACGGCAAATCAAGAAAATGTCTCTTTTCTTAAATATATGTGCAATGGAAAACTTGAAAGAAGTTGATTTCATTTTTACTTGCGAAGGTTGATCTCCGGATCACCACTTGCAATTCCAAGTAAAAATAGAAAATCTGGCACACCCACACAAAAAAAGAAATGTTGATGCACGCCCCTTTGCCCCCTGGTTACGAAAGGGTCGGAACCAAACGGACTCCCACGTCCGCCGACCTCGGTAGGAACCCGAGCATCCGGGGCGCGGTCCATCAAGCTGGCACACCCGGTGGGACACGTTTATTTGAGAACACGATGCTAGAAATGAAATATTTGCATATCATATATTTTGCTCTATGCTCATATTTCTTTTCTCGATTCCTTGGCTACTTTATAATTGGTGGCCTATGTTGAATTCCGCATCTAAAAAAAATGAGATGAGATTTTTTGTTTGGAAATTTCTAATTCTTTGAATTTATTTCCACTCTTTCTCTTTTCAAAAAAAAAATTTTAAAACAAAAAAAAATCAGACTTTTCATTTTTGGATTCAAAATTGAGAAACTTTGATCCTCTCCCTTCTGGGCACTGGCGCTCACGGAAATCGTTGAGACCGTGTTCGGATCGGGGTTGGGCCATTGTTTCTCTTCGATGAGTTCATTAAAGATCTAAAAAATATATATATATATATATAAAATTTAGATTTCTCAATTTGGATTCAAAATTGAGAAACCTTGATCCGTTCCTATCGTTCATCGCGCTTGCAGAAATGTTGAGCCTGTTCGACTAAGGTTTTGGGCCATTGTTTCTCTTCGATGAGTTCATAAAAAAAAATAAATAAAAAATAAATATATAAAAAAAAAAGACATAGACCACTAAGGTTAAACCGACTGTGTTATTTGATCATGGTTGATTCAAAGAAAAGCCTTGTCCAGAGTGTGGAGACAGCTTGACTGTTCTAGGCAAGGGTCCTCCAAACGGGTTCATTAAGTAATCCTACCCTTACCTGGGGCAATTCTATCAATCAAGATTTCATAAGACCGGGTTAGGAGGCCTATGTGTACTCTCTCGTTTTTTAAAAAAAAAAATAATAATAAATTTTAAAAAAAAAAAATAATAATAATTTTAAAATAAAAAATAAAAAATAAATTTTTTTTTTCAAAAAAAAAATCTTAAAAAAAAAAAATCTTCAAAATCTTCAAAAAAAAAACTTCCGTCATTTTGGGTTTAGATTGGAGAAATCTTGGTCTTCTCCTTTCTGAGCACTAGCGCTCACGGAAATCGTTGAGACCGTGTTCAGATTGGAATGCCTTTTGCTCTCTTTGATGAACCCGATATTGACTTTTCAAAAAAAAAAACTCGTCATTTTTAGATTCAGATCCGAGAAATTATGGTTCATTTCTTTCTGAGCACTGGTGCTCGCGGAAATCGCTGAGCCCGTGTTCAGATTGGAATACCATCTGCTCTCTTTGATGAATCCAATCTTGACCTTTCAAAACAGAGAATCTCATCTCATGGATGCGGTCTCAAAACATTTGTGTCTAGCGGTACTAGTACGCCCTTTCAGGGTCTACTGTATTGCGACCGGCACATCTGTAACTCCAACTTTATATTCTTCTTACCTCGAGCAAGCTCTGCTTCTCGATAAGTCGAATTTAAGTTCAGAATTGCTTCTAGCAGTCACTGGGACGCTCATTCCGGGCTTACCATACCTGCGATCAGAACAATTGTCCCTTCTATGGCATTTTGCCTTCCTCATATTGCTTGGGTCATCTACCTCGAGCAATTTGAAAAGACGAAACCATAGAACTTCCCATTTATGATCATTATATTCTTGTGATTACTAATGGATGTGGTCTTGTTTCAGAAATTTTTGAAAACTAACAATGGCAGCTTCACTAACCATTACTTTCGACGAAAACAAGCACCAACTCATGCTTCAACAGAAGCAAACCACGCGCACCTACAAGCGCCCCATCAGCTGCCGAAGTGTCAACTCCCTCGGCAACTCTCCGAACTCCCGGTCGACCTCGACTCCCCGGACTATTGTCTTTGGGACGCTGGGACCATTCCCACTTCCTGAGGAACAAACTGCTCCCTCCAAGAAGCAGAAACTCGCCTCTCAACGTGTCACTACCGTGACACCAAAGGCGAGCACCAGAAGGCCTGAAGCCCGTGGCAGCCCCACGAAGCCTCAACCTGCAAACAACCAGGTCTACCCCAAGACTTGGTCCCCAAGACCTTCACCAAAACAGAGAAGGTCCCAGACATCCACTAAGCCAGCATTCCTGGCCCCACTTAAGGAGAACCAGTTCTATCCTCTTGCCTACATGAAAGAGGAGAGACCCATCTCCGACTTGACTTCCAAGTCAACCCAGCATGAGCCGGCTTGTTCCTACAAGCCCAAAATCAAGTCATGCATCACAAGGCCTCCACAAGCACCTGCTAAGGCCTACAAACTTGCAGTTCGACCCTTCATCTCTACAGGGGCTGAACTTCAAAAATTCAAAGCTTCGCTGTAACAGGCGAAGGACAGGGTTCGCATCCTGTCCTTGCCCAGCTACAAAGAAGACAGGCTCGGCTGCTGCGCCCGAGGGAGCACATCCTTCATCGTCAAAGCCCAGTCAGAGCTGACCGAAGCTCAAATTGCTCGTCGTATACGCCGCCGCGCGTCATACCGATAAAAGAGACTAGAGAAGCAAAGGACCCAGCCTCCCACACTTCAAGTCTCTCCTAAATGGGTCGAAAAAGAAAGACCCAACCAAGTTGCTGCCGTCCATATGGTTGGAAAAACCAGAAGGCGCCAAAAATCAGCAACAAAAATCCATGTCCGACGTCCGATGACCCGCAGCGTCTCAAGGACAATAAGACATTCAGAAGAATCCCCTGCTCCTTCAAGCAAAGGACGGCAGAGTGATCCTTCCTCAAGCTCTTCTTCAAAAGAATGAGCCCCAGCTCAGTCACCAGTACAATTTCTTCGTTCGAATCACGAAGGATGAATGTCTTGGCTACAAATTCTGAGCCACCACCCCGCAATCCACCTCCAGAAGATGCGATCACCCGCATCCAGCAGTTGGAACAGGGCCAGCAGAGGATTGAAACTCTGATGGAAAACCTTCTCCTCGCCTTCCAAAATCAGGCGAACAATGAACCTCCTCCGAATCATCAAGACGACGAGGTAAATGGAGAAGAAAATGAGTCACGCGCCCTTACCAAAAAGGACGTAGACGGTATCCTCGCCAAAGCAAAAGAAGAGGATATACTCAAGGAGCATGGGATCAAGCCACCATATCCCTTATGGATGGACTCTGTCCCGTTCCCCACCAAATTCAAGCATCCTACTCTCCAAACATATACGGGGAAAGGATCACCCAGACAGCACGTCATCCACTTCAAGATCCTGACGGGAGCTATCGCAGATCAAGATGCACTCAAGATCCGCCTCTTTGCAAGTACCCTAAAAGGTACGGCCTTCGATTGGTACTCCACTCTGCCGGAGGACTCAATCCAAAACTGGGCCATGCTAGAGACACGCTTCCTGACTCACTTCAAAGGTGAAGATCATCCCGCTACTATGGCTCAGCTGTGCAGCCTAAAACAGGGGGAGAATGAATCAACATATGACTTCATTCACAAGTGGAAAGCAATGGCATACAAATGCTCTGATGTATTGCCACAAGCGTCGCTAGTCGACATCTGCCGAAACAACATGAGAGCCAGAATTCGCTCCATGATCATCGGCAATAAATCAAAAAACCTGGGAGAACTCCTAGAAGCTTCCATGGAAGCTGAAACGGTGATTAAAGACCTCAACAGTCAGAAATCATCAAGAAAAGAGCCAACCGCCATTACGACCTCAAAACCAAAGAAGAAAGAGGTCCTCAATGTGCAGACCAAGTCAGCTCCTCAGCCACCAAAGAAAGCTGAAAACAAAGCTGTTGGTAAGAGACCTGAACTCTCTGATGCCTTCAAAGAACGAGTAGAGAAGAAATACCCGTTTGATGAAGATGTTGATGAAATCTTCGGGGCTCTTGTGGCAAACGGCAAGCTCACCTTGCCTGAACCAAAAAGACCGGGTGATGTTGGCAAAACCAACGATCCTCGGTACTGTCCATATCACCAGATGATCTCGCATCCTCTCAATCAATGCTTCGTTGTGAGAGAGAAAATAAATGAGATGTGGAAAAACGGAGTCATCACCTTTGACAAAAACTATGGGTCTGCCTCCGTCAACATGGTGACATGTGGACAAACATCAAAATCACCGAAAAAGAAGATCACTACTTCCTTCAAGGTGATAAACTCAATCCAAGTGTCCGAACAACTGGTTCCTTACCCGACACCAGACGGATAACCGATATGGGTACATCCCGATCTCCTGGAAGATGAAAAATTGGGAGGTCGTGAAAACAAAGCCTACAGCTCAACAGCGAAGGCAGGCTAGGAAACATCTCCTCAAGGTCAAACGGCAAGAGAAGACCCAGCCAAAACTAGAGGTCAAAGAAAAAGCAGAGGCTTCCTCTACCGCTTCACTGGAGGCGACAAAAACATCCCTTCCAGAGACTTCAAAGGGGGTAAGGAAATTCACTCTCAGTGATTTCATGCCACCTCAATTCAAAGAAACCATGCAGGAGACATCATACTCTTGCAATTCGGTAGTTGGATTCTCCATTGATGGATACGAGTCCAGCGACACCGATGATGGATTCGAATCCAACTACACAGATGAGTGGGAGGAGTCCCTTGAAACAGGAGAATATCTCTCCGATGAAGAATGGGTTCCTGAGTCTCATCTTATGCCAGTAATCTGGTATAACCCCCTACAGCCACAAGGATCCTGGTCTGATGATGAAGAAGACCAAGAAGCTGTATAAGAAAATGTTGCTGAACCAGCACCTCTCATTACTCCAGTGGAAATCAACAATGTTGAGCCACAAAGAGATGATGAAGAAGAAGATCCGGCTCCCATGCCTGATCTTGAAGAATATGCAAGGATCTTGCAGCGACTCGCTCTAGAACAAGAGCAAGAACGCGTCAACGAGCGTCCTCGCAATCCAGAGCCTGAAGTCCCTGAAGACCACCAGGTACATCCTCCCTTAACTCCTGAAAATGGAGAAAATTGCTGGATAGACGATCCTCTCACATCCGAGGATGAGTCTGACTCCGATCAGGCAACGTCTCCCGTCAGAGCTTCCTGTAATGTGATAATTCGGGATTATAGCTCTTCCGAGGCATCGTCTGATGAGGACACTTACACTCCGGCGACGCCTAGCAATATATCTTCTGGAGCCACCTCATCTCACGTAACTTTCACTGAGATGACACCCTCTCAGGTTTCTTCTCCTGAGACTGTGACTTCAAAGTTCACACCCTCCTGACTGAAGAATTCCCAGCTATTAATACTTGGGACGATGAATTAGTCAACGAAGAAGAAAGATTGCTGGATGCTGTTCAGGACTTGTTCCCGAAAAATGCTCCATGCAACACAATCACTGAGGATGGTAACTCTGCTGCTGATACATCCTCAGCAAATGAAAAATGACAGCCTCTTGATCCTGAAGACAATCTTCCAAACGAAGACCCTTCTCAAGAAGCTCTCGAAGTTGGTAGAGGCACCCGCTCTGGCCGGGACTACCACAAAAATTACAACCAATCTTCCTTTACATATGTAAATCCTTCGGGAAAAGATGTTGTAAGCGCCCCTAGTGGCAACAATGATGAACATGCAGGCCCTAAAGAGGCTTTCAAGTATGACTTGATTGAACATTTCAAGCACATACCTGCACGTCTACACATCCTAGATTTGCTGCGAATGTCTCCGCACACTCGTGATAATCTCATTTCGGAATTACAAAAGCTGAATGAGGATGTCGACAAACATGCCCCGCAAGTCCTCCAAATTGAAATGGATTACCGGGTCAAAAACTCAGAAGCCTCCTCAAAGGGAGAAAAGAAGAAAACTGAGGGATCATGCATTGAATGCCTCTCGGTTAAAAAAGCAGCCAGTGCAACCATCGCCTTTACAAAGGACGACCTCCTACTTGGCGAAACCAGGCATAACCGACCCCTGTACTTCACGGGGTATATCAAGGAAATGCCTATGCATAGAGTTCAGATCGACCCAGGTTCTGCACTCAACCTCATCTCCACATCGGCTCTTGAAGAGTTGGGCATCCCACCCAGCAAACTGAGCCACACATCTGTATCTATCTTTGGATACGATGGGAGTACTCAAAGGCCTATCGGCAAAATCAGGTTCAAGTTGCAGATCGGTGATCTTATCTCTGAGGTCACAGTGTATGCAATAAAGACCCCTTCATGCTACAACATCCTTCTCGGACGCCCTTGGATCCATGAGAATGGTGTTGTCCCTTCAACTCTGCATCAATGCATCAAGTTTGCTGGCAACGACGGCATGATACATCGAGTCTTTGCGGACAGAAAACCCTTCAAAGGTAAAGAAGTCCACTTCGCAGACTCACAGATGTATGAAGGTGAAAAAGAAGAAGAGGAAAAGCACACAGCATCCTTTGCCGAAAATCTCCAGAAAGATAAAGGCAAAGCTCCTCAACAATCACCGGAAGAAAACAAACTATCCGGTAAATCTGAAGAGAGCATCCAAACTCCCTTCATCATCTGCCTCAAATCTTCAAAGCCTTTGGTCATCACAACTAAAGTGAAGAAGGCAAAACAAAAGCCTGGGGGCAAATTTGTTGTCTCTTTCGTGTCTATCATGCAAGACACGGACTCGGATTCAGAGCCAGAAGACGACACATCGTCAAGCCAAGCTGACACTCAGCAAGTTCAGCCTGCTCTTACTCCAATGGAGACAACTTCTGACATAGAAGATCCTACGTCAGCTTCCTTCGTTGTTCCAGCAACTTCAACAAAGGAAAAGCCGATCTTCTTCCATAGATCGGATGCTTCTTCATCAAACTCCATGCTTGAACCTTTCCAAAATAAAAGTACGCCTCAACTATCCTTATACAGTTCTGTGGCACAAGCTATTATGAAGAAAATGGGCTATGACGCTCAAAACCCAGTCGGTTTGGGAGAAGGACGCGGTATTCTCACGCCATTGGGGCCCGTCTTGACCAAAAGCCAGCTGGAAGATTGGAGACTCTACGGCTATGTAGAAAAGTCTTCACACGGGTTAGGGTATGATCCTGACACTCCCTTGATACAGTTGACACAAAGGCTTAAAAGTCAATATACTGACCAAGCCTCAACATCTCAAGTCCATGAAGACATCGGTCTCCCTGGATATCTCTTTGATGAGTCACCTGACAAAGATCCAGGAAGCTCATCCAATTGGCACGATTTCTCCGAAAACGAAGAGGAGTTGTCCGATGGCACAAACGTGTGGACTTCTGACCCAGAAGAATCCTCATCTCCAAAAGAAGTAGCCTACTTCGACTCAGACGATTGGGATCATCTCATAGCAAGCCTTGGGAAGATTACCGATCAAGAAGACCCGTGGAAAGGAACAAAACCTTGGTCTGGAAATGCCCTTGAAACCCCAGAAGGTTTCGTTGAGCTGGAAGCCTCCGAAAATATTGTGGGGGAACCACCTTCGAACCTTCCAACAGAAGATCCTGTTCAAAAGATAGACTTGGGAACACCAGATAACCCACGTCCTGTATTCATAAGCAAGAATATAAAGGATGATGAGTTACCCGAGTATATCGCCTTTCTCCGTGAGTTCGTTGATTGCTTTGCATGGTCTTACGCTGAAATGCCAGGCTTAGACCCCAAAATAGCAGTTCACAAACTCAATCTTCAAGAAGACATCAAGCCTGTCAAGCAAGGCCAAAGAAGATTCCGTCCAGATGTGATGGATAAAATTGAACAAGAAGTTCAAAAACTCAAAAAGCGTCGGCTTCATCCGTGAGGAACAACATCCTGAATGGTTGGCCAACATTGTCCCCGTGACAAAGAAAAATGGGCAGATCAGGGTCTGTATTGATTATAGAGACCTGAATGGCGCATGCCCAAAAGATGAATTTCCGCTCCCCATACCAGAGGTAATGATTGATAATACCTGTGGATTCGAGCGAATGACATTCATGGATGGTTTCTCTGGCTACAATCAGATAAAGATGCATCCTGAGGATGAAAAACATACATCCTTTCGAACCCCATTTGGCGTGTATTGTTACAACTGTCATGCCATTTGGTTTGAAGAATGCTGGTGCCACATATCAGAGGGCTATGATGAAAATATTCCAAGATATGCAGCACAAGACGGTTGAATGTTACGTTGATGACCTCGCCGTCAAAAGCAAAAGAAAAGAAGATCATCTCGAAAACCTTCGAGAAGTCTTCCTCCGGCTTCGCAAACACAAACTGCGAATGAATCCATTGAAATGCTTCTTCGGCGTCTCGTCGGGTAAGTTTCTCGGATTCTTAGTTCGGAAAGCTG
The DNA here is from genome assembly GCA_012931725.1 of Litsea cubeba. NCBI lineage: Eukaryota > Viridiplantae > Streptophyta > Magnoliopsida > Laurales > Lauraceae > Litsea > Litsea cubeba. The sequence goes on along the minus strand of CM022946.1, from coordinate 42,688,257 downwards.
GAATAGAGCTTGACCCCATAAAAGTCAAAGCCATTCTAGAAATGCCCTCTCCAAGAACCTTGAGAGAACTCAAAGGGCTTCAAGGGAGATTGGCCTACATCAGACGGTTCATCTCCAATCTTTCGGGGAAATGCCGTCCATTCTCCCGGTTGATGAAAAAAGGTGTAAACTTTGTCTGGGATGCTGACTGTGAAGCTGCTTTCCAAGACATCAAGTCATACCTGACAAAACCTCCAGTGTTAGCTGCTCCTACCACTGGAAAACCATTCATCTTGTACACAAGAGCCCTTGATCACTCTTTGGGAGCTCTGCTTGCGCAAGAAAATGATCAAAGAAAAGAAGCTGCTCTATATTACCTCAGCCGCATGCTAGTAGGTGCAGAGCATCGCTACTCTCCAGTCGAAAAAGAATGTCTTGCAGTGATGTTCGCCGTACAAAAGCTGCGTCACTACTTGCTTTCCAACACAGTATACCTGGTCTCGAGGGTCAACCTTTTGAAGGTCCTTGTCACAAAGGCAGGTTCTCTCAATGCTCGACTGGCAAAATGGTCCATCCTTCTGTCACAATTTGATATTAGGTATGTACCACAAAAAGCAATCAAAGGGCAAGCTCTAGCGGACTTCCTCGCAGAGCATCCATTGCCTAAAGATTCTCCACTCAGAGATGATCTCCCAGACGAACCAGTCTACAATGTGGAGACTTTCTCACAAAGTGCCTCCTGGGATATGTACTTTGACGGTGCAACCAGGACAAATGAAAAAAGACAGCTGATCTCGGGAGTTGGCATCCTCTTTGTTAGCCCCGACAAATACATGATTCCACACGCTTTCTCGCTACTGGAACCATGCACAAACAATGCAGCTGAATATCAAGCTCTGATCTTAGGATTGGAACTCGCCATCGAATCCGGTATCACCATGCTGGAAGTCTTTGGAGACTCTCAACTGATCGTCAACCAGATGAATCAGAAATTTGAAGTCAGGAAGCCAGATTTGCTGCCCTACTACAACAAGGCACAATCACTTCTGCAAAAGTTTGACATCTGTCACATCACCCACATTCGTAGAGGTGAAAACATACGTGCAGATGCCCTAGCCGGACTTGCCGCATCCATGGCAATCCAGGAAGGGGAAAACATGCAAATCACGGTGTGCGAAAGGAGAATCCTTCCTCCTCTTAACACACACCAAGCAGTTGCTGAATGCCACCAAGTGGTCGGAAGTCGGATTTCAATCCTTCAAACTTCAATCGGCGACTGGAGGGATCCGTTCATTGATTACATTATGTTCGGAATCCTACCTGAAGATCCAAAAGAACGGGTAAGCATCCAAAGGCGAACCCCAAGCTTTCATTTGGATATTCCTTCAAAAATCCTTTACAGGAAATCCTTCAACGGAGTACTTCTACGCTGCTTGTCACAACAAGAGGCTGAAGAAACACTCAAAGAAGTTCATGCTGGTCTTTGTGGAGCTCATCAGGCTGGACCTAAGCTCTATGATCAGATAAAAAGGTTAGGATATTACTGGCCTACCATGGTAGCTGACGCAATGCAATTTGCTAAGCGCTGCCAACAATGCCAAGTTCATGGAGACTACATTCACATGCCTCCAGAATGGCTGCATCCTACAGCGATCTCATGGCCTTTCGAAGCCTGGGGTATGGACATCATAGGTCCTATTTCTCCCCCTTCAAGCAAAGGTCATCGCTTCATCTTCGCCGCTACGGATTACTTCTCCAAGTGGTCAGAAGCATTTGCGTTTAACGAAATGAAGACCTCATCAGTCCTTCAGTTCCTACGCACCAACATCATTTGTCGTTTCGGCATACCCAAAAGATTCGTCCATGATAACGGACCACAGTTCCGGGATCATCGATTCTACAGGTTTTGCGACAAATACAAAATCCAAAGCTGTCCTTCGACTCCATACAATCCGGCAGCAAACGGGTTAGCAGAAGCTTTCAACAAGACACTCTGCAAAATCCTCAAAAAAATAGTCTCTAGTCACAAAAGAGACTGGAGCGACAAAATGTCTGAAGCTTTGTGGGCCTATCGAACCACCGTTCGAGGACCAACCCATAGCACACCATTCTCCTTGGTCTATGGATGCGAAGCTGTCGTGCCCTTGGAAGTACAAATTCCTTCCTTGAGGGTATCCTTGCAAAATGACATGACTCAAGAAAGCAATGTCAAATTGCGACTCCATGAGCTGGACAATCTCGATGAGAGACGGCTCGAAGCTCAACAAAGCATTGAACTTTACCAAGCACGTATGGCAGGATCTTTTGATAAAAAGGTCAGGCAACGCGCCTACAAAAAGAGTGACTTGGTTCTTGCGGTAAAAAGACCAATGGTCTTCGCTCACAAGTCTAAAGGCAAATTTGAGCCAAAATGGGAGGGACCCTACGTCATCGACAAGGTTTTCTCCAACGGCGCATACGCACTCCTAAACATGGAAGGTGACAGATGTATGCTGCCCATCAACGGCAAGTTCTTAAAGCGGTACTACCCTTGAAGACTTACCCAACTGGGTAAGAGCAATGCCTGTACGGCCAAAACTGGTTTCCAGGTACACGCTCGCTAAACCCACCCTTTTTTTAGAATTTTCATATCAAATGTTGAAATTTCTATAAATCTAAAACAATGCTTACTTTCATCGTTTCATTGTTCAAAAGTATATATATATATATCCAAGTTTAGGAACCTTTCCCTAACTTGACCAAGATTTTCAACCCTTGAACCCAAAATTCATGGTTTGAAACAAAATCCGGATTCAGGGATTTCCACCCTAGTCCACCCTGCCTTTTACCGCCAAAATGGTTTTAGGTCAAAACTTATGACCCTCGTGTCTTTAAACAAAAAAAATGGTTTTTCAAAAAACCGCGAGGAAGCGACGCTTAGTCGATACTCGCACAAATCGGAAGCATATGAACCATGTTCGACACTTCCAAAATCGCAGGAAAGCGACATTTCGTCGATACTTGCAAAATCCAAAACTGTGGAGACTCAACGTTTCAGTTGATATCCACAACCCAAATTTCAAAGGTTCGAAAAAACCTAAAAAAAAAAAACCATGGAGACGCAACATTTCAGTTGATATCCATAACCCAAAGGTTCGAGAAAACCACAAATTTCAAAAAATCGTGGGGAAACGACATCAAGTCAGTACCCGCAAAACCAAAATTTTTGAAAAGCAAGGATGCGACATTCCATCGATACTTGCACCCAAATCCGCGAGGATGCGACATTCCATCGATACTCGCAACCGAATGAGCAAGGATGCGACATTCCATCGATACTTGCAAGAACATTCAGCAGGGAGGCGACTTTTAGTCGATACTTGCATTTTTTGAAAACCAAACCGGCTATAAATGCCATCAAACAGGCTATAAATGCCACAAACCGGCTATCAATGCCACCAAACAAACCGCTATCAATGCCACCAAACAAAACCGGCTATCAATGCCACAAACAAAAAACTTGGATTTAAAAAAAAAACCGGCTATCGATGCCACAAAACAAATTCGGCTATCAACGCCACCAAAACTGGCTATAGATGCCACACAAAAAAAAACTCGGCTATCAATGCCACAAGAAAAGCTGGCTCTCATGCCAAAATTGGCTTCCATGCCACAAACAAAAACCTGGCTTTCATGCCAAAACAAATTACTTGACAAAAGATTTTCACAAAATGACAACCTTTTGATCAAATCCCATTTAGCAATTACTTTTATCACAAAAAGATTCAAGTGAGCGTAGGGATAACAAAAAAAAAAGAGCATCCCATTTAGCAATTACTTTTATCACAAAAAGATTCAAGTGAGCGTAGGGATAACAAAAAAAAAAGAGCATCCCATTTAGCAATTACTTTTATCACAAAAAGATTCAAGTGAGCGTAGGGATAACAAAAAAAAGAAGAGTACCAAAAAATACATGTGGTACCAAAAAAGAAAGTGTTCACAAGCACTACAAAAAAAAAAGTACCAAAAAAAATACAAGTGGTACCAAAAAAAAAAGAAAAAAAAGAAAGAAAGATAGTTTCTGTTATAAAAAATATACAGGAGCTCAATCAAAAATGGTCTCCAGCCAAGAGTTCAGCTCCTTAAGCAAGCTTTTGGCTTCATCCGTCAAGGATTCCAAGGCACGCTTCTTCAAGAACCTGCCATGAGATGCTGGAGTGGGCTGTAACCCTTCTTCTGCACTGGGAAGCTTCCCTCGAGCGGTTTTCCATTGTTTGTCCTCATCAGACTTCCTTTTGAGAACTCGAATGGCATCCGCAACTCGATGAATCAGAGCAGTCTCCCTTTCACGAGCCTCTGTTATTTCAGTCCACTTGGCAGCGACTTGTGCCTGCAGATGCTCAAGACGTTTCCTGGCCTCATCGACCTCCCTATCAAGGATGTTAAGGTCATGTGTCAGCCTAATGATGGTTATCTCTTCTAAGTTCCTCTCTCGGACTGCCTGCTTCTTGCTTTCTGTAGCCTCATCCAGGTCAGATTGAGCCTTATCCGCAGGGTCCAAGAACATCTCCTTGAAGAATTGATCGTCAAGAAAACCCATGGTCTCAAACCACTTGTCACCCTAGCTCAATGATCCTATTAACGATCGCCCTGGCATATGTGACATCCAGACCAGCTTCTTCAGCATCACCGAGAATCTCACGCACATGCTGGATCATGCTAAATCCGGCTTCCAAGTGCCCAGAAAAGAGAGTCTCAATCCAAGAGCTCAGAACTCGCACCACCACCTTCTTCGCAAAAAGAAGAGATGGCCCAGCTGAAGATTCGCCCAACTCCGTTGGTCGGCTGCTCATGTCATCATCTGTTGAAAGAGTAACAAAAGAACTCTTTCCAGTTGAAGCTGCTCCTGCTCGGGAAGGAATCTCAGCGCGAGGAATCTCCTCAACATTGTCAGAACTGGTCCCAGGAGTCTCTACCTCTGGATTAACCTCTGGCATCCCTTGCTCTGGAAGCGACGGACCCTCCCCTGTCACTTCAAAACCTGCCAAAAGAAACACAAAAAGGTATGAATATAATCCTGTTTGAAAATCATTATCAGGGTTATAACTACAAAATACCATCTTCGACGACTGGCGGAACACTTTCTTCCTCCATGAACTCATCGGAAGCATCATCAACATTTGCGTCCATCGATGGTTCAAAGTCATCAGAACCCTGTGGCAAGTCAGCTAAAAAAAAAAAGAAGAGCAAAAGAAGTCGTACCAATTGGAGATTCTGGATTTACTCCAGAGTCCCTCGGTTCTTCTTCAGGTGCCTCAACAGGATCCATCACCACCTCATCGGTTGGGACCTCAGGCATCACCAAGTCTTCCTCTGCTAAAAAAAAAGAAAGAAGAAAAGCAGAAACAAGAAGCAAATCAGAACATGGAAAAAATCCCATGAAAAGAAATGGAAAGAGAAAAAGGAAGAATCATACCTTCACCGACGGTCTCTTCTTCTCGGCTTCTCTTCTCTGGAGGCTCGTCAGCATCCACTGGCACATCCTCATCGATAGTAAGAGGAACTTCCAAGTCAGGAGAGTCCTCATGCTGCCCCTTGCTGCGATGATGACTCCTCCCCCTCTTACTCCGGCGGGTTCTCTTCTTAGACGAACCTGCCCCGCTGTCAGAGTCAGGTTTCCCGCTTGACTCCTCACTGGATGGTCTGCTCTTTCCAGTAGACTCCACGGAAGCTTGCCTCTGTGCCGCTTGCATCCAAGCGCCAAGTTCGGCTTCCTCCTGTTCTAGCTGCTCCAAAGCCTCATCAGGTATTTCTCGAACAGCTTCAGAACCAATGACGCCCTGGTCACCGAGAAAGCCTATCTTGTGCTTCTCTCCAGAAAGGAAGGCCCAAACTTCCTCTCGCCGGATGCCATCCGACTTTCCAAGGCCTTTTCCAGATGCCAGCTTCACATCAAGCTCCTTCTTGGAAAGCCCCCGATATGCCGAAAAGCTCTCCGCGAACCACTTCGCAAAGCCGGCAGTCCGGGAAGTCAGCAACACAGGATAAGAAATCATGGCTGTAGTGTCTTCAGCACTATAGAAAGCCCATGCATTTCTCCCGTCCTGTAAGCCTCCAAAGCGCTTCACCATGCTTGAAGGCGCTCCAACAACGCCTTGAGAAAAGCCCAGCTGCAAAGCAAAGCGAGAGGGTACATACGGATGGATATCGACGAAAAGATGTCTGCGGTACACCATCGTGCCGACACGTATGCTGAAAAGCCACTCTCTCTCTGCATTTGTCAAGGAATAATGCCTTCCCGACCCCGCCCTGGTAGAGTCTCGGGAGGCACCAAAATCAAAAGCCTTCTTCCGCAACTCCGGAGAAAGCTTCACTGAAGATTGCCCCATCTCGACGTCCCTGAACCGTCGGATCCTCATGCGGGCAAACAAAAGTGATTCGGACACGGCTTTGCCCTTAGCCAGTCGAATCATCAGAGGATCATCATCCTGTGCAGCACCCAGCCGATGGATGCCAGGACAGTGGTATACATACCACGAATAAAAGATATGGGCTGAAAATACCCTATTCATGGGAAGCCCAAGCCGAACCAAAAAAGCAGCAGCCTGCAGTTCGGTACACAAGTAGGAGTAAAGAGCTGGGACCAAAGCAAGCTGCTCTCCAAACGCCATCTGGCAAGCCGAAAAATACAATGCGGCCTGATGTGCGTTCCATCTCCTCCAGCAAAAACAGCCTCACCAAGCCAATAAGTGAGGTAAACAGCGAGATCTCTCCTCAGTGCAATGTCAGGACATATGGCGTTTGTACTTGCATAGAAATCTCTCAACTCTTCTTGCATGGCCAAGATCTTCTTTGAACTTGGATCCTCAGCTCCGGCTTCCTGGATCACGCTATCAGAAGACTCCCTGCTATCAAAAAAGTTGGGGAATGAAGAGCTAAAACTCTTCCAACTGCTGGATCTAACTTTCAAACCCCCCTTCTCCTTCAAAAAATCATAGAAGGCGACGAGCTGAAAGTATAGAAGCCTAAACTCCTCAGACTGCCCCTCGAGGACGCTGTCAATCGGCATAAACTCCTCATAGAGTTTGCCGAGGATGGGCAATCCAGTAATGGCGCTCAGCTCCTTCAAAGAAAAACCAATCTCAACATTCGTCACAACGAAGGTATTGGTTTGTGGGAGGATTGACTCCAGCATAGCCATGAAGGCCTCGTCGGAAAAGATCACGGTCTCCCTAAAGGCGCGGACCGCATCAAAAATCCCGGCTTCCTTCAAAACGGCGCCACCAATCAGCAGGACGCGATCAGTCCACGACTTCCACTCGGAGTCAGCATTGAAACGGCCTCGAAGTCGAAAAGGCTTGATCCAATTGCTGCCGTCACCACTGAAAATACCAAGGCCCACCGGTCTCAAATCGACCGACGAATAATCAGAGCCCTGGTAGCCGCTGGATGGCATCAACAGGTCCATGTCAACAGGCGACCTCTCCGTATATCCAGGAGAACCGCCAACAAAAACCCCGGTCTTGATTACATTTGTCCTTCTCACCCAACTTGGAGGATCTTCCCTCTTAGGGCACGTGGGGGCAAGGCTCAGAATCGAGACGGTGCGATCAAACGTCGACCGGGTAGCAACAGTCTTCTTCTCACCATCTGCTGTGAAAGAAAACTGAAAACATCTCCTCTGGTATGTCATGTCATCAGGGACTGCATCACCAAAGAAGAAGGTAGGCTTGGGCAAAACGCTCTGATCTTCCATCACCCATGGACGACTGCTTACCATGATCTTATAGAATTCCTCTCCCTTGAGAGCGATCAGTCGCTGCCTCATCTCATCTCTGTTGAGGGAGTCGCACTCTTCCAAATTTCTCTCAACATACTGGACCTTCTCAAAAGCCTGCTGAACGGCCGGATTAGAAGATCTAGAAGATCGACGAGGTACGCTTGTAGCAGGCTCTTTACCCTTGTTCGCTCTGGAGGAACCACCTGAAAAGATGGAAAAGAAAAAGATCAAACATCAAAATGACAGAATCTCGCTAAAAAAAAAATCTGGCGAAATTTTGACATGATGACGGGGCAATTCCGAAGAAGAGGAACTATCCCGAAAGAAATAAAAAGCTTGAAGATGGGCTCAACATCGCTGCGAGCTCCGAAACTCCAAACTTTCGAAACCTCAAAGTCTCCGCAAAATCAAGAAGGGCTCAACATCACTGCGAGCTCCAAATTCCCAAAGTTGCGAAAACTTTCAGGTATGCTATCACATCATGCTACAAATTTAATTTACAATTGAATGCATGCATGAACATCTAGGTTTGCCAAAAAAGAGGGGCATTATCATGATGAGCAAAAAAAAAAAGAAAAGAAACTTTCTCAAAAAAAAAGGGGGAAAGAAAACAAAAAAAGAAAAAGAAAAAGAAAAGAAACTTTCTCAAAAAAAAAAAAAAAAAAAAGGAAGAAAAAAAGGGAGATGGCCCACAGGCCACGTGGCCGTACGGCCAGATCCGTATGGATCTGTTCGTACGGCCCACAAAAAAAAAAAAAAAAAGAGAAAACGTGTGAAAAAAAAGAAGCAAACAAGTGAAAGAAAAAAAAAAGAAAAGAAAAGAAAGAAACAAAAAAAAAGAAAGAACTCTTTTTTCCTACAATGGGGTTTTCTTGAAAAAAGGGAACTTACTTGATGCCATTGATGGAGAAGAAGAAGAAAAGTCTTGAAGATCTTGAAGAAGAAGAACTCTTGGTCTTGAAGCCCTCTTAAGATTATTGCAAAAGAAAGTAATAAGAGCAAGAGATCCAACCTTCTCCTTGCTTTTATAGAGGAGAGCAAACCAAAGAAGGAGAGAAGAAAGAGGTAAGTGTTACTAATTAGTAACCTTACCAAAAGAAAGAGTTTAGAAAGATTCTTTCCCAAAAGAAAGATATCTTGAAGGATTTTCTCCCAAAAAGAAATCGATGACGGATTCTTTCCCAAAAGAAAGATATCTTGAGATATCCTATCCCAAAATAAAGGGATCATGAGAGATTCTCTCCAAGTAAAGATATTCTTAGATATTCTCTATCCAAATGAGATATTTTTGGATATTCTTTACAAAAATGACACCATATGAGATCTAAGCCATTTCAAAAGCTTAAGGTCCCATGGGTTAGCCCATATGAGCCAGGTTTGACCACCTAGGCACTTAAAAAAAAAAATTTGGGCTTTTAGTCAAAGAGAAATCCCTCTTACCAAGAGCATACAAAAATGGTTCCATGCCTCTTTTGAGTTGATTGGACCATGCAAAAGAAAATTCCAAGCCCCATGAGCTTCCAAAAATCAAACCATCCAGCCTCATCTACCAAATTGAGCCAAAATCTTGAAATTGACATTCCACAAAAATCAAACCAAATCCTGGTCCCCTAACTTGCCACATACAGCCTGTTAGGTCACAAGACCAAAACCAAAAACCAAAACCTGGTCCCCTAACTTGCCACATATAGCCTGTTAGGTCACAAGACCAAAACCAAAAACCAAAACCTGATCCCCTAACTTGCCACATACTGCCTGTTAGGTCACAAGATTAAAACCAAAATTGATCCCCCAACATTCCACATACAGCTTGTTGGGTCACACGATCAAAACCAAACCCGACCCCTAACCTGCCACATATAGCCTGTTAGGTCACAAGGTCAAAACCCAAATCCACATCCCTGATGTCATCTTCAAAACTTTGCCTCGAGATGGTACGTGATCCCTTTCACTACCATAAAATTCCCCTGGAAGCTCAAAAGGCTACAAATACCAAAAAGAAAGACTGCTCAAAGAACTCTTGGTCAAGTCACAGGCTCTCCTTCAAAAATCTCTTCGAGGCACATCGACTACAAAAGTTAAGCAACTCGTCGCTGTACCTCGAGGGGGCATTTGTTGACACCAAAAATGTCACTTTGCCTCTTTAAGATCCAAAGAGCTACATGAAGTCGCAACCTGCCATAAATAGGCAATGCTGCTTCCAAAAATCAAATCTTGTCAGAATCAAACAAAAACTGCAAGATTCTTCAAGACAGCCAAAAGAGGAGTACACAAGAAGTTTCGGGCCATTTCAAAATCATTTGGCCTAACTTCGCTTCTCCGACAGCTGAAAAGGAGCTCTCGACGACAAAAGCATCGGAGACACCAAATCTTCGATCAGGGCCGATGGATGGTCTCAAAATACTTCCAAAAGGCTCCACGTCAAGTTCCGAGTCAAACCGACAACGTTTGACCCTACATCAACCCTCGAACAGCTAAATCAAGCCTCTCGGCGGCGAGAACCACCGAGGCCATTACTCATCAGATAGAGCACATGGACGGCTTCAGAATGCTTATAAAGGGCTACACGTCAAATTTCAGGTCATTTCCACGACATTTGACCATAGTTTGACGCTCGGAAGACAAATCAGGCCTCTCGGCGGCAAAGCTCTCCGGGACCATGGTTTCCAAGACAGAGCCTATGGATCATCTTAAAATGACTCCAATAGGTTCCCTGTCAAATTTCAAGTCAATCGGACATCGGTTGACCGCACATCAAACCGCGACATCTTCATCGCGACAAAAAGTAAGTCTACTGGTGATAGGATCCCAAACGGCATCAAAACTCAAACAAAAGCCTATGGTTGGTCTTATTTATTGCTCAGCAGGCTTCACACCAAATTTCAGGTCATTCCGACATCGTTTGACCCAGTTTCAGCTTCTGACGGAAAATCGGCAGCTCTGCGCGACAAAGTCTTCGGCTTTCTCAGGAAATTGGAAACTTTGCAAAATAAAATGCAAGGATTCTCATCAGGTTTCCTACAAAGAAATTAGGCCAATAAATGGTCAGAATGTCAAGGAAATGTACAGGAGAAAAAAGAATCGAAAAACAGCAAAAACGGACACAAAACGGGACACAAAAGGGGGAAAACCCCCCCAGGGTCGCAGACCCCTGCGACCCTGGGCCAGGGTCGCCGGCGACCTTGGAACCCGGGGTCGCCGGGAAGGCCCCGGAAACCCCGGTTTTCGCCGTTTTTTTCGCGATTCGAAGAGCCCAACCTCTGGTACTTTCCAAAATTCATGCTTTTGAGACACCAAGTCCTCTGACATCCGTCCAAAACACGGGTCAATCATCAAGAGTATCGAAAACAATATTGATCGCCACCCGGTCAACCAAAAAAAGTGTGCTTTCTACCCGACCGATCGAGAAATCGACAGGACAGATGGCACCGACCCGCTGTTGGCGACAAACACCTGAAATTACATGGTCATCTGATGTCGATCTACATGAAGATCCATCGATGATCATCGACAGAAGAATCCCAAAAGACGTGGCACGGCCCGCGACTCTTCAACTGCTCGGCGACCACTTAATGCGATTAATTGACTAGCTTTATTACAGTCATTAATCCATTTCTTTGGACCGCCCAATCAGAAGCAAGCATTCGGGAGTTACAAGTCAAGAGATTCATGGCATTTAACCCATGAAACTCCTCCCATCATGGCGATTAAAGGCGATTAAATGCCCTCAATCTCCTCCGGCCAATCAGAAGCCAAGAAAAAGGAGTTACAAAATAAACAATTCAATTTTGTAACTCATCCCATTATGCGGCTTAAATAACAATAAAAGCCCATAAACTCTCCTAAAAGGCTACCTAAAAGCCTATAAATAGGAGAGCTCTCCAAGAAGAAAGGACAGTCACAGAAGATCGGAAAAAAGAGACAGACACACAGACAGAGAGAAGCACAGAAATCCAGAGAAAGAAAAAAGAGAGAAAACTCTGCGGAAGTTCTACACAGGCCACCGCAACAAGGTGACAAAAGTCCCTTGGGGGGTACCCCCCCCCCAAGGTCCTTGCCTTCTCCTCCTGCCTCCAATGGCTTAGATATGGCTTTTCAGCCCGTCTACTCGGCTTTTTATTGGACATAGGACCTCCTTTTGGTCTTTGTCCTCTAAAAACTTGAGGTTATAGCCAAGCCAAGCGAATCAATAGCATCCTCTGTTCTCATCAGCATGGATGATGGCGAAGCCCACATATGGCTTGCGACCGTCAATCTAAACGAGTCCCCCACAATCTCCTGAGAAGTTAGATCCTCCTTTTCTTGCTTTTCATTGTAGTTTGTATTTTTTCAAAAGAGACAAAAATCACAACTCTTGTCTTTCATTATTGATAAGAATTGTAAATCGGCTATAAATGCCAAAAATCGGCTACAAACGCCAAAAATCGGCTATAAACGCCAAAATCGGCTATAAATGCGAAAAAAATCGCCTTTCACGGCAAATCAAGAAAATGTCTCTTTTCTTAAATATATGTGCAATGGAAAACTTGAAAGAAGTTGATTTCATTTTTACTTGCGAAGGTTGATCTCCGGATCACCACTTGCAATTCCAAGTAAAAATAGAAAACCTGGCACACCCACACAAAAAAAAAAGAAATGTTGATGCACGCCCCTTTGGCCCCTGGTTACGAAAGGGTCGGAACCAAACGGACTCCCACGTCCGCCGACCTCGGTAGGAACCCGAGCATCCGGGGCGCGGTCCATCACCAACGATTAAGGATAGGCAGTTCGACGATCCGGAATTTGTAAAGATCAAGGACAACATTGCAGCAAGGCCAGATTTCATGTTAGTGGAAGGAATCCTCTACTTTAGAGGCAGATTGTGTGTGCCAGCAGAAAATGATTTGAAACAAGCAGTGATGTATGAAGCACATCCTGCTAGATACTATATGCATCCTGGAAGCACAAAGATGTATAGGAATCTCAAGGATATGTTCTGGTGGAACAATATGAAGCGAGAAATTACCAGTTATGTAACTTCCTGCTTGATTTGTCAGCGTGTGAAGACTGAGCATCAAAAGCCACCTGGCTTGCTTCATCCACTGAACATTCCTAGATGAAAGTGGGAACACATTACTATGGACTTCGTATCAGGTTTGCCAAGGACGAGGAAACAGCACGATGCCGTATGGGTGATCGTGGATCGTCTTACGAAGTCTGCACACTTCCTTCCGATCAGAAAAGATATTGGTTTCAGTGATATGTCCAGATTGTTTACCAGCGAAGTGATTCGATTGCATGGAACACCGATCTCGATTGTTTCCGATCGAGATAATCGGTTTATTTCCACATTTTGGCAGTCCTTTCAGAATTCGATGGGTACTAGACTTAAGTTTAGTACTGCTTATCATCCACAGACTGATAGACAATCAGAACGGACTATCCAGACCTTAGAAGACTTGCTTCGTGCCAGTGTGTCTGATTTTGGGAGTGATTGGGATGATCACTTAGCATTGTGTGAATTTGCATACAACAACAGCTATCACTCCAGCATTGAAATGGCACCATTTGAAGCTTTGTACGGTCGGAGATGTAGGACTCCAGTGAGCTAGGAAGAGGTGGGAACTCGAAGTTTCCATGGTCATATGATCATTGCTGAAACAGAAGAAAAGGTACAGAGAATTCAGGATCGGTTGAAGATTGCTAGATCAAGGCAGAAAAGCTATGCTAATAACCGTCGGCGTGATCTAGAGTTCACCATTGATCATATGGTCTTTTTGAAGACTTCACCGATGAAAGGCACTATCCGATTCGGACAAAAAGGGAAACTTTCCCCGAGATTCATTGGACCTTTCAAGATCCAGAGTCGAATTGGAAATGTGGCCTATCGTCTCGAATTTCCAACAGAGCTCTCCGGTATCCACAATGTGTTTCACATTTCGATGCTTCGAAAGTACGTACATGATCCTTCACATATCATAAATCATGAAGAGATCCAGGTTTTTCTAAACAGCACGTATGTTGAGAAGCCAACTCAGATCATTTATACCAAGGAGGCGGTTCTGCACACGCGAACGATTAAATGGGTCAAAGTGCTTTGGGCACATCATGGACCTAATGAGGCTACATGGGAGCTTGAGGAGCAAATGGCTCGAAAGTATCCCGAGCTATTCATACAGGTAAATATGAATTCACAATTGTTTTAATACTTTTGAATTCATGAATTGTTGTTTGAGTTTCATTGAATTGTATAGCATTCGGACGACCGAATGATTCTAAAAGTCTTAGGGAGTTGTAAGACCCCATCCCGAGTTAATCACGGTTAACTCTTGTTAATTGAACTTATGGCTGATTAAATGTGTTTAATCGAATTAATGAGGGCTTAGGACCAAATTGACTTGGTTTAGCCTTAAGAGAATGAATTAAGCTTAATGAACTTGTGAAGTGGATTGTAAATGGATTGAATGAGTTTTTGAACTCAAACTAGAAATCGAGGGACTTTTGTGTAAATATGAATTTTCGCGTATCTCGTCGGATACGGAAACCCTCGTTGCCAACACGTGTATCTTGAGGAGTACGTTCATTTTCGTCAAAGACTCGAAGTCATTTGACGAGTATCGAGTCAAGTGACCATTCATTTGACTTGAATTGTAATTAGTGGATAATTAAGGGGCTAAGTGCAATATAAAAGCTTATATAAGCTAAAGACATTTCATTTGGAAATGTTTTCCAAACCCTAGCCTCCTTATCTCCCTCTTTTCTCTTCTTTCTTCATTTCTCTCCATCAAGCATCAAGAGTGAAGTCTAGAGAGTGATTTTACAAGTGGATTTCATTCACTTCATCACCCTCTTCATCTTCCTCAAGTTCAAAGTCAAGTTTGAAGGTGTCAAGCTTGGATTCAAAGAGTTTTTATCTCAAAACTCAAGCTATCAAAAAGGGTTTTCTTCCTCAAAAGGCAAGTACTTACATGTTTTATGATTTCTGATGTTTTTGAGTGGTTAGAACTCAATTGGACCAAAAAGCCAGAGATTTGGCTTCAGAAAATCTGAAGCTCGAACTGACCGACAGGTCGACCGACGAGCTGATCGACAGGTCAACCGACCTGATTTCATTGAATTCCAGCTCTCTGGAATTCAGACCGACGTATGGTCGGTCAACCGGTGACATGACCGACGACACAAGTCAGAAGATGGAGTGACAATGGAGAAATGGTTCAGGAAATTCCAGCTCTCCGGAATTCTGACCGACGCATCGTCGGTCAGCCGACCTGAAGCTGTCGGTCGACCGACAGGCCGACCGACAAGCTAACCGACACTATGTAGAAATGCATTAAATTTGTCTGTCTTGAAGTCTAATGTATACAGGCTGAAATTGTTAATGTATAAGCCTTCATAGGTGTAAACTCAATTTTCCGAATACATGATTCAAATGGTATTCATCAAAAATAGTACGTGTATTGGAAAAGGAATGTTTCACTCATTTGTTTGGCTTAGAAGTCTGACTATAATTGGTTAATCTCTACATTAGTATAGTCCTCAACCCATTGAACGAACTATACGGTATGCGAATTAAATAAATGAAATGAAATGGGAAGTTACTAACAGTAACAATGTATTTAATTGAATAATGAACCATTCCTGCTGCAGCAGATGCGAGAGGTGTTCTGGAACCTCGTGGAAGTTAGTGATCTCTGATCAAGACACTGACTTATTCCACACCATTTGATATTACCCAAGTCATGTAATTGAACGTGAACAATCATTAAATAAATAGTGTCCTAGTAGATATCAACTCACTGATATTTTTGGATCCGTTATTATGAATGGTAAAGAAATGAGTTAAATGTTATATGTATTGAATTGTTTAATTGATTATTTGATAGCTAGAACTATCATACACATGTGTGTATCTGTTGAACCGTCGTGTTCATGGTACTATTGATGAATGTTACTGGCCCAGATGCCCGTGCCGGTCCTACCGAGGCCGCGCCGCCAGCGGAGGATGCCCGCCCGATACCTCCAGGAGGTTTAATCGAGTGGATCTGATCTCGGAGTGCGAATGGAATTCTTATTGGAGCAAATCAGAATTAGATTTTGTAAACCATTTTGGTATGTAATTAGAAGTCCCCGTATTGTATTAAGTATACAGTGGTTGACTTCCTTGAACATAGAACTGAACTTATTTATTGTGTTTTCGCCAATGTATATTTTCCGTAATTTTATACAGTTGACAAGTATTGTATTTGATATCCCTTGTGAGTTTCGTTTTAGCTTTTGTTAATTCGGAATTTACGGGAGTAAGTATGCATTCACGACTCGGGGTTTGTCCGAGCTAATCAGATCTCGGGACCGGGTCGTCACATACTTATTATATGGTATAAGAGCATTAGGTTAATAAGCTAAGTGAGATTATTTAAAAGACTTAGCAAACTTACGAACGATGTGAGGAATGTTAATTTCGTAACAAATCTTGACTAGATTTGTGTTTATTGCTTTCACTTTATGTAATTGGTATTAATGGAAGTGTTGAGATGTCATTCTTACCTTCCGTATTGTTTACAGCATGGCTTCTGGATCAGGATCTAACTTTGCTTCTCCGACCGCTGAAAAGGAGCTCCCGGCGGCGAAAGCATCGGAGACACCAAATCTTCGATCAGAGCCGATGGATGGTCTCAAAATACATCCAAAAGGCTCCACGCCAAGTTCCGAGTCAAACCGACATCGTTTGACCCTACATCAACCCTCGAACAACTAAATCAAGCCTCTCGGCGGTGAGAACCTCCGAGGACATCACTCATCAGATAGAGCACATGGACGGCTTCAAAATGCTTACAAAGGGCTACACGTCAAATTTCAGGTCATTTCGACAACATTTGACAATACTTTGACGCTCGGAAGCCAAATTAAGCCTCTCGACGGCGAAGCTCCCCGGGACCATGGTTTCCAAGACAGAGCCTGTAGATCATCTTAAAATAACTTCAATAGGTTTCCTGTCAAATTTCAAGTCAATCGGACATCGGTTGACCGCACATCAAGCGGCGACATCTTCATCGCGATAAAAAATAGGTCTACTAGTGATAGGGCCCCAAACAGCTTCAAAAATCAAACAAAAGCCTATGCTTGGTCTTATTTATTACTCAGGAGGCTTCACCTCAAATTTCAGGTCATTCCGAAATCGTTTGATCCAGTTTCAGCTTCTGACGAAAAATCGACGGCTATGAGCGACAAAGTCTTCGGCTTTCTCGGAAAATTAGAAACTTTGCAAAACAAAATGCAAGGACTCTCATCAGGTTTTCTACAGGGAAATCAGGCCAATAAATGATCAAAAAATGTCAAGGAAAAATACAGAAGAAAAAAGAATAAAAAAATAGCAAAAACGGACATAAAACGGGACAAAAGGGAGGAAAACCCCCCAGGGTCGCAGGCCCCTGTGACCCTGGGCCAGGGTTGCCTGCGACCCTGGGGGCCCGGGATCGCCGCGAGGGCCCCGAAAACCCCGTTTTTCACCATTTTTTCGCGATTCGAAGCGTCCGGCCTATGGTATTTCCCAAAATTCATACTTTTGAGACACCAAATCCTCTGACATCTGTCAAAATCACGGGTCAATCATCAAGAGTATTGAAATCAACATTGATCGCCAATTGGTCCACCAAAAAAGTGTGCTTTCTACCCGACCGATCGAGAAATCGACAGGACAGATGGCACCGACCCGCTGTTGGCAACCAATACCTGAAGTTACGTGGTCATCTGATGTCGATCTACATGAAGATCCATCGTTGATCATCGCCAGAAGAATCCCAAAGGACGCGGCAGGGCCCGCGACTCTTCAACTGCTCGGCGACCACTTAATGCGATTAATTGACTAGCTTTATTGCAGTCATTAATCCATTTCTTTGGATGGCCCAATCAGAAGCAAGCATCCGGGAGTTACAAGTCAAGAGATTCATGACATTTAAACCATGAAACTCCTCCCATCATGGCTATTAAAGGCGATTAAATGCCCTTAATCTCCTCCGGCCAATCAGAAGCCAAGAAAAAGGAGTTACAAAATAATGGAATTAAATCCTGTAACTCCTCCCATTATGCGGCTTAATGACAATAAAAGCCCATAAACCCTCCTAAATAGCTACCAAAAAGCCTATAAATAGGAGAGCACTCCAAAGGAATCCAGATCGGGAAAACAAGACAGATCCCAGATCAGAAAAAAGCACAGAAATCCAGAGAAAGAAAGAGAGAAAACTCTGCGGAAGTTCTACACCGACCACCGCTACAAGCTGACAAAAGTCCCTTGGGGGGTACCCCCCCCCAAGGTCCTTGCCTTCTCCTTCTGGCTCCAATGGCTTAGACGTGGTTTTTCAGCCCGCCTACTTAGTTTTTTATTAGACATAGGACCTCTTTTTGGTCTTTGTCCTCTAAAAACCTAAGGTTATAGCCTAGCCAAGCGAATCAATAGCATCATCTGTTCTTATCTGCATGGATGATGGCGAAGTCCACATATGGCTTGAGACCGTCAATCAGAACGGGTCCCCCACAATCTCCTGAGAAGTTAGATTCTCCTTTTCTTGCTTTTCCTTGTAGTTTGTATTTTTCCAAAAGAGACAAAAATCACAACTCTTATCTTTCATTATTGATAGGAATTGTAAATCGGCTATAAACGCCGAAAATCGGCTATAAATACCAAAATCGGCTACAAATGCCAAAAAAATCGCCTTTCACAGCAAATCAAGAAAATGTCTCTTTTCTTAAATATATGTGCAATGGAAAACTTGAAAGAAGTTGATTTCCTTTTCACTTGCGAAGGTCGATCTCCGGATCACCACTTGTAATTCCAAGTAAAATAGAAAATCTGGCACACCCACACAAAAAAAAATGTTGACGCACGCCTCTGCCCCCTAGTTACGAAAGGGTCGGACCCAAACAGACTCCCACATTCGCCGACCCCGGTAGAACCGGGCAGAACGCGCCGTTCCATCAAGCTGGCACACCCGGTGGGACCCGTTCATTTGAGAACACGATGCTAGAAATGAAATATTTGCATATCATATCTATTGCTCTATGCTTATACTTCTTTTCTTGATTCTTTGGCTACTTTTTGATTGGTGGCCAATGTTGGATTCCGCATCTAAAAAAAATGAGATGAGTCTTTTTGGAAATTTCTAATTCTTTGAATTTATTTCCACTATTTCTCTTTTCAAAACAAAAAAAAATAGATTTTTCATTTTGGATTCAAAATTGAGAAACCTTGATCCTTTCCTATCGTTCATCGCGCTTGCAGAAATGTTGAGCCTGTTCGACTAAGGTTTGGGGCCATCGTTTCTCTTCGATGAGTTCATTAAAGATCTAAAAAAACATATATAAAAAAAATAAAAAAAAATCAGATTTTTCATTTTGGATTCAAAATTGAGAAACCTTGATCCTTTCCTATCGTTCATCGCGCTTCCAGAAATGTTGAGCCTGTTCGTCTAAGGTTTTGGGCCATCGTTTCTCTTCGATGAGTTCATTAAAGATCTAAAAAAAAAATATACAAAAAAAAAATCAGATTTTTCATTATGGATTCAAAATTGAGAAACCTTGATCCTTTCCTATCGTTCATCGTGCTTGCAGAAATGTTGAGCCTGTTCGACTAAGGTTTTGGGCCATCGTTTCTCTTCGATGAGTTCATTAAAGATCTAAAAAATATATATATATATACAAAAAAATTGAAAAATCAGATTTTTCATTTTGGATTCAAAATTGAGAAACCTTGATCCTTTCCTATCGTTCATCGCGCTTGTAGAAATGTTGAGCCTGTTCGACTAAGGTTTTGGGCCATCGTTTCTCTTCGATGAGTTCATTAAAGATCTAAAAAAATATAAAAAAAAAACAAAAAAAATAGATTTTTCATTTTGGATTCAAAATTGAGAAACCTTGATCCTTTCCTATCGTTCATCACGCTTGCAGAAATGTTGAGCCTGTTCGACTAAGGTTTTGGGCCATCGTTTCTCTTCGATGAGTTCATTAAAGATCTAAAAAAATATATAAAAAAAACAAACAAAACAGATTTTTCATTTTGGATTCAAAATTGGGAAACCTTGATCCTTTCCTATCGTTCATCGCGCTTGCAGAAATGTTGAGCCTGTTCGACTAAGGTTTTGGGCCATCGTTTCTCTTCGATGAGTTCATTAAAGATCCAAAAAAAAAATCAGATTTTTCATTTTGGATTCAAAATTGAGAAACCTTGATCCTTTCTTATCGTTCATTGCGCTTGCAGAAATGTTGAGCCTGTTCAACTAAGGTTTTGGGCCATCGTGTCTCTTCGATGAGTTCATTGAAGATCTAAAATATATATATAGAAAAAAAAATCAGATTTTTCATTTTGGATTCAAAATTGAAAAACCTTGATCCTTTCCTATCGTTCATCGTGCTTGCAGAAATGTTGAGCCTGTTCGACTAAGGTTTTGGGCCATCGTTTCTCTTCGATGAGTTCATTAAAAATCTAAAAAATATATATATATATAAAATAAAAAAAAACAAAAAAAGACATAGACCACTAAAGGTTAAACCAACTGCGTTCTTTGATCGCGGTTGATTCAAGAAAAGCCTTATCCAGAGTGTGGAGACAGCTTGACTGTTCTAGGCAAGGGTCCTCCAAACGGGTTCATTAAGTAATCCTACCCTTACGTGAGGGCAATTCTATCAATCGAGATTTCATAAGACTGAGTTAGGAGGCCTATGTGTACTCTCTCGTCTTTTAAATAAATAAATAAAAAATTCCAAAATAAAAAATTTTTAAAATAAAAACTAAAAAAAAAGATTTTAAAAAAAAATCTTCAAAAAAAAAACTTCCGTCATTTTGGGTTTAGATTGGAGAAATTTTGGTCTCCTCCTTTCTGAGCACTGGCGCTCGCGGAAATCGCTAAGCCCATGTTCAGATTGGAGTACATTTTGCTCTCTTTGATGAACCCGATATTGGCCTTTAAAAAAAAAACTCGTCATTTTTGGATTAAGATCCGAGAAATTATGGTTCATTTCCTTCTGAGTACCGGCGCTCGCGGAAATCGCTGAGACCGTATTTGGATCGGAATACCATCTGCTCTCTTTGATGGATCCAATCTTAACCTTTCAAAACAGAGAATCTCATCTCATGGATGCGGTCTCCAAACATTTGTGTCTAGCGGTACTAGTACGCCCTTTCAGGGTCTACTGTATTCGCGACCGGCACATCTGTAACTCCAACTTTATACTCTTCTTACCTCTAGCAAGCTCTGCTTCTCGATAAGTCGAATTTAAGTTCACAATTGCTTTTAGCAGTCACTGGGACGCTCATTCTGGGCTTACCATACCTGCGATAAGAACAATTGTACCATCTATGGATTTTTGCCCTCTTCATATTGCTTGGGTCATCTCCCTTCAGCGATTTGAAAAGACAAAACCATAGAACTTCTCATTTATGATCATTATATTCTTGTGATTACTAATGGATGTGGTCTTGTTTCAAAAACTTTTCGAAAACTAACAATGGCAACTTCACTAACCATTACTTTCGATGAGAACAAGTACCAGCTCATGCTTCAACAGAAGCAAACCACGCGCACCTACAAGCGCCCCATCAGCTGCAGAAGTGTCAACTCCCTCGGCAACTCTCTGAACTTCGGGTCGACCTCGACTCCCCGGACTATTGTCTTTGGGACGCTGGGACTATTCCCACTTCCCGAAGAACAAACTGCTCCTTCCAAGAAACAGAAACTCGCCTCTCAACGTGTCACTACCGTGACACCAAAGGCGAGCACCAGAAGGCCCGAAGCCCGTGGCAGCCCCACGATGCCTCAACCCTCAAACGACCAGGTCTATCCCAAGACTTGGTCCCCAAGACCTTCACCAAAACAAAGAAGGTCCCAAACATCCACCAAGCCAGCATTCCTGGCCCCACTTAAGGAGAACCAGTTCTACCCTCTTGCTTACATGAAAGAGGAGAGACCCATCTCCAACCTGACTCCCAAGTCATCCCAGCATGAGCTGGCTTGTTCCTACAAGCCCAAAATCAAGTCATGCATCACAAGGCCTCTGCAAGCACCTGCTAAGGCCCACAAACCTGTAGTTCGATCCTTCATCTCTACGGGGGCCGAACTCCAAAAATTCAAAGCTTCGCTGCAACAGGCGAAGGACCGAGTTTGCATCCTGTCCTTGCCCAGCTACAAAGAAGACAGGCTCGGCTGCTGCGCTCGAGGGAGCACATCCTTTTTTTTCAAAGCCCAGACAGAACTGACCGAAGCTCAAGTTGCTCGTCGCATACGCCGCCACGCGTTGTATCGACAAAAAAGACTAGAGAAGCAAAGGACCCAGCCTCCTACACTTTAAGTCTCTCCCAAATGGGTTGAAAAAGAAAGACCCAACCAAGTTGTAGCCGTCCATATGGTTGGAAAAACCAGAATACGCCAAAAGTCAGCAACAAAAATCCATGTCCGACGTCCGGTGACCCGCAGCGTCTCCAGGACAAGAAGACACTCAGAAGAATCCCCTGCTCCTTCAAGCAAAGGACGGCAGAGTGATCCTTCCTCAAGCTCTTCATAAAAAAGAATGAGCCCTAGCTCAGTTACCAGGACAGTTTCTTCGTTCGAATCTCAAGGGATGAACTTCCTTGCTACAAATTCTGAGCCACCACCCCGCAATCCACCTCAAGATGATGCAATCACACGCATCCTGCAGTTGAAACAAGACCAGCAGAGGATTGAAACTCTGATGGAAAACCTTCTCCTCGCCTTCCAAAATCAGGCGAACAATGAACCTCCTCTGAATCATCAAGACGATGAGGTAAATGGAGAAGAAAATGAGTCACGCGCCCTTACAAAAAAGGACGTAGACAGTATCCTCGCCAAAGCAAAAGTAGAGGATATACTCAAGGAGCATGGGATCAAGCCACCATATCCCTTATGGATGGACTCGGTCCCGTTCCCTACAAAATTCAAGCATCCTACTCTCCAAACATATACGGGGAAAGGATTAGCCAGACAGCATGTCATCCACTTCAAGATCTTGACGGGAGCTATCGCGGATCAAGATGCACTCAAGATCCGCCTTTTTGCAAGTACCCTAAAAGGTACGGCCTTCGATTGGTACTCCACTCTGCCGGAGGACTCCATCCAAAATTGGGCCATGCTAGAGACACGCTTCCTGAGTCACTTCAAAGGTGAGGATCATCCCGCTACTATGGCTCATCTGTGTAGCCTAAAACAGGGGGAGAATGAGTTAACATACGACTTCATTCATAAGTGGAAAGCAATGGCATACAAATGCTCTGATGTACTGCCACAAGCGTCGCTAGTCGACATTTGCCGAAACAACATGAGAGCCAGAATCCGCTCCATGATCATCGGTAACAAATCAAAGAACCTGGGAGAACTCCTGGAAGCTTCCATGGAAGCTGAAACGGTGATTAAAGACCTCAACAATCAGAAATCATTAAGAAAAGAGCCAACCGCCATTGCAACCTCTAAACCAAAGAAGAAAGAGGTCCTCAATGTGCAAAATAAGTCAGCTCCTCATCCACCAAAGAAAGCTGAAAACAAAGCTGCTGGTAAGAGACCTGAACTCTCTGATGCCTTCAAAGAACGAGTAGAGAAGAAATACCCGTTTGATGAAAATAAAGCCTACAGCTCAACAGCGAAGGCAGGCTAGGAAACATCTCCTCAAGCTCAAGCGGCAAGAGAAGACCCAGCCAAAATAAGAAGTCAAAGAAAAGGCAGAGGCTTCCTCTACCACTTCACTGGAGGCAACAAAAACATCCCTTCCAGAGACTTCAAAGGAGGTAAGAAAATTCACTCTTAGTGATTTCATGCCACCTCAATTCAAAGAAGCCACGCAGGAGGCATCATACTCTTGCAATTCGGTAGTTGGATTCTCCATTGATGATGGATTCGAATCCAACTACACCAATGAGTGGGAGGAGTCCCTTGAAACAGGAGAATATCTCTCCAATGAAGAATGGGTTCCTGAGACTCATCTTACGCCAGTAATCTGGTATAACCCCCTACAGCCACAAGGATCCTGGTTTGATGATGAAGAAGACCAAGAGGCTGTACAAGAAAATGCTGCTAACCCAGCACCTCTCATTGCTCCAGTGGAAATCAACCATGTTGAGCCACAAAGAGCTGATGAAGAAGAAGATTTGGCTCCCATGCCTGATCTTGAAGACCGCGTCAACGAGCTTCCTTGCAATCCAGAGCCTGAAGTCCATGAAGACCATCAGTTACATCCTCCCTTAACTCCTGAAAATGGAGAAAATTACTGGATAGACGATCCTCTTACATCCGAGGATGAGTCTGACTCCGATCAGGCAATATCTCCTGTCAGAGCATCCTGTAATGTGATAATTCGGGATTATAGCTCTTCCGAAGCATCGTCTGATGAGATCACTTACACTCCGGCGATGCGTAGCAATGTATCTTCTGGAGCCACCTCATCTCACGTGACTTTCACTGAGATGACACCCTCTCAGGTTTCTTCTCCTGGGACTGTGACTTCAAAGTTCACACCCTTCCTGACTGAAGAATTCCCAGCTATTGATGCTTGGGATGATGAATTGGTCAACGAAGAAGAAAGGTTGCTGGATGCTGTTCAGGACTTGTTCCCGGAAAATGGTCCATGCAACACAATCACTGAGGATGGCAACTCTGCTGTAGATACATCCTCAGTAAATGAAAAATGACAGCCTCTTGATCCTGAAGACAATCTTCCAAACGAAGACCCTTCTCAAGAAGTTCTCGAAGTTGGTAGAGGCACCCGCTCTGGCCGGGACTACCAAAAAAATTACAACCAATCTTCCTTCACATATGTAAATCCTTCGGGAAAAGATGTTGTAAGCGCCCCTAGTGGCAACAATGATGAACATGCAGGCCCTAAGGAAACTTTCAAGTATGACTTGATTGAACACTTCAAGCACATACCTGCACGTCTGCAAATCCTAGATTTATTGCGAATGTCTCCGCACACTCGTGATAATCTCATTTTAGAATTATAAAAGCTGAATGAGTATGTCGACAAACATGCCCCGCAAGTCCTCCAAATTGAAATGGATTACCGGGTCAAAAACTCAAAAGCCTCCTCAAGGGGAGAAAAGAAGAAAACTGAGGGATCATGCATTGAATGCCTCTCGGTTAAAAAAGCAGCCAGTGCAACCATCGCCTTCACAAAGGACGACCTCCTACTTGGCCAAACAAGGCACAACCGACCCCTGTACTTCACAGGGTACATCAAGGAAATGCCTATGCACAGAGTTCAGATCGACCCAGGTTCTGCACTCAACCTCATCTCCACTTCGGCTCTCGAAGAGTTGGGCATCCCACCCAGCAAACTGAGCCACACATCTGTATCTATCTTTGGATACGATGGTAGTACTCAAAGGCCTATCGGCAAAATCAGGTTCAAGTTGCAGATTATGATCTTATCTCTGAGGTCACAGTGTATGCAATAAAAAACCCTTCATGCTACAACATCCTTCTCGGACGTCCCTGGATCCACGAGAATGGTGTTGTCCCTTCAACTCTACAACAATGCATCAAGTTTGTTGGCGACGACAGCATGATACATAGAGTCTTTGCGGACAGAAAACCCTTCAAAGGTAAAGAAGTCCACTTCGCAGACTCACAAATGTATGAAGATGAAAAAGAAGAAGGGGAGAAGCACACAGCACCCTTTGCCGAAAATCTCCAGAAAGATAAAGGCAAGGCTCATCAACAATTATCGGAAGAAAACAAACCATCCGGTAAATTCGAAGAGAGCATTAAAACTCCCTTCATCATCTCCCTCAAACCTTCAAAGCCTTTGGTCATCACAACTAAAGTGAAGAAGGCAAAGCAAAGGTGATGGACCAGCGCATTCTGCTCGCTCGGTTCTACCGAGGTCGGCGGACGTGGGAGTCCGTTTGGGTCCGACCCTTTCGTAACCGGAGGGGGGTAGAGGCGTGCATCAACATTTCTTTTGTGTGGGTGTGCCAGATTTTTTATTTTACTTGGAATTACAAGTGGTGATCCGGAGATCGACCTTCGCAAGTTAAAAGGAAATCAACTTCTTTCAAGTTTTCCATTGCACATATATTTAAGAAAAGAGACATTTTCTTCATTTGCTGTGAAAGGCGATTTTTTTAGCACTTATAGTCGATTTTGGCGTTTATACCCGATTTTTGGCGTTTATAGCCAATTTTGGCGTTTATAGCCGATTTACAATTCTTATCAATAATGAAAGACAAGAGTTGTGATTTTTGTCTCTTTTGAAAAAACTACAAACTACAATGAAAAGCAAGAAAAGAAGGATCTAACTTCTCAGGAGATTGTGGGGGACCCGTTCAGATTGACGGTCGCAAGCCATATGTGGACTTCGCCATCATCCATGTAGATGAGAACAGAGGATGCTATTGATTCGCTTGGCTTGGCTATAACCTCAGGTTTTTAGAGGACAAAGACCAAGAGGAGGTCCTATGTCCAATAAAAAGCCAAGTAGACGGGCTGAAAAGCCACGTCTAAGCCATTGGAGGCAGAAGGAGAAGGCAAGGACCTTAGGAGGGGTACCCCCCAAGTGACTTTTGTCACCTTATAGCGGTGGTCGGTGTAGAACTTCCGCAGAGTTTTCTCTCTTTCTTTCTCTTAGATTTCTGATGCCTTTTTCTGTCTGAGTTTCCAGATTTTCTACAGTCTGTTGTGTTTTCTGTGCTGCCTTTTCTTCTTGGAGTGCTCTCCTATTTATAGGCTTTTTGGTAGCCATTTAGGAGGGTTTATGGGCTTTTATTGTTATTAAGCCGCATAATGGGAGGAGTTACAGGATTTAATTCCTTTATTTTGTAACTTCTTTTTCTTGGCTTCTGATTGGCCGAAGGAGATTAAGGGCATTTAATCGCCTTTAGTCGCCATGATGGGAGGAGTTTCATGGTTTAAATGTCATGAATCTCTTGACTTGTAATACCGGATGCTTGCATCTGATTGGGCCGTCCAAAGAAATGGATTAATGACTGTAATAAAGCTAGTCAATTAATCGCGTTAAGTGGTCGCCGAGCAGTTGAAGAGTCGTGGGCCGTACCGCGTCTTTTGGGATTCTTCTGGCGATGATCATCGATGGATCTTCATGTAGATCAACATCGGATGACCATGTAACTTCAGGTATTGGTTGCCAACAGCGGGTTGGTGCCATCTGTCCTGTCGATTTCTCGATCGATCGGGTAGAAAGCATACTTTTTTTTTGGTTCACCGGTTGGCGATCAATGTTGATTTCGATACTCTTGATGATTTACCTGTGTTTTTTACGGATGTCAGAGGATTTGGTGTCTCAAAAGTATGAATTTTGGAAAATAGCAGAGGTCAGATGCTTCGAATTGCGAAAAAATAGGAAAAAACAGGGTTTCCGGGTCCCGGCGATCCCGGGCCCCAGGGTCGCAGGGGCCTGCGACCCTGCGGGGGTTTTCCCCCCTTCTATCCCGTTTTGTGTCCGTTTTTCCTATTTTTTTATTCTATATTTTTCCTTAACATTTTTTTTATCATTTATTGGCCTGATTCCCCTGTAGAAAACCTGAAGAGAATCCTTGCATTTTTTTTTCCAAAGTTTCCAATTTTCTGAGAAAGCCGAAGACTTTGTCGCGCAGAGCTGCCGATTTTCCGTCAGAAGCTGAAACTGGGTCGGAATGACCTGAAATTTGGGGTGAAGCCTGCTGAGCAATAAATAAGACCAACCATAGGCTTTTGTTTGAGTTTTGAAGCCATTCGGGGTCCTATCACCAGTAGACTTGCTTTTGTCGCGATGAAGATGTCACGGCTTGATGTGCGGTCAACCGATGTTCGATTGACTTGAAATTTGACAGGTAACCTATTGGAGTCATTTTAAGATGATCCATAGGCTATGTCTTGGAAAACATGGTCCCGGGGAGCTTCGCCGCCGAGAGGTCTGATTTGGCTTCCGAGCGTCAAAGTATGGTCAAATGTTGTCGAAATGACCTGAAATTTGACGTGTAGCCCTTTGTAAGCATTTTGAAGCCGTCCATGTGTTCTATCTGATGAGTGATGGCCTCGGTGGTTCTCGCCGTTGAGAGGCTTGATTTAGCTGTTCGAGGGTTGATGTAGGGTCAAACGTTGTCGGTTTGACTCGGAACTTGACGTGGAGCCTTTTGGATGTATTTTGAGACCATCCATTGGCTCTGATCGAAGATTTGGTGTCTCCGATGCTTTCACCGCCGGGAGCTCCTTTTCAGCTGCCGGAGAAGCAAAGTTAGGCCAAATGATTTTAAAATAGCCCGAAACTTCTTGTGTACTCCTCTTTTGGCTGTCTTGAAGGATCTTCCAGTTTTTGTTTGATTCTGACAAGATTTGATTTTTTGGAAGTAGCATTGCCTATTTATGGCAGGTTGCGACTTCATGTAGTTTTTTGGATCATAAACAGGCAAAGTGACATTTTTGGTGTCAACAAATGCCCCCTCGAGGTGCAGCAACGAGTTGCTTAACTTTTGTAGTCGATGTGCCTCGAAGAGATTTTGTGAAGGAGAGCTTGTGACTTGACCAAGAGTCTTTGAGCAGTCTTTCTTTTTGGTATTTGTAGCCTTTTGAGCTTCCAGGGGAATTTTATAGTAGAGAAAGGGATCACGTACCATCTCGAGGCAAAGTTTTGAAGATGACATTAGGGATGTGGATTTGGGTTTTGACCTTGTGACGTAACAGGCTGTATGTGGCAGGTTAGGGGGTCGGGTTTGGTTTTGACTGTGTGACCCAACAAGCTGTATGGGGAATATTGGGGCGTCAATTTTGGTTTTGATCTTGTGACCTAATAGGCTGTATGTGGCAAGTCAGGGGATTAGGTTTTGGTTTTTGGTCTTGGTCTTGTGACCTAACAAGCTGTATGTGGCAAGTTAGGGGACCTGGATTTGGTTTGGTCTTTTGTGGAAATGTCAATTTCAAGATTTTGGCTCAATTTGGTAGATGAGGCTGGATGGTTTGATTTTTGGAAGCTCATGGGGCTTGGAATTCTCTTTTGTATGGTCCAATGAACTCAAAAGAGGCATGGAACCATTTTTGTATGCTCTTGGTAAGAGGGATTTCTCTTTGACTAAAAGCCCAATTTTTTTATTTTTTTATTTTTTTTTTATTTTAGTGCCTAGGTGGTCAAACCTGGCTCATATGGGCTAACCCATGGGACCTTAAGCTTTTGAACTGGCTTAGATCTTATATGGTGTCATTTTTCTAAAGAATATCCAAAAATATCTCCTTTGGATGGAGAATATCTTTACTTGGAGAGAATCTCTCATGTTCCCTTTATTTTGGGAGCGAATATCTCAAGATATCTTCATTTGGGAAAGAATCTTTCATTGATCCTATCTTTTGGGAGAAAATCTCTCATTGATTTCTTTTTGGGAGAGAATCCCTCGAGATATCTTTCTTTTGGGAAAGAATCTTTCTAATTTCTTTCTTTTGGTAAGGTTACTAATTAGTAACACTTACCTCTTTCTTCTTTCCTTCTTTGGTTTGCTCTCTTCTATAAAAGCAAGGAGGAGGTTGGATCTCTTGCTCTTATTGCTTTCTTTTGCAACAATCTCAAGAGGGCTTTAAGACCAAGAGTTCTTCTTCTTCAAGATCTTCAAGACTTTTCTTCTTCTTCTCCATCAATGACTTCAAGTAAGTTCCCTTTTTCAAGAAAACCTCATTGTAGGAAAACAGTTCTTTCTTTTTTTTTTTTGTTTCTTTCTTTTCTTTTCTTATTTTTTCTTTTCCACGTGTTTGCTTCTTTTTTTGTTACACGTTTTTTTTATGCTCTATTCTTCTTTTTTTTCATGTTTTTTTCTTCTTTTGTGGGCCGTACGGACAGATCCGTACGGATCTAGCCGTACGGCCACGTGGCCTGTGGGCCAGCCCCTTTTTCTCTCTCTCTCTTTTTTTTTGTTTTCTTTCTCTCTTTTTTTTCGAGAAAGTTTCTTTTCTTTTTTTTTTGTTCTTTTTCTTTCTCCTTTCTCCTTTTTTTTTTAGAAAGTTTCCTTTCTTTTTTTTTTTTTTTTGCTCATCATGATAATGCATTTTTTTAAACCAAGATGTTCATGCATGTATTTTTTTTGTAAATTGAATTGTAGCATGATGTGATAGCATACCTGAAAGTTTTCGCAAATTTAGGAATTTGGAGCTCGCAGCGATGTTGAGCCCTTCCTGATTTTGCGGAGACTTTGAGGTTTTGAAAGTTTGGTGTTCGGAGCTCGCAGCAATGTTGAGCCTAACTTCAAGCTTTCTATTTCTTTCGAGATAGTTCCTTTTCTTCGGAATTGCCCTGGCATCATGTCAAAATTTCGCCAGATTTTTTTTAGCGAAATTCTGTCATTTTGATGTTTGATCTTTTTCTTTTCCATCCTTTGCAGGTGGTTCTTCCAGAACGAACAAGGGTAAAGAGCCTGCTACAATCGTACCTCGTCGATCTGCTAGATCTTCTAATCCGGCAGTTCAATAGGCCTGGGAGAAGGTCCAGTATGTTGAGAGAAATCTGGAAGAGTGCGACTCCCTCAACAGAGATGAGATGAGGTAGCGACTGATCGCTCTCAAGGGAGAGGATTTTTATAAGATCATGGTAAGCAGTCGTCCATGGGTAATGGAAGATCAGAGTGTTTTACCCAAGCCTACCTTCTTCTTTGGTGATGCCGTCTCTCATGACATGACATACCAGAGGAGATGTTTTCAGTTCTCTTTCACAGCAGATGGTGAGAAGAAGACTGTTGCTACCCAGTCGACGTTTGATCGCACCGTCTCGATCATAAGCCTTGCCCCCACGTGCTCTAAGAGGGAAGATCCTCCAAGCTGGGTGAGAAGGACAAATGTAATCAAGACCGAGGTTTTTGTTAGTGGTTCTCCTGGATATGCGTAGAAGTCGCCTACTGACTTAGACATGTTGATGCCGGCCAATGGTTACCAAGGCTCTGATTATCCGTCGGTCGACTTGAGACCGGTGGGCCTTGGTATTTTCAGTAGTGACGACAACAATTAGATAAAGCCTTTTCGACTTCGTGGCCATTTCAATGCTGACTCCGAGTGGAAGTCGTGGACTGATCGCGTCCTATTGATTGGTGGCGCCGTTTTGAAGGAAGCCGGGATTTTTGATGCGGTCCGCGCCTTTAGGGAGACCGTGATCTTTTCCGACGAGGCCTTCATGGCTATGTTGGAGTCATTCCTTCCACAAACCAATACCTTCGTTGTGACGAATGGTGAGATTGGTTTTTCTTTGAAGGAGCTGAGCGCCATTACTGGATTGCCCATCCTTGGCAAACTTTATAAGGAGTTTATGCCGATCGACAGCGTCCTTGAGGAGCAGTCTGAGGAGTTCAGGCTTTTGTACTTTCAGCTCGTCGCCTTCTATGATTTTTTGAAGGAGAAGGAGGGTTTGAAAGTCAGATCCAGCAGTTGGAAGAGTTCTAGCTCTTCGTTCCCCAACTTTTTTGATAGCAGGGAGTCTTCTGATAGTGCGACCCAGGAAGCCAGGGCTCAGGATCCAAGTTCGAAGAAGATCTTGGCTATGCAAGAAGAGTTGAGAGATTTCTGTGTGAGTACAAACGCCATATGTCCTGACATTGCCCTGCGGAGAGATCTCGCTGTTTACCTTACCTCAATTATTGGCTTGGTGAGGCTATTTTTGCTGGAGGAGATGGAACACACATCAGGCCTCATTGTATTTTTCCGGCTTGCCAGATGGCGTTTGGAGAGCAGCTTGCTTTGGTGCCAGCTCTTTACTCCTACATGTGTACCGAACTGCAGGCTGCTGCTTTTTTGGTTCGGCTTGGGCTTCTCATGAATAGGGTATTTTCAGCCCACATCTTTTATTCATGGTATGTGTACCACTGTCCTGGCTTCCACAGGCTGGGTGATTCGGCTGGCTAAGGGTAAAGCCGTGTCCGAATCACTTTTGTTTGCCCGCATGAGGATCCGACGGTTCAGGGACGTCGAGATGGGGCAGTCTTCAGTGAAGCTTTCTTCGGAGTTGCGGAAGAAGGCTTTTGATTTTGGTGCCTCCCGAGACTCTACCAGGGTGGGTTGGGAAGGCATTACTCCTTGACAAACGCAGAGAAGGAGTGGCTTTTCAGCATATGCGTCGGCACAATGGTGTACAGCAGACATCTTTTCGTCGACACCCAACCGTATGTACCTTCTCGCTTTGTTTTGCAGTTGGGCTTTTCTCAAGGCGTTGTTGGAGCGCCTTCAAGCATGGTGAAGCGCTTTGGAGGTTTGCAGGACGAGAGAATTTTATGGGCTTTCTATAGTGCTGAAGACACTACAGCCATGATCTCTTATCCTATGTTGTCGACTTCCCCGACTGCCGGCTTTGCAAAGTGGTTCGTGGAGAGCTTTTCGGCATATCGTGGGCATTCCAAGAAGGAGCTTGATGTGAAGCTGGCATCTGGAAAGGGCCTTAGAAAGTCGGATGACGTCCGGCGAGAGGAAGCTTGGGCCTTCCTTTTTGGAGAGAAGCACAAGATAGGCTTTCTCGGTGACTAGGGCGTCATTGGTTCTGAAGCTGTTCGAGAAATACCTGATGAGGCTTTAGAGCGCGGCTAGAACAGGAGGAAGCTGAACTTGATGCTTGGATGCAAGCGGTACAGAGGCAAGCTTCCGTGGAGTCTACTGATAAGGGTAGACCATCCAGTGAGGAGTCAAGTGGGAGACCTGACTCTGACAGCGGGGCAGGTTCCTCTAAGAAGCGAGCCCGCAGGAGTAAGAGGAAGAGGAGTCATCATCGCAGCAAGGGGCAATATGAGGACTCTCCTGACATAGAAGTCCCTCTTACTATTTATGAAGATGTGCCAGTGGATGCTGACGAGCCTCCAGAGAAGAGAAGCCGAGAAGAAGAGACCGTTGGTGAAGGTATGATTCTTCCTCTTTCTCTTTCCATTTCTTTTCATGGGATTTTTCCATATCTTGATTTGTTTTCTCTCCCTATTGCTCCTCTTTTTTTTTTAGCAGATGAAGATTTGGCGTTGCCTGAGGTTCCAACCGATGAGGTGGTGACGGATGCCGGGGCACCTGAAGAAGAACCGAGGGACTCTGGAGTGAATCCAGTATCTCCAATTGGTATAACTTCTTTTGCTTTTTTTTTTTGTGTCTGTGACTTGGTTTACTAACATTTTTCTTGTCAGCTGACTTGCCACAGGATTCCGATGACTTTGAACAATCGATGGACGCAAATGTTGATGATGCTTTCGATGAGTTCATGGAGGAAGAGAGTGTTCCGCTAGTCGTCGAAGAAGGTATTTTGTAGTAATAACCCTGATAATGATTTTCAAACAGGATCATATTCTTACCTTTTTGTGTTTCTTTGGCAGGTTTTGAGGTGACAGCGGAGAGTCCGTTGCTTCCTTCAGAACCAGAGCAAGGGATGCCAGAGGTCGATCCAGAGGTAGAGGCTCCTGGGACCAGTTTTGACACTGTTGAGGAGATACCTCGTGCTGAGATTCCTTCTCTAGCAGCTCTAACTGGAAAGAGTTCTTTTGTTCCTCTTCCAACTGGTCATGACATGGGCAGCCGACCGACGGAGCGGGGCAAATCTTCAGCTGGGCCATCTCTTCTTTTTGCGAAGAAGGTGGTGGTGCGGGTTCTGAGCTCTTGGATTGAGACTCTCCTTGCTGAACACTTGGATGCTGGATTTGGCATGATCCAGCATGTGCATGAGATTCTCAGTGATGTCGAAGAGGCTGGTCTGGATGTCACAGGTGCCAGGGCGATCGTTGATAGGATCATTGCGCTGGGTGACAAGTGGTTTGAGACCATGGGTTTGGCTGATGACCAGTTCTTCAAGGAGATGTTCCTGGATCCTGCTGATGAGGCTAAGTCTGACCTGGATGAGGCTACACAAAGCAGGAAGCAGATAGTCCGAGAGAAGAACTTAGAAGAGCTAGCCATCATTGGGCTGACACATGACCTTAAGATCCTTGATAGGGAGGTCGATGAGGCCAGGAAACGTCTTGAGCATCTGCAGGCACAAGTTGCTGCCAAGTGGGCTGCAATAACAGAGGCTCGCGACAGGGAAAGTGCTCTGATTCGCCGGGTTGCCGATGCTGATCGAGTTCTTGAAAGGAGGTCTCAAGAGAACAAACAATGGCGAACTGCTCGGGATAAGCTTCCCGGTGTGAAAGAAGGATTGCAGCATTCTCCAGCATCTCATGGCAAGTTTCTGAAGAAGCGTGCCTTGGAATCCCTGACGGCTGAGGCCAAAAGTTTGCTTGAGGAGCTGAAATCTTGGCTGGAGACCATTTTTGGTTGAGCTCCTTTTTTTTTTTTTTGTAACAGAAACTATCATTCTTTCCTTTTTTTTTGGTGCCACATGTATTTTTTTACTCTTTTTTTTATAGTGCTTGGGAACACTTTCTTTCTTTTTTGGTACCGCATGTATTTTTTGGTACTCTTTTTTTTTGTTTTGTTTTGTTTTTCCTACGCTCACTTAAATCTTTTTGTGATGAAAGTAATTGCTAAATGGGATTTTTTTTTTGTTTTTTTGTTTTTTGTTTTCCCTGTGCTCACTTAAATATTTTTGTGATGAAAGTAATTGCTAAATGAGATTTGATCAAAAGCTTGTCATTTTGTAAAAATCTTTTGTCAAATGATTGTTTTGGCATGGAAGCCAGATTTTTGTTTATGGCATGGAAGCCGATTTTTGTGGCATTGATAGCCGATTTGTGGCATCCATATCCGGGTTTATGGCAATGAAAGCCGGGGTTTTTGAAAGCCAATATTTTTATTTTGTAGCACTGATAGCCGGTTTTGTTTTGTGGCATTGATAGCCGGTTTGGTGGCATTTATAGCCGGTTTTGGTTTTCAAAAATGCAAGTATCGTCTAAAAGTCGCCTCCCTGCTGAATGTTCTTGCAAGTATCGATGGAATGTCGCATCCTTGCTCATTCGGTTGTGAGTATCGATGGAATGTCGCATCTTCGTGGATTTGGGTGCAAGTATCGATGGAATGTCGCATCCTTGCTTTTCAAAAATTTTGGTTTTGCGGGTACTGACTTGATGTCGTTTCCCCACGATTTTTTGAAATTTGTGGTTTTCTCGAACCTTTGGGCTATGGATATCAACTGAAATGTTGCATCTCCATGGTTTTTAGTTTTTTTCGAACCTTTGAAATTTGGGTTGTGGATATCAACTGAAATGTTGCATCTCCACGGTTTTGGATTTTGCAAGGATTGACGAAATGTCGCTTCCCTGCGATTTTGGAAGTGTCGAACGTGGTTCGCATGCTTCCAATTTGTGCGAGTATCGACTAAGCGTCGCTTCCCCGCGGTTTTTTGAAAAACCATTTTTTTTTGTTTAAACACACGAGGGTCATAAGTTTTGACCTAAAACCATTTAGGCGGTAAAAGGTAGGGTGGATGTTGGAATTTGAGATGACTTGAGTAGTCTTTGGTGAATTGAAGAAGTTAGCATCTCAAGTATAGATTTGAGTTGGAATTCTTGTCAACACATTGTCACAAACGTGATGTTAATAGATTGGTGTTGATAGAGCTTAAAAGAAGAAATCAGAATTGGAAACAGAATTGAAACAGTCAGGAACTCAGAATT
This sequence comes from Litsea cubeba, assembly GCA_012931725.1. NCBI lineage: Eukaryota > Viridiplantae > Streptophyta > Magnoliopsida > Laurales > Lauraceae > Litsea > Litsea cubeba. The sequence continues at coordinate 42,653,011 of CM022946.1, read as the reverse complement.
CCTGTAGCAGAGCACGCGGTCGACCGGGCTCTTCATGCGGTCGACCGAGCAAGAAGAAACTTGCAGAAAACAGAAAAAGGCACCTCTCAGTTATTTTCGTGACACAGTGTGTCTTCGGTCGACCGGGACCCCAGGATGTCGACCGAGCTCGAAATTGTCTGTTTTCCAGTCTGTGTCTTCGGTCGACCGAGCCCTCAGGATGTCGACCGAGCTCGATAAGTGACTATTTCCAGATAGTGTATGATGTCGACCGAGCAAAGCATGATGTCGACCGAGCACGGGAACCAGAGTTGCGCAGAATTAGAAGTTTTGCACGAAAATTCAGCACAGTTATCTATTTCGTTTGGAATCTTTCTAAACGAATTGTAGCCCGTTTTGAATACAATTAAGGGTTATTAAAACCTATATAAAGGCATGCTTGGGTCGTTCATAAACACACCAAGAAAAGACACCAGAAGAGAAGAGAAAAGAGAGAGAGTTCTTGAGAGAAAGCTGGTGCTGTTGCTGTGTGCTGTTGTGCTACATCTTTCTACAGCAATTATGGACGGGATTATGCTCTAGAAGATGGTGATTCGTCCATGAGTTAAGTGTCTCTCTGTTTATGCTTTAATTTCAATTTGTAAGGGATTGAGAGAGAGAGAATGAGGTCATTGCCGAACTGGTGGAGGCTCGGTATCGATCCCTTTCCTCCCTCTGAAACGTCTTCTTCTCCTTCTTGGAAAAGGGTTTCCCGGAAGGGCGTCGATCGCGCTGGCCGGCTTGATCTTCGGGCTTGGTCTGGCCTTTGGAGGTGGCTTTAGAGACGCCGAAGCTCTCCTTAGCCCTGACCTCGTCCTCCTCTTGGGCAACGTACTTGTTCACCCTGGCCATTAGCGCTTCTACCGAGGTCATGGGGCTCCCGACCAGCTCTTTGCGAAGGTCGTTGCCCGACAACAGGGCGTGTTGGAAGAACATGATCGCCACTTCGTCGTTCGAGTTTTCGATCTGGCTATAGACAGTCCAGAATCTCTTAGCGAACTGGGTGATGCTCTCGTTCCACCTCATCTTGAGGGTCATAATGTCGCCATCCGTCTTCGGGATCTGTGGGCTTGGAACTTCCCCAGGAAGGAGTTCCGCAATTGGTGCTAACTCGAGATCGATCCTTCTGGCAGGCTGCAAAACCATTTGAGGGGGAGGTCTCCCAAACTTGACGAGAAAACTCTACAGTTCAGGTGGCCGACCTCACCCCACACTGACAACTTCTGGGTGAAATGTCGGAGATGCGCTGCCGGGTCCGAGGTGCCGTCATAATGAACGAACCTCGGGACGCTGAATCTTTTCGGCAGGAGGAAATCCTTGATTTCCTGAGAGAAACGAGATGAGCCGACGTCGCCGAAGTCGCACGAATCCAAGGGATTGCGGGAAATAGCTTACATATTGCGCCGGATTGCCTGCCTGACAAGCCTGTCAAGCCGCGCACCTTCGTCTTCTTTGTCCCCGAGGGGGGGCTGACCTTTTCTTCGAATGGCTGTTACTGGAGCCCTCGTCCTGAGCCCGGCGCTGCCTTTTCTGCTCAAGGTGGTGCCTGAGGTTGATCTCGGATCGATGGGTTGGCCTAGTCTTGGAAGGCTGAGGGCCGACCCCTGCCTCGCGCTCAGGCCGCTGCTGGAGCTGCTGTCGGAGCTACTGGATCAGCTTTTCTTGCTCTTGAATGAGGACGTTCTGGGCTGCGACGCCCTTGTCGCCAGTGAAGTAGCGGGAATGATGGGACCCACTGACCGCTACCGCTTTGTCCTTCCGAGGGCGTTCTCCGTCGCTGTTCATCTCTCCGAGGAGGCATGACTTCCTCCTCCGGGGATGAGTCTTCGATTTGGTTCGGGGAAGGGACCCGAACGAAGAGGCGTTCTTCAGAGTGCTCCTCGGCTCCGGCTGGACTGAGGCATGGTTTGAACTTACTTACAATCGTATCTGAGGAGGAGCGACCAATGACATGCCTGGGGGCGGGTTGAGGATCGCCCTTAAAGCTTCTCCGCCTTTTTTAGCTTTGGGAGGCATGGTGTTTGGGAAAGATTTTGGGTTTGGGTTATTACTTTCCCACAGACGGCGCCAATTGTAAGTGCCTAAATATTACGGACTTTGTAACGAAGATTATCTTGAGTCTGATGCTCCTTGGAAGATAATGGATGATCTGGGAACCTGAAAGGGAAGAAGACGAGGACGTCAAAGGACCCTGACTGTGGGCAGCACAAGGCTCTTCGTTGCCTAAGTCAGTGAGTGGTCTGAGCAATAAGATAGAGATAAGGAAGAAGAGAGACGGAGTAACAGTTCTCTGGTTATGGTGTGCCTACCTGTAATGGAGATCGCTCCTCCCTTTATAGAGGAGGAGGCCTACGTTGCATGGAGAGACTCATGATGACGTCCTGGCATGCCCAGGGGTATCGTCATATCAGCCCATTACTCTTTAAATGACAGTCCGATCAGCCCATCATGCATTAAATGCTGGTCTAATCGGGCCTTACCACAGCTGACTTTTGGGCTTAGTCCCATCGGGCCTGGTTGGAGGCCATACTTTGATGGGACTTAACCGCTGGATGCCACGCTGTCAGGGGTAAAGGATAGCCAGGATGGCTTTGTCACTTCCAACTGGATACTCTTGAAAGTACATCCGTTACCGCCCATCTCGGTTAACGATCTGGCCCTGGTGCCGAACTGAGTAGCCGAAGTGGATGCTTTGTATTGAGGCCGGGGTGCCCGAGACCGAAGACGGTCTTGAATTCGGGTAGCACATGAGCGATGCTTGCCGAGGTTAGGGCGCGGTTAATGGGCATAAGCGCCGAAGTTAGCATAACCTCAGTACTTCGGGAAACACCCCCACACACCCCAGATTTTCAAATAAATTCTAAAAACACACAAATAAATTTCAAAATAACGAAAATAAATTTTAAAAAATAAAATAATTTTGAAAAATGTAATAATTTAAAAAAAGAAATATATAATCAAATAACGCAAATAAATTTAAAAAGATGCAAATAAGTTTCAAAATATCCAAATAAACTTCAAAAAATATAAAGAAATTTCAAAAGACTCAAATAAATCTCAAAAGATACAAAGAAAATTTCAAAAAATGCAAATAAATTTAAAATGATGAAAATAAATTTTAAAAAATACAATAATTTCAAAAAATGCAATAAATTTGAAAAGATACATATAAATTTCAAAAAATGCAAATAAATTTAAAAAACGCATATAGATTTCGAAAAACGTAAATAAATTTGCTAAAAACTCAGATAAATTTTGAAAAAAACTTAGATAAATTTACCAAAAATACAAAGAAATTTGACAGAAAACATATAAATTTGAACAACACTAAGATAATTTTGACAAAAATTCAGATAAATTTACCAAAAACTCAGATAAATTTGAAAAAAACTCAGATAAATTTACCAAAAATACAAAGAATTATGACAAAAAACAGATAAATTTGAACAACACTCAAATAAATATGACAGAAAATAGATAAATTTGAACAAAACTCAGATAAATTTGACAAAAACTCAGTTAAAATTGATAAAATCTCAGATAAATTTGATAAAAAATCAGATAATTTCACAGTAAAGCCTGCAATTAAGCTCCGTCACCGTCTCCGTATTCTCCGTCGCCTATTCCTTCTCCCTCCACCTTGCAGTCTGATTCCTTGCTAACCGATTTTGAATCCACGAACTCATCCCAGACTCCACGTCCCAAGAGGCAAGATCCGTAAACCAAACGGCCCTGATTTCTCCTCGGACGAGGAGACCAGGGTGAAAAGAGGACCTAAGATCTGCGACAGCACTCCCGAACTCGGTCATGGAGAGTGACGGGTCAGTCGCTGCTGCTAACATGGCAGTGAGGATTCACGTCCAGACGTTGGATCTCACTCTCATGCCTCCATTGTATTCCAGCAGCAACAGTACTCGCGGAAGCTGCGAGTTGACGGGTCTAGGCGAACAGAGACGAGAGTTCGTCTCTTCTCCGATGACGGGAAGCACCTGCTGCGTGCGATGGAGGACTATCTCTGTCGAAAAACTCAGATAAATTCCCTTCTCAGTCAAAAAACACAACCCCGCTTCTGAAATGAGTCAGGTTGAACCTGACCTGGAACCAACCCAGAGCTGCTGCAGAACCCAGAACCCAGGCCCACCTTCTTCTTCTTCTTCTTCTCCCATTCTGGTTCTGTAACAAGAACCAGAAGGCACTGCTCTCCGGAGACTTTCTGCAACGACGACAATCTTCCTCCGGTCAAGTTCCGGCGAAGATCGTGACGGGCGACAACTGCTTCAAATCACAAAAAAAGGGTCTGCAATCGACACAATGTAGGCAGGGTCTTCTTTCTCGAGAGGTTCCGAGGTCTGTAATTAGAACCTGCACAGGACCTTGATGCCTCTTCTTCGGCCACAAGACGGTGCAGCGATGCTTCTCCGTCATTGCACAACACAGCGGGACGGCGGCGGAATGTGACCCCGGCGATGATGGTGACGGGCGGCGGCGATGGTCCTCTTCTCCGACGAAGATCTGTGCAGCAGCCTGCTGCCTTTCCAAGTCAAAAACCCAACTATGAAAATCAATCCGGTCTTCTTCGACCAGTCTGGGTCTTCTGTAATTGACTGATCGATCTCCTCTGTGCTCTGTGGCAAAAATCTGAACCAGAAGTTAGTATTTCTTCTCCCTCGGCAACTAACAAACCAAGGGCTTCTTCGATTTACTCTGATCAGTCTATCAGAGGGAAAACCGAAGAACCCTTGTCTTCTCTTCAATCTGCAAGATCCGACCTACTGCAACTCCCAAACTGTGTGGCTGCTGTTGCAGAGGAAGAGGGATAATATAATATTTGAAATTTGAAATTTCAAAATTTTATGCCTAAAACGGTTGGAAGGGCATATCAGTCCTAAAATATGCGATCATGTGGATGTTGGGACTTATGGCAAGAAAAAGTCTAGCTGAGTGGACCATAGGCCTTAAATTTTTTTTCTTATACTGGAGACTGCATACATTCACTTATAGGGACCTTTCACTAATTTTGCCTTATTTTTATTACATAATTCTTTAATTTGAAAAACACATATCCGAGTTTGAAGTGTCTGTTGGAGATCCTATGATGGCACTCTCGGATCGGCTGCATCCGTGGAAGTTGAAAGGAGAAAATGGTTATGCAGTTCCACAATTTCCACGTCGCCACGGGAGCACCAAACCTTTGGTAGACGAGCTAACAGTTGTCTGGTTAGAACTTGGAACCCTCCCTCCCTGTATTTGGGCAATCAAGGAAAGACTAAGCTCCTGCCGACAGCAAAGTTAACACTGGAACGGATGTGCGAGCGCAGTGATACCATCTCGGGTGACGATGTGAACAACTGGGGTACAGAAATGCAAAAGGTGTCCTTGTAAGACCGCTCTCGCAATGGCGTACTCCCACCGTCCACTTCCATAGCCGTTGTGGGCGGGGTAGTGCCGGTGCAGTTCAGTGGTTGCTGAGACTTTTGTGCCTAGAGGCTGGGCGGAGGGGGTTCCATGAACATGAATGATGGTCGTTGGAAGGAAGAATCGCTCATTCTCAGATCTCCAACTGCGTACAGGTGATTGCGCACCACTCCCTACTTTACCCCAGGTGAAATTTACTCTATGCAATGGGAATCTTTACAGGGGGGAATAACATGCAAGTAGGACCCATGTGTTTACAAAAGCTTCTATTAAGAAGAACCGACCTGTTTCTTTCTTGCCCACCTTCTCTCTCTTACTAACAACCTTTTAAATTCTTGCTCTTCTTTTCAAGACCTCAAATGCGTCCATGCCAAGATCCTAACACACGGCCTCTCCCAAAACCTCCTCTTAGCCACCAAACTAATCGCCCTCGCCTGCAGCTTTGCACCCGCCATGGACTATGCCCACAAGCTGTTCGATGAATTCCCCCAACCAGACGCCTTTGCTTGGAATACCCTGATTCGAGGCTATGCTGACTTGGGTCCTTGCGAACAAGCTCTACTCCTCTACAAACAAATGCATCTCTCGGGATTATCGCCCGACCACTTCACTTTCCTGTTCGTTGTCCGGTCCTGTGTGGTCCTCTCAGCCCTGAGAGAAGGGAGGGAGGTGCATTGCAATGTGATAAAGAATGGGTTTAATTCGGATGTCTTTGTTCAGAGCTCGTTGGTGTCAATGTATGCACAGAATGGCGAGGCTTCGAGTTCGGAGTTGGTCTTCGATGAGATGGGTGTGAAGAACATTGTTTCGTGGACGGCAATGATTGCGGGGTATGTGCAAAATGGGTTTTATTTGAAGTCGTTGGATGTTTTTAGGAGGATGGTTATTTCGGGGACTCAGCCAAATGCAGTTACACTCGTGAGTATCCTTCCTGTATGTACGGGATTGGAATATTTGAAACTGGGGAAGCTAATTCCTAGGTATGGGATTAAATTGGGTTTGGATTCAGATCTTCTACTGGCGAATTCTATGATTGCTTTGTATGGGAAGTGTGGGAATGTCGAGATCGCGAGATCTTTGTTTGATAGTATGGGGGTCAGGAATATGGTCTCGTGGAACGCGATGATTGCCACTTATGAACAGAATGACATGGATTCCGAGGCAATAAAGCTCTTCCACAAAATGCAAAATGAGAAGGTAGAATTTGATCATATTACATGTTGGACCGAGTACATACAGAAGTAGTTCAGTATTTAGGAAACAGGTTGCACTACAACAGTAAAAACCTGAATTATAGAATGTAATTTAAAAATATAATCCACGTATTGATTAAAGGCAGGGAAACAGTACTCTGTTGTTGAAGAATGTTGATCAAGGCTAGTGTTAGACACTATGTCCTTAAGACAAATTTCGTCCCCGCAACGGTGCTTACGAGCTTCAATGACGTTTGTCTCCCAGGATACAATGATCGATCCACACAGTAGCAGTACTACAAACTATGTGACAGGCGAACCAATCGTACAGTAAAACACTCTCTTGACTCAGACTGATGACCCAAATGCAATGCAGTTATAGTGAATGGAATGAGCAAGAAGGCATGGGCAAGATGATATATATAGCCTGCTTCATGTCTATTCATGGGGTTGCATCTGTTCAGTGAACAGATGCATCTCTTTGGACACACCTCTTGGACATACCCTTTCATATTGAAAGGACACACCTTTTCATATATGAATGGACACATCCTTTCATATGCGAATGGACACATCCCATTTGTAAAAAGAAATTTCTTATTAAATAAATTTCTTCAAAAAATACTAAATGGGTAGTGGGCCGAACTAGGCCCAACTCGCGCGTGAGCCCGACCCGGTGAGAGGCGTGCGCGTTTGGTGTTTAGGAGGTAATTTCTCATTCACTCCTTAATGGATTAGAGCAACTCAATACACGTCCTTAATCTACTCAAGGAGTAGATTACATTCCCATGTATTCCCACCTAAAATGATAAGTGAGTCCCACTTTATTTTTGGCTCAAAGATGACCAAAATAATGATGCTCTTAGCCATTTTTCCCAACAATCCCCCACATGAATGAAATTGACTGAAACCAATGAAATGAAATGCAGACACAGAGAGAGAGAGAGAGAGAGAGAGTACAATTGGAAATCTTCTGTATAGAGAAAGGTAGCTTGTGGCCTTGAACCTTCCGTTGTGAAGTACTATCGAATTTACTGGTTGAACAGTGAACATGATGTCTTGAACTGCTCAGCCTTTTGCGTAAACCGAGATAATAGAGTTCACACAGAATCTTCCCGGACACAGTTGGTTCTCATGATTGTGTCCATTTTGGCCTTGAACAATGCCTGGTTTTATGAGTGCTTTAGAGATTTTAGCTTTATTATTCTTATAGAATCGGCCCTAGTTCACACTCACGTAGGTGATTCTTATTAAGAGTATCCTGCTATACCCCACTCGATTAGTCAAGATATAAGAATCATTAAAAGCTTTGCTTACCTAAATTTTCGCTGCAGGTATCACTATTATTATCATAGGAATGAGCAGGAGATATTATTTCCATAGTGATATTGTTAAGTCACACACAATTTGGTTGTCCCTTTGGACCTAGATCTTGGGATCTCCAGTCAACTAGGTTGGGTTGCAATTATGGCAACTTTTCATTCATAGGCTTTAAGCCCATTCCCCTCGATGAACGATTTACTTGCTCTCTCGCTAAACCTTTGGTAAAGGGATCCGCAATGTTATCGATGGACTTTATGTACTCAATCGTCATAATGCCTATTAGAGAGCAGCTGTCTCACGGTATTATGCCTCCGACGAATATGTCGAGATTTACCGTTATATATTTTACTCTGTGCCCTTCCAATTGCTGATTGACTATCGCAATGAATGCAGATAGGGGGCACAGATTTTGACCACATTGGAATATCTTCTAGGAATTGACGAAGCCACTCAGCTTCTTCGCCAGCTTTATCAAGTGCAATAAACTCAGATTCCATAGTGGATCTAGCAATGCATGTTTGTTTAGAAGATTTTCATGATACCACTGCACCACCAAGTGTGAATAGATATCCACTTGTGGATTTTGAATCAGTGGTATCTGATATCCAGTTGGCATCACAGTAGCCTTCAAGTACTGTTGGATATCTCGACTAATGCAATCCATAGTTTTTGGTATATTTTAAATATCTTAAAACCCTGACTATGGCCTTCCAATGGTCTGAACCTGGGTTACTTGTGTATCTACTCTATTTACTAACAGCGTATGCAATGTTAGGACGAGTGCAATTCATTACATACATTAGGCTCCCAATTATTTGCGCATATTCTCGTTGTGATATGCCTTTTCCATTATTCTTGGATAGATGGATACTAATATCTATAGGTGTTCTCGCTGGACCGCTATTATTTTGATTATATTTCTGGAGTATTTTCTTAATATAGTGCGATTGAGATAATATCAGTCCATCCGATGATTTAGAAATTTTTATTCCAAGTATTACATCGGCAACATCCATATCTTTCATATCAAACTTATTGTTTAATATTTTCTTGGTAGCTTGAATGATATCATCATTACTACCCATAATCAAGCAAATCATCAATATATAAGCAAATAATGACATATCCAATGTTAGTACTTTTGACATATACACACTTGTCACATTCATTGATCTTAAACCCATTTGACATCATCAAAATGTCAAATTTCTCATGCCATTGCTTTGGTGCTTGTTTTAATCCATACAGAAATTTGACAAGCCGACAAACTTTCTTAGTTTGACCTGGAGCATTAAACCCTTCGGGTTGTTCCATATATATTTCCTCATCTAATTCACCATTTAAAAAAGCTGTCTTTACATCCATTTGATGTATCTCGAAATTGTTTATAGCAGCAATTGCAATTAACATACGAATGGATGTTATCCTCAGTAACTGGTGAATAAGTGTCGAAATAGGCCAAGCCTTCCTTTTGTCTGTACCCATTAACAACAAGTCTAGCTTTATACTTTTCGATTGATTCATCTGCTTTCATCTTTCTCTTGAATATCCACTTGCACCCAAGAGTTTTACAACCTTGTGGAAGATCCACTAGTTCCCATGTATGATTTTGCAAAATGGATTCAATTTCACTTGTTTATCGCCTCTTTCCAAAATGGTGCCTCGGGACAGGACACCGCTTTTTTAAAGCTTTGAGGCTCATCTTCTAACAGAAATGTTAGAAAATTGAACCAAATGTTTTTGATGTTCTAGCCCTCTTACTTCGTCTAGGTTCATCAATCTCTTGTTGGTTTTGATTGCTGCTATTAGCAGTATCTTGAGTAATTTTAAGAGAACTCGATTCCTGCGAGGGTTTATTCAGAAATACATGTTCAAAGAACGATGCATTCCTTGACTCAATAATAGTGTTAGGATGCATATCTGGAATCTCAGATTTGTGAATTAGAAACCGATATGCACTGCTATTATGAGCATATCCAATGAAAACACAGTCAACTATTTTTGGTCCTATTTTAACCTTTTTAGGTGTAGGAACCGCCACTTTAGCCAAACACCCCCACACTTTCAAGTATTTGTAAGTAGGCATTATGCCTTTTCACAATTTGTAAGGGGTCTTTTTGGTTTTCTTTCGAGGTATTCGGTTGAGAATATAATTTGCGGAGAGTATAGCATCCCCCCACAAATTCTGAGGTAATCCAGAACTTATTAACATGGCATTCATCATTTCTTTTAAAGTTCTATTTTTCCTTTCAGCAACACCATTTTGCTGAGGTGAATAAGGAGCAGTAGTTTGGTGTATAATACCATGCTGTGAATAGAAATCACCAAAAGGTGATTCGTATTCACCTCCTCTATCGCTTCTTATCACCTTAATTTTCTTCTCAAGTTGATTCTCAACCTCATTCTTGTAATGTTTAAACATTTTCAAGGCCTCATCTTTACTTCTCAGTAAGTAAACATAACAGTATCTTGTGCAGTCATCAATGAATGTAAGAAAATATTTCTTACCACCTTTAGTTTGAAAAAACTTTAGATCACAGATATCAGAATGAATTAACTAAAGAGGTTCAGAAGTTCGTTCAATAGAATGAAAAGAAGTTCTAGTAAGTTTAGCTTCTACACATATTTCACATTTGATATTTGAATCAATACTGCATTGAGGCAAACATTCCATATTAACTAATCTTCGTAAGGCATCATAGTTAACATGACCTAGTCTACCATGCCACACAAGCTAGTGTTAGACACTATGTCCTTAAGACAAATTTCTCAACAACAGAGTACTGTTTCCCTGCCTTTAATCAGTAAGTGGATTACATTTTTAAATTTCATTCTGTAATTCAGGTTTTTGCTGTTGTAGTGCAACCTGTTTCCTAAATACTGAACTACTTCTGTATGTACTCGGTCCAACATTACAATGGTTAGCATTATCTTAGCTTGTGCTAGTTTGGGTGCTCTGAACACAGGGAAATGGGTGCATGAGCTTGCCAACAGCAAAGGGCTTGAAAGCAATGTAGCAATAACAAATGCACTTTTAGACATGTATGCAAAATGTGGGAGCATAGATTTGGCAAGAAATTTTTTTCGACAAGTTGCCTAAAAAAGGTGGTCTCTTGGAGTGCAATGATAGGTGCATATGCGGCTCAAGGGCACTGGTGAAGATGCCCTCGGGCTCTTCTCTAAGATGCAGCATGAGGGGGTTAAACCAAATAGTTTCACCTTCACCTCTTTATTGACAGCTTGTAGGCATTCTGGCCTTGTTGAAGAAGGGATGAGGCAGTTCAACAGCATGAGGAAGGACTATTCGATTGTGCCTGGTGTAGAGCACTATGCATGTATCGTGGACCTACTTAGCCGTGCCAGTTTATTAACGGATGCATACGAATTCATTGAAAGGATGCCCATTGAGCCTGATGTAGGTGTTTGGGGAGCTTTGCTTGGTGCTTGCAGAATTCATGGGAATATTGAGATGGCTGAGCTTGTGGCAGCACGTCTGTTTCAGTTGGATCCTCAAACTGTTACATACTACGTTCTAATGTTGAACATATATGCCGAAGCTGGTAGATGGGATGATGTAGCAAGATTTAGGGAGCTAATGAAGGAACGGGAATTGAAAAAGATCCCTAGTCGTAGTTTGGTGGAGATCAATCGGAGGTTCCACAAATTCCACTCGGGCCTAAGATTGCATCCGGCATGAGAGAAACCATATTTGAGTTTCAAATTAATTTATGGTCCCCACCCCAGGACAACCTGATACAGATATGGATACATACAATACACACGACACTTAAATATGCGAATTTGGACAGTAACAGAATCCTTGTTTTCTGAATTATCAAAGGAGTTGGTTTCTTTTCCATTACCTGCAGTTTCCTTTTTCTCTTTTCAAAAAATTGTCGTGGGTTTTATTTCTAACAGTATGAAATGTAATTTCCTTATTATGGATTCCATTTTATATTTGTCTTTTGTAGTTAATGATACAAATCATATAATGCATGTTTAGAAAGAATTCAATCTGGCTGCCTCTATCTGAAGGAGCTTATAGATTCTTCTGTTTGGTCTAGTGGATGGTTGTATTTTGTCTTGATCTCTGTTAGGGATAACTCAAATAGTCAATGAAATCCTTTTGTTGATAATCTTGCTCATAAATATTTCACTGGTAAAGAAATATTTATTTTTCAGTGAAGTGTGCAAAAGGAATCTAAATAGTAATACTTGTTGAATTTTGAAATGTTCTAAAGACAAAAAGTTTATGATGATGGTGATATCATAATAATAATAATAATAATAATAATAATCACAATCATAATCATAATAAAGTTATTAGGATGCCATGACAATTTTCAAATAAGATTCATAGTATCACATATGGATAGCATATTGTGGATCAAATACCTGCATTTGTTTCAGTGTCTAGATTTAGAAAAATGCGAAATTGTATATTCTCTGCTGCCATTACCTGTGTCTGGCATTATATGTAGTATGTTTTATTTAGATTTTGTAGATCATTGTCTGCATTACTTATGCATATTTCTTGGTTCCTCTTAAATGATCATCCTCTGCCAAAAAAAAAAAAACAGAAGATTGAATGACTTCTAAGTGAGAAACATGGTTCAAAATGGCAGCACACACAGTGTATCGGCCACATTATCTGGCATTCCAATACGTTATTCAAAATTTGGCACCACTCACTACTGTAGCAGTCCATGGCTGCCAGCTACGTAGTGGATTCTCAAAAAAAAAATTGTTTCTCCATGAAACATTTGAAAAATGGCTTCTGATGTGTAGATCTATGTTTTCCATAGATCAATCCCAAACGATTTGAGTTTTTTTTTTGTGTTGTTTATTTTCACATTTTTGAGGATTTAAAATTTTTTTGCCTAAAACTAGGCCAACAAAATCACTTCTTAATGCATTCTAACTTATAGATCTATGTTTCCCATAGATCAATCCCAAATGGTTTGAGGTTTTTTAAATTTTTTCCTTTTTTTTTTTTGATTTTTGGGGATTTTTCAAAAAATTAATTTTTTTTTCTCAAAAGTGGATAACCAAATCACACCCAAATGCATTCTAGCTTGTAGATCTGTGTTTTCCAAGACTCAACAATAGTACGTTGTTCCTGTCACGACCCAAATCCTGGGGCCCTGTCAGATCTCTGGATCATGATAACTTGGTAATATTTACCAAATATTCATCAAATAATTCACATAAGCATTTGGCATTTAAATCAAATAATAATTTCATCTAATCAAATAGTTGTAACTACTCAAACTTTACTATGTTCGGTCTGCATCAATAATGTACTAAAACATTAAATAATATCCCTAAGCAAGGCTAATCCCTTTATCTACTAGATTGTCTTTTCTCGTGCTCTCTTGTCAGCCACGCATATTGAAATTTACGTACTGATCATCGTTCCGCTCTGTCCCGCCCGCAGCATGATTACCTGAAGGGGGTAACACAACATCAGTACTACTGGTGAATGAATATTCCTAATTACACAAATCACATAAAATATAACATCACATAATTTAACAGGTCTAAATCAATAATCAAATATTATTTAGATTCTTTCACACACAAATCCGTGCTCATGCACATCACCACGCCTCAAAGGCCTTATCGTATACATGTTTACCGGTCACCATGACCCTGTCTCATCAGACACGTCCACAAAAGACCAGCCATCAAAGTGGCCCATCACATCCATTAAGGACGCGCCGCTATAACGGTCACCATGGCCCGAAGCCATCTGTCATCCGGACACAAGTCCAACATCCCACGACTGGAACCATCCCAAAATCTGGGACCAGTGCACAATATCTCATAATCACATAGCAATTAGAATTCATTATTCATAACATGCACAAATAGTAGTGTGGACCCAGCCCATGCACAATTTACTAGTTGCTACCCCACAACTTAATCATAATTGGTATTGATTGGCATACGGGGTGGTCCACACACAGCACCAATTAATCATAATCCATATAATTCATCACAGTCCATATAATTAAAACCACACAGAACCTGAATTACTTTGGATAAAAGGGTACGATGGTAATTTCATATCAAGTCTAAGGCTTTCTCCCAAATCACAGAACCCATCTAGCCCTCTTCATACACACCATACACCGCAACAAGTGTCCCACGCCTGAAGGCACCAAATTACCAAAATCCAGTGGGTCCCACTTGGATTAAATCAAGATCAGCCCTCTAGGTAAGGGTCGCCCAAGGCTGATACATCATTGCCATGAATCTGATTCATCATAAAATCATTCACTGGGGTCCACAGACTTGAAACTGAATGCACAGCATGTTCACGCCTGCAACTATATTGAGTTCACTGTACAGTGGGTCCCACTGGTCCAAAACCTAGATGTTCAACTACACCATGGTCGACTAGGGATCCTTGACCAGATGTGTGATCTTGATCATTGATCTGATCAATAGATGGGTCCCACAACTACAAACGACATGTACAGTGATTTCTGGGATTTTTACGCCTGGAATTCTTCGAATTCATTGATCTGTGGGTCTCACTGATTCAATTATCAGATGTCCAACTTCATCTTGGCCGACCATGAGTCTACTACAAGATGTGTGGATCTGATTTATCATCCAGTGGGACATGGGGTCCCACAAGTCCCAACTGCTATTCTTAGCATTCCCGTTATGCTCCTGTTCTTTCTAGTTTCAAAGTGGCCCATCACGTCCATTAAGGACCCGCCGCTATAAAACCGTGGCCCGAAGCCATCTGTCATCCGGACACAAGTCCAACATTCCACGATTGGAACCATCCCAAAATCTGGGACCAGTGCACAATATCTCATAATCACATAGCAATTAGATTTCATTATTAATAACATGCACAAATAGTAGTGTGGACCCAGCCCATGCACAATTTACTAGTTGCTACCCCACAACTTAATCATAATTGGTATTGATTGGCATACGGGGTTGTCCACACACAGCACCAAGTAATCATAATCCATATAATTCATCACAGTCCATATAATTAAAACCACACAGAACCTGAATTACTTTGGATAAAAGGGTACGATGGTAATTTCATATCAAGTCTAAGGCTTTCTCCCAAGGCACAGAACCCATCTAGCCCTATTCATACACACCATACACCGCAGCAAGTGTCCCACGCCTGAAGGCACCAAATTACCAAAATCCAGTGGGTCCCACTTGGATTAAATCAAGATCAGCCCTCTAGGTAAGGGTCGCCCAAGGCTGATACATCATTGCCATGAATCTGATTCATCATAAAATCATTCTCTGGGGTCCACAGACTTGAAACTGAATGCACAGCATGTTCACGCCTGCAACTATATTGAGTTCACTGTACAGTGGGTCCCACTGGTCCAAAACCCAGATGTTCAACTACACCATGGTCGACTAGGGATCCTTGACCAGATATGTGATCTTGATCATTGATCTGATCAATAGATGGGTCACATAACTTCAAACGACATGTACAGTGATTTCTGGGATTTTTACGCCTGGAATTCTTTGAATACATTGATCTGTGGGTCCCACTGATTCAATTATCAGATGTCCAACTTCATCTTGATCGACCATGAGTCTACTACAAGATGTGTGGATCTGATTTATCATCCAGTGGGACATGGGGTCCCACAAGTCCCAACTGTTATTCTTATCATTCCCGTTATGCTCCTGTTCTTTCAAGTTTCATGCCTATATAATGGTTATTATGGATTAAAACTCCATACTGGCAAAATACTAACAGAACCCAACAATTGAGCAATTCAGTGATTGACTTACTCAAGTTCGATGACTTCTAGTTGACCCTATACACTTTCACTCCACAGTATTTGAACAATTTTCAATACCAAACATCCAAATCATCAATAAACAGTATTAAGGAAGATTCACTCACCTCTGATAGACGATCGTTGTCTTTGACATCAACCGCTTTCTCCTTCTTCTCCTAATTTGCAATCCACAAGATTCTCAGACTCTTCTCCAATGAATAGAATATATCACAAAGGGTCGTTGGTTCTCATATATAAAGGGAAAGATGGGAATTCTAATTACTTTCAAATTTTCCATTTGGAGTTGTTTTACAACTCTCTTCTTTCCCAAACTCACTCACGTGGGATACTTGCTTAGTTTTACTAAAAGTCTGGACTTCTATTTCCATTAAAACTTGGGTCAGACTATGACTAAGATACTACCTGAGCCAGACCAATCCTTAGGCCCAAGTACTCAAGATATTACATACTTCCCTCCTTGGGAAATTTGGTCCTCCAAATTAAAACATACCTGTGACAAAAATATGCGGATACTTGCTTCGAACGTCGTCCTCGAGCTCCTAGGTGGCCTCCTTTGGATCATGATGTGTCCATGACACCTTAACGAGTCGGACTGTTCGTCGCCGTAACACCATGTCCTTGGTGTCTAAGATTGCAACAGGTCTCTCCTCATATGATAAATTGGGTTGTAAATCCATTGTTACAAGATCTAGTACATGAGATGGGTCTGGTTCATATTTCTTCAACATTGACACATGAAACACTTTGTGAACACCAGCTAACTGTGATGGACGGTCCAATTCAAAAGCATTGCCATCGGTCACACGTCCGGTAATCTTGAATGGACCAATGTATCTCGAGCTGAGCTTTCCTTTCTTCTCAAATCCCATCACTCCCTTCGTTGGAGAGACTTTTAGGAATACTGAGTCACCAACCATAAATTCCAATTCTCGTCGGCGTTTGTCAGCATAACTCTTTTGGCGACTCTGAGCAGTCTTTAATCGATCCCAAATTTTCTTAATATTCTCAGTAGAAATTTGCACCCATTCAGGGCCTAAAATTCGTCGATCGCCCACTTCTTCCCAACAAATCGGAGAAAGACAACTCCTGCCATACAAGGCTTCAAAAGGAGCCATCTGGATACTCGAATGATAACTATTATTATAAGCAAACTCTGCCAGTGGTAACTGTTCATCCCAACTGTCTGTGAAATCTATGGCACAAGCTCGAAGCATATCCTCCAACGTTTGATTTGTTCTTTCCGTCTGCCCGTCTGTCTAGGGGTGATATGTAGTGCTAAAATGCAATTTAGTACCCGTAGCCTTTTGCAAGCTTTTTCAAAATTGTGAAACAAACCTAGTATCTCTGTCTGATACGATTGATGCTGGAACGCCATGTAATCGCACAATTTCCCGAACATAAGTTTTGGCCAGTTGTTCCTATCGTTGTTTTTCCTTTTAGTGGTAAAAAGTGTGCCGATTTAGTCAATCGATCCACGATTACCCAAATTATTTCATTATGCCTTGAAGTTCTAGGAAAGCCGGAAATAAAATCCATAGTGATATGCTCCCATTTCCATTCTGGTATTGGCAACGACTGCAGTAATCCCCCCGGCTTTCTATGATCAGCCTTCACTTGTTGACAAGTAAATCAATGGCCGACAAATTCAGTGACATCATTTTTCATTCCGACCCACCAAAATCTGATTTTCAAATTCTGATACATCTTAGTACTTCCTGGATGGATAGTATATCTTGTATGATGTGCTTCTTTCAAAATTTCATCTTTGATTTCTCGAACATTTGGTACACAGAGTCTGCCTCGGAAATATAATACACCACTAACAATAGAGAAATTTGGTTTATTGTCCATCTTGTCGAAGTATCTGTCAATGCTTTATCGTCCCGCTGGTGGTCCTTAATTCTTTGTATTAATTCGGGTTGAACCTTGAAGCTTCCCAATAATACTTTCTTGTCAATAGACCATAAGTTAACATCCAAGTCTTTGATTTCTTCAAGCAATCTCATTTCCGATGTCAAACAAGCCATCTGTGCTGATTTTCTGCTTAAGGCATCTGCTACAACATTCGCCTTTCCTGGATGATAAAAGATAGAGAAATCATAGTCCTTGAGAAATTCCATCAATCTTCGTTGTCTCAAATTCAACTCCTTCTGAGAAAACATGTACTTGAGGCTCTTATGATCGGTATACACTTCAAATTCTTCTCCGTAAAGGTAGTGCCTCCAAATTTTTAATGCAAATACCATAGCTGCTAACTCAAGGTCATGCGTAGCATAATTTTGTTCATGGACTTTTAGCTGTCTGGAAGCATACGCAATCACTTTTCCATGCTGCATGAGAACACACTCTAGTCCTTGCAACGACGCATCACAGTATATCACAAATCCTCCACTCCCAGGGGGGAGGGTAAGCATTGGTGCTGATGTGAGTTTGCCTTTCAATGTTCGGAAACTATTTTCACAGTGTTCGTTCCAAGTAAACGGAACATCTTTCCTCGTGAGTCTGGTAAGTGGCCCAGCAATTGTAGAAAATCCTTGCACGAATCTTCGATAATTGCCTGCCAAGCCTAAGAAACTCCGAACTTCGGACACATTTGCAGGTCGTTTCCAATTCGTAACTGCTTCAATTTTTGTAGGATCTACTGATAGTCCTTCTCCTGAAATAATGTGGCCCAAAAAGGTGACTTGTTTAAGCCAAAAATCACACTTACTTAGCTTGGCATACAGCTGGTTGTTCCTCAATAGCTGTAAGGAGACACGCAGATGTTCTCCAGGCTCGTGCCATTCCTTAGACTAAATCAAAATATCATCAATAAATACCACCACAAATTTATCCAAATAAGGTTGGAAAATTTGGTTCATCAGTGCCATGAATGCGGCTGGGGCATTGGTCAAACCGAAAGGTATGACTAAAAACTCGTAGTGACCATATCGTGTCTGAAATGCCGTCTTGGAAATATCTTCCTCGCTCACCCTTAGCTGATGGTAGCCGGATCGGAGATCAATCTTGGAAAAGTATTTCGCACATTGTAGTTGGTCAAACAATTCATCAATGCGGGGTAGATGGTGTTAGGAATTTTGTGTATTGCAATTTGATGGATGCATTATCATTTAAATCATCATTTGAATTTTCACATGAGCATTGATTTAGAAATCTTGAAATCTTGATTTTCACATGCATTGTTTTTAGAAATCTTGGTTCATGCATGTTTTGATTTTATACTTGGATGCGATTAGTTTTGAAAAGAATTTTTAAGAATCAAGCAAGCCATTGTTTTACAAGTTTGAAATCTTTTTGGCTTTTTATGTTTCATGTTTTTAAGCCTCTTAGTTTGATTTAAAACATGATTCCATGCTTGATTTATTGGCCCAATTGTCCCCACTTGAAAATACTTTAAAATATGCAAAATATGCATTTTGGGGGGAAATGGTCCAGGGGACCCGGTCGACCCGCAGTGTGTCCGGTCGACCGAGCCCATGGACCCGGTCGACCGAGCCCACTGCGGGTCGACCGGGAAAGAGCCAACAGCTCTTTTTCAAACGGTCAGTTTTATGACCGTTGGAGGCCAGGTCGACCGGGGCTTTTATGGGGTCGACCGGGCACTCGCAGAACTCAACTTTTTGAGTATAAAAAGGGGTTCATTCCCATTGAAAAAGAGTTGAAAAAAGAGGAACTTTTAGGCCCTCCTTGAGGTGTTTTGAGGCCAAAGAAAGGGGGATAAGCTAAGGGAGGCTAGAGGGTCATTAAGGAAAGCTAAAGCTTGGATCCATTAAGTTAAATCAACAAGTAGGCTTTACTTTCCTAATCATATGTTTTCATGCTTTGTTTTAATTATTGGAAAAACCATTGTTAGCATGCTAAACTATGATTTGTTGTGTCCTTAACATGTTTATGTTTTGAATTGATTCATTGTTTTGGATGCACCACCATGATTCAAACCAAGTAGGACTCTAATTGGTATATCTATGTGAATCTTGTTTTGGAATCATCTTTGAAATCATATGTAACATGATTCCTATACTTGGTTGAATCTTTGGTTGTTGTTTTTCATCATAAGAAAATCACTTTCAAATCTATCTTATGTTTTGGATTCAACAACTTTATAAATCACATGTATTTGGTTTTAAAGTTTTACAACTTGTTTAAACATTGATTGGTATATCATTTTCAAGTTGTCTTTTTAATTACATGTGTTTTGACCCTTAATTTCAATCAAATATATTTGTATGTTTTACACTTTCAAATACTTTAAGCATACATTGAGCTTCATTGTTAATTTGATTGAAATCCATATGCATCACATGTTTTGTTCTTTGATTTTCACAACTTGTTTAGAATACATACTTATGTCTTTTACAAGTTACTTTTAACATGTGATTAGCATTTCCTCAATCATAAATGTTTTGAGCTAAAACTTTCAAAAGCCTTTGGCATACATTTATGAGCTTTTATTTTCAAATTGATTGAGGACATCATGCATACACTTTGTGCATTCATCTTTACATTCATATAGTGTTTGTGAGTTAGATTTTCACTTTTATATCCGCCTATTTTAGAGGCAATGTATTGAGCCAAAATTGTAATCTCCATCAAGTGTATTATGGACACTACTTAGAGAGATAACCAACCTTTTGGTTGAAGAGGTTATTGCTTAGCCTTGAAAAGCATATTGTAAGAGGTTATTGCTTAGCCTAGAAAAGCATAGTTGTAAAGGTTATTGCTTAGCCTATTGAAAAGCATACATAGTGGAAATCCTGTGGGGTGTGAGGAACACAAGCCGGTAGTGGATGTAGGCATTGAGGCCGAACCACTATAAATCATTGTGTTATGGTGTGTGTGCCATGTAGTGATTTTGTTTATTAGCTTCCGCATTTTGTTTGTTAATCATCACAAGTGACTAGTTAATTTAAAGAAATTATAATTGGTCATAATTAGTCATTAAGTGTAGCTCACCCTATTCACCCCCCTCTAGGGTTAGGATCCCTAGGACTTTCAGATGGTACTTGTTCTTGATAGTCACCTGATTTAACTGTCTATACTCAATACACATTCTCAGAGTGCCATCCTTTTTCTTCACAAACAACACCGGTGTTCCCCATGGAGATACGCTAGGTCGGATGAGTCCTTTTTCTAATAACTCCTCCAATTGATCCTTGAGTTCCCTCAGTTCCGCAGGAGCCATTTGATAAGGTGCCTTAGAAATTGGGGCTGTTCTCGGCATTAACTCAATAGTAAAATCGACCTCTCGAATTGGGGGTAATCCAGGCAAATAATCCAAAAATACATCGGGAAATTCCCTAACAACAGGGATATCTTCTAATCTTGGTTTATGCTTATCCTCTGTGATAAAAGCTATAAAGCCTTTGCACCCACTCCTCAATAGCTCGACGGCTTTGATGGCTGAGATGACTATTGACCTAACAGGTCTCCTCTTTCCCACCAAACTTACATGAGTAAATCCCTCCAGGTTAAACCGAACTACTTTATTAAAGCAATCTAAAATAGCCCGATACCTAGCAAGCCAATCCATTCCCAAAATGACATCAAAGTCATCCATACGTAACACTACGAGGTCTGCCGGCATCGGAACTTGTGCAATTTCTAGCATACAATTATAAAATATGGTGCTAGTACGAATGTGGTCACCGGTGGGTGTTGACACTACCAATGCATGAGTCAATGTTGAGGGGGAGTTTCATATCTTAGCAGCAAAAGCATGAGAAACAAAAGAGTGCGTTGAACCAGAATCGAATAAAGTACTAGCTTCATGACTGCAAATTAAAACCATACCCTCAACAACATTATTGGCCGCTTCCGCATCCTGATGGGTCAGAGCAAAGACTCTCCCATTCTGCTGTTGCCCAGCTTGGTTCCCCCCTTGATTATTCCTACCTTGATTGTAATATGATCCTTGAGGAGGGTTTTGCTGGTTTCCTTGGTGCTGGTAGGTCTGATTCTGTTGGTAGGGACACTGGTTCTGTGGCTGCTCCTGTTGACGATCCTGCTGATTTTGCCTAAAGGGTTGTCCTTGTGTCTGGTTCTGATTCCTTCCTTGCTTCCTAGGACAATCCTTTACCTGGTGTCCTTCCTGCCCACAGCCGAAACATCCGCCCTTTCTTTTGTTCTGATTTCTCTCCCTAGCCTCCGGACAATCCTTTACTTTGTGACCTCCCTTTCCACAGCCAAAACACACTCCAGATTTCTTTCGACATTGACTTGTTTCATGGAATCCTTCACAATGATTGCATACTGGTTTAGCCCCCATTTTCTATTTCTTGTTGGGAAACTGGTGTTTATAATTATCTGATTTGCCCTCTGTTGTCACCAGTTGGGTTTCTCTCTTTATATCCTCGATTGCTTCTTCAGACACGAAGGCTTTCTTTAGAGCCTCTGCATAAGTCTTCGGCTCGTGCAGCTTCACATCTTTCTTAATGTCTGGTCGCAGGCCATTAACAAATCGCTCCATCTTTTCCTCTTCTGTAGCCACTAATGTCTCTGCGAAGTGTGACAATTCGATGAACTTGATAGCATACTTGGCTACAGTAAGGTTGCCTTGCACCAATGTTTCAAACTCCCTCTTCTTCTGCGCCCGAATGTGATCCGGATTAAACTTCTTTATAAATTCGCGCTTGAAGAAGGTCCAGGTGATCTCTGCTTCTTGCCCATTAAAGGACCTCTTGGCTGATTTCCACCACTCATTCGCATCGCCTTCTAGCTTGAAAGCAGCTAATATAGCTTTATGTTGTTCAGTACATCCCATGACCTCGAAGATGCCTTCCATATGTTCTGCCCATTTATTCGTATCCCATGGGTTAGTGGTATCCTCAAAACACTTTGGGCGAAATTTGTTGAATCTCTTATATAGAGTATCCCTCTCACGATTTCTGCCTCCGTTATTGCTGCCTTCTCCTGATCCACCCTTATTATTGCTGTTTCCCTCGCCATTCTCACTTTGGAGTTGGTGGATAGCTGAAATCTGTTCTTGAACCTGCGTATATGCTTTCATAAAGCTTTCAAACATCTGCCGGGCGTACTCCGGCATTTCCATACTCCCATTGTTCTGCTGAATATTGTTGTTTTCATTCTCGTTTCCCCCAGCGTTAGCCATTTTCTTAGTTTTTCTGCAAAAGAAAAATTGTTAGCCAAAAGATTAATAACAACATATCTTACTTTAGTTTCTACTGTTGACACCCCAACGTCCTCACCACGTGGCCTATGGGTTGCTAATTCTTTTAATTGCCCAAAACCTTAAGCTCTGATACCACTTGTCACGACCCAAATCCTGGGGCCTTGTCAGATCTCTGGATCGTGATAACTTGGTAATATTTACCAAATATTCATCAAATAATTCACATAAGCATTTGGCATTTAAATCAAATAATAATTTCATTTAATCAAATAGTTGTAACTACTCAAACTTTACTATGTTCGGTCTGCATCAATAATGTACTAAAACATTAAATAATATCCCTAAGCAAGGCTAATCCCTTTATCTACTAAATTATCTTTTCTCGTGCTCTCTTGTCAGCCACGCATATTGAAATTTACGTGCTGATCATCGTTCCGCTCTGTCCCGCCCGCAGCATGATTACCTGAAGGGGGTAACACAACATCAGTACTACTGGTGAATGAATATTCCTAATTACACAAATCACATAAAATATAACATCACATAATTTAACAGGTCTAAATCAATAATCAAATATTATTTAGATTCTTTCACACACAAATCTGTGCCCATGCACATCACCACGCCTCAAAGGCCTTATCGTATACATGTATACCGGTCACCATGACCCTGTCTCATCAGACACGTCCACAAAGGACCGGCCATCAAAGTGGCCCATCACGTCCAGTAAGGACCCGCCGCTATAACGGCCACCATGGCCCGAAGCCATCCGTCATCCGGACACAAGTCCAACATCCCACGACTGGAACCATCCCAAAATCTGGGACCAGTGCACAATATCTCATAATCACATAGCAATTAGAATTCATTATTCATAACATGCACAAATAGTAGTGTGGACCCAGCCCATGCACAATTTACTATTTGCTACCCCACAACTTAATCATAATTGGTATTGATTGGCATACGGGGTGGTCCACACAAAGCACCAATTAATCATAATCCATATAATTCATCACAGTCCATATAATTAAAACCACACAGAACCTGAATTACTTTGGATAAAAGGGTACGATGGTAATTTCATATCAAGTCTAAGGCTTTCTCCCAAATCACAGGACCCATCTAGCCCTATTCATACACACCATACACCGCAGCAAGTGTCCCACGCCTGAAGGCACCAAATTACCAAAATCCAGTGGGTCCCACTTGGATTAAATCAAGATCAGCCCTCCAGGTAAGGGTCGCCCAAGGCTGATACATCATTGCCATGAATCTGATTCATCATAAAATCATTCACTGGGGTCCACAGACTTGAAACTGAATGCACAGCATGTTCACGCCTGCAACTATATTGAGTTCACTGTACAGTGGGTCCCACTGGTCCAAAACCCAGATGTTCAACTACACCATGGTTGACTAGGGATCCTTGACCAGATGTGTGATCTTTATCATTGATCTGATCAATAGATGGGTCCCACAACTACAAACGACATGTACAGTGATTTCTGGGATTTTTACGCCTGGAATTCTTTGAATACATTGATTTGTGGGTCCCACTGATTCAATTATCAAATGTCCAACTTCATCTTGGTCGACCATGAGTCTACTACAAGATGTGTGGATCTGATTTATCATCCAGTGGGACATGGGGTCCCACAAGTCCCAACTGTTATTCTTAGCATTCCCGTCATGCTCCTGTTCTTTCAAGTTTCATGCCTATATAATGGTTATTATGGATTAAAACTCCATACTGGCAAAATACTAACAGAACCCAACAATTGAGCAATTCAGTGATTGACTTACTCAAGTTCGATGACTTCTAGTTGACCCTATACACTTTCACTCCACAGTATTTGAACAATTTTCAATACCAAACATCCAAATCATCAATAAACAGTATTCAGGAAGATTCACTCACCTCTGATACACGATCGTTGTCTTTGACATCAACCGCTTTCTCCTTCTTCTCCTAATTTGCAATCCACAAGATTCTCATACTCTTCTCCAATGAATAGAATATATCACAAAGGGTCGTTGGTTCTCATATATAAAGGGAAAGATGGGAATTCTAATTACTTTCAAACTTTCCATTTAGAGTTGTTTTACAACTCTCTTCTTTCCCAAACTCACTCACGTGGGATACTTGCTTAGTTTTACTAAAAGTCTGGACTTCTATTTCCATTAAAACTTGGGTCAGACTATGACTAAGATACTACCTGGGCCAGACCAATCCTAGGCCCAAGTACTCAGGATATTACAGTTCCATTGGCGAAAAATGTTTTTTCATTTGTTTTATAAATTTCAAACTTTATATATCTTGTATTCTGCGCAGCTAATGCTAAAATGCTATGTGAATTTAGAATTTAGAAATGGATAGTAGTTATGAAATTTTGATTATTAGCATTTTGTTAGTTTCTAACTTAATAACTGACCAACATATATGTGGACAAATTGAATAGTATCGGTATTTTGTAATCATACAGCAATATGGGATCTCCATTTAATGAGGGGTCTGCTATGCCCCTCGCCTCCCCCTATTTTAGTTACTAAATGAAAAAAATAAATTAAATCTAATATTTTTCAACATTCTTGATGTTTTGGATGTTTTTTCCGGATATTTTTATCTCATTTTCTATTCACACCACTATGCTAATACATATCGCTGTAGCCACTACATATATTCTTGGCTGCCGGCCAGTACACCCACTGCAATCGCTATTTTAAACTTTGTTGAGCAATGCATTCAACCATTTTGCCCTTTTTTTTTTTATCTTTTCCTTTGTTTGAACATTCTGTTCAAGCATAGAGCTTGTGTCTTATTTATCATTGATGCTGCCTCCTATTTCTATAGCTTATAACTGCCCTGAAATATTCTGAATCACCAGAATGTTCTTTCTTGATTTTATGGTTCAGTGGCTGACATTATACAACCTGTTAAAGGCACAGTTAAACCAGAAACGCTGGTTTCATCTCAAAGCAAGGAAAATGTCCCTGCTATGGCAACACCAGGACTTTTACTAGAGACTCGCATTGATATTGGTAAACAAAGAGTGGATGGAGCTATAGCTCGTGAGTGGGATATTTTGAAAAGCATTGTATACGGGGGATTGATCGAATCAATTTTAAGCCTTGGTTTGGTTTCATTTGCAGCTGGTGCTGATGCTACCACATGTATGTCTTTCTATAGGTTTTCTCAGTACTTTTGTTTCCTCTAATAATAGAATAAAGCAGAGGGAGTAGAGCCCATTTCCCATTAAATTTGTTTATGGAATTGTATTGAAAAGATATCGTTTACCTCATAATTACTGTAAAATGTGTTTCACCCCAGCAATACATATGTTTCTTACTCTCACTCTCAGATTAATTTAATGCTTCTGGGGACTTCTACAAAGGATGATAGTATGATGTTAGTAATGCGGTGTTATAAAAGTTAGTTTTTGTAAAAGTTTTTTCTATTAAGGTTCAAGTTATTGGTAACCAAGGGTGAAAGGATATGGTTTTTTACCACATTAGAAATCGATAAAACAGGGATACAGATTACAATGACTCCAGTGAGAAGGTAAATACTATATAAATTCATATCATCACTTGGAAATACCTTGAACTTTTCAAATTAGAATAGAGATATACAAGTTATTTCCAGAGTTGGTATGTGAAGTGCATTTTGTGCACAATCCTGATGCAGCTGTGGTTACAGATATATGAGAACTAGTATTCTTAATGTGAGACCATAAATTGGGAGAATGGTGCATTTGATATGTACGTGGCCACTCTCTAATAATGAGACGAGTCTTTCTTTAATAATTAAAGTTGTGACATTTGGAGGCTGTTTTGTGTAACTGGGATCCTGAAGGAAGTGGCAGTATATTGCGTGACATGCTGTCTCCTATCTTGCAAGATATGGGGAAACAGCTTTTCTCTGGACTTACTAACACAAAATAAGGAGAATTTAATTGCCTTGAGTGTTTGGCAATCTATGGTATCTTGCATTATCATACAAAATATATGGCATGCCCAAAAGAAGATTCCAATGGGCTGCTATACAGAAGTATAACATGAAAACCAGAGAGCCTATTAAAGTTTTAGTGGGCTCCAAAAGTGCATGCAAGCCATGCCTAAAAATACCTGAATGATGTTACACCATGCCTTTATTCCTTGAGTGTAGATGGTGACCTGCCTCTATTTATCTTTTCCCCATAGACTGTACTAGATATATAAAATTCATAATCATCTGATTATTTTCCCGTAAGTAGTATGCAACGATATTTATTCAAATTTAGAAATTCTAGTCATGTACCACTATTACTTTGTTTGGATGATGGAGTCATCTGATGTTCTCACATTAGTCTAAATGATTGAGTTTTGTTGTATCTTATTCTAGCTTAATTGAAAATTTTCTTTCTATGGCTTTTGCAGTGAAAATTGTGGGTTTGGGAGTGGCGAATCTCATTAGTGGATTATTTGTGATTGTTCATAATGTGAGTAACTTTCCCCATCCTTCTTATTTGTTTTATAATGTCGTGTAGTTTATGACTATGCTAAATGCACGTGCGCGAGGAGGGAGGGAGGCCTCTTATCTGTAACTTTGAGGCCCTTGATACCTCTTAGGCACTATATGTGAGGTCCTACATTTGTAACTTTGAGGCCCTTATCAAGGTTTACAATGATTTGATAGGGAATATATTCACAACCATAGCACATACCTAGACCTTTCTGTACCCTCTTCTTTCACAATTGGCATGCATCAACCCCACAATGATTGCCCCTGTAAAAACTGTCTGACGTTCTCGCTAAACAAAACTTTTTACCTATCTCATTCATTTGGTAGTATCTTGACCTAGATTAGTGTCAAATAAAGCTTCCCTACTTGGTTACTGGTGACAGAGTTTTGTACACACGGTAAGCATGTATGGGGTCCAGACTCCAGATAAATCAGCTAGTACTTGGTAGGTCCTACCTTATATTTTCCACCTAAACCGTGACATGATAGGGCAATCCACACTGTTTTTTAGAGAATTTTTAAGGGAAGTAATTGACGTTAAAAAAAAATCAACCAAATCTTTGTTGCCATCCTTCTTGCTTTTCTAAAAAAGCTCGAGATGAAGGTTAGATTTGTTGAGCAGTGGGTTTTATGATATGGCTTGCTTGTGACTTCCATAGAATGAATAGTTCAGTTTACTCTTGGCTGGTGTTTGATGAGAAAAAGTGGAGGTTTGGAAGTAGGGAAATTGTGCTTCTTGCATTATTTGGTGGCGTTTTCCCCCAGCAACCGGAAAAAGAAAAAAAAGCTCTGCCAAGTTCTCCTTGTCCCAACAGAAACTCTATGAGAAATAAAGGGAAAAGAGGATTCTCTTTACCTTTTTTTTTTCTTTACAAGAGACTCGAACTCACACACCCACACACTACATGATATCCTTAACCAGCTGAGCAACTGCCAGGATGCCTCATATGCTGGTATTTGTATTGGTGCAGGCCTCATGGATTTACTTGTTAGAATGCTTGATATATTATTTTATTTCCTTGTTCTATGAAATCTCAATCTTTCTCTAATGGAAATTGAAGTTTCTTCTGCAAAATCTTGTAACTAATTTACATGTACTTACAGCTCAGAGAGCTGAAAAATTATCCACACAGTTCCATGGATCAAGGTGGAAAACTTGATCGATACCAGGCAACATTGGGGCGAAGGGAGAGCTTCCGGTTACATGCAACTGTTGCAGTGTTATCATATATTCTATTTGGGTTATTGCCGCCTGTTATTTATGGATTCTCGTTCCGGAAGAGCGACAATAAAGAATACAAGCTCATAGCTGTTGCTGCTGCCTCTCTTCTTTGCATCACTCTACTTGCTGGTGATAAAGCTCATGTTCGAGAGGCATCAAAAAGATATGTGAAAACTGTACTATATTACGTCGGCATCGGGCTGATGGCATCAGGTCTCTCCTATGTAGCAGGCGAGCTGCTCAAGAACCTCTTGGATAAGCTTGGTTGGTTTGATTCCAGCACAGCAGCACCTGTGTCTTCTAACTTGGGATTTCTAGAAATGGAGGCCATGAAGTCTGGATGGGCATCTCATTGATGAAAGCAGACCAGCTTGAGAGTGGTATAAATTACCAGTCCAAGAATGATGAAGTTCAGATAGATTATGATCTCAAGGTTGCAACTGAAATTGCTACCTGTATGTGCTGCAAGCTTAACGCCCACACCAGGCCTTTTGCCGAGACAATTATTAATGGAGGCTGTCATTTTGTAGTGACTCCAACAGCTTTCCTTGCCCTTGTATCGGAAGAAACAGTCCAAACAATTTATGTTATTGAGTTGTTTCCACCTGAACGTAATGACGAATAAACTACGCAGACCCAAATCCAGCAGGTTTGCTTTCCTTCCACATTTAAATAATTGTACTTAAAGAACACCCAGATTCTCCTACATTCAAATAACTGTAGTTCAAGGACAACCGCATTCCACATATCATGTCCCTCGCAACTTCCCTTGTATTGCCAAATGTGACCATATAAATTCCAATTTTGTTCCCCAAATACAAACACTCTAGTCCGACATGACAAATGACATTTTGATGAGGTGAAGATTATTAGGTAGATTAGGCAGCTGTCATAAGCAAATAGCACATACAACATTATGTGTGGTCTATCATTCTATCCGTCTATGTACTTATTAGCAAACCGCATGCACTCTTTATAGTGAATGCAGGATGTACTGTTGATGAGAGAGAAGCAAGCTAAAGTAATTGTTTGCGAAAGTCTGGGGACACCACTACAGCTTCTCAACCAGCTTTCTTAGTTCTGCAGAACTCTATTTCCGATTCGCTCCTCTGGTATCATGATTTTGGCAGGGTTGTGGAGGGAGACATGTTGGCTGTACGAGGTTGCTTTCTAGTTTCTACCCCCTGTAATAATCGCAGGTGAGGGCTTTCATTGCAGAGAAGAATTATTTACTTTATTTTGCACTTCTTTCCCAGAAAACCCCAAATTTGAAAGTACTTTGATATTTCGCCCCCCCCCCCCCCCCCCCCCCCCAGACTGATATTTGTGATGTTGACCACTGCCAACCATCATCATCATCATCATCATCATTGTCATTATTGATCTTGTGAATCATCAAATCGGGTGCACTTTTTAAGTTATCCACACCTTACGTTTGGTGGAGTTGATTCATATGCTGATATTTTCCCGCCAAGACTGATATCTAGCTACATTCATTTGAATTTGTCATCAACAAGGTCATCAGTTAATGTTTCGGGTTCATTGAATGGGTTTCATGGTCTTGAGCAATTGATTGGTCTTCTTCAAGAAGAATCAAATGAAACCCAAGAGTCCCATTCCACTCTATTGTGGACAAGTCCCCGAATAGGTTGTACCTTTTAAGATATATTTTTATGACTGTTGTCCATATCCCTCCGTTAGAAACTTTGCCTCATCGACACCGTTGTTGGTCTGTATTAAACATGTCCAAACCATCTTAAATGACTCTCTTATTATCATCTATTGATAACTAATGCACTTATTTCTGGTCTATCTTTCCTAGTTTTATCATCCATTCATCTCAACATTCTCATACTAAATTCATTTTTACATGTGTTGTTTCTTGATTGTTCAATATTTTTCTTCACAAGTCATAGCTAGTCTAATCGCTATCTTTAAATTTTTTACTTCAATCTTTGTTGGTATGTATCAATCTAGAGCACTTCAGAAGAAAAATCTCCATTTCATCCTTCTAGCTCATATTTGACATTCTCCTGAGGGCACGTTTGGTAATGGGAGAGGAATCCTCTCTTAGGAGGAATCCTTGGTTCCACGGGATTAGACTTTCTTCTTTGAGGATTTATGAGGAAGAGGATTCATCACATTCCATGTTTGGTGAGCACAGAGGAATCTGCGATGATTCCTTCGGATCCAAGTTTGGTAGCGAGAGAGGAATCCGCAAAAAAAAAAAAAAAAAAATCTCCATCTCAAATCTATTAACCCAGAGAATATTCCATATCCTCTAATCCATCCTAACAAAATTATTTTATATACGAAAAGAATTTATGAAAGTTTTAATTGAGTCTCCCCTTAATAGGAGTACTCTTTTTCATTGATCTGTATTTATGTTGTGTGTATAATAGTTACCATTTAACAGGAGAGCATTTGTTCATCGATCTGCATTTCATTGATTGTGTGTAATAGTTTCAATGTCATGTATACTATGCAGATGAAGTTAGTGTTTACATAAGACGGTCTACTATACGATGTGGCCAAAACTTGCGTCCCATGGTTTGTGTAATGGTTTCAGTGTCTCCTTACTCCTATGTATTGTATGTGTAGTGGTTTGTCCAAAAGAAACTTCCCTCCTATCAGTTGTATAATTGTTTGTCCAAAACCATCATATAAGGGCCAACTTTTGAAAAAAAAGAAGATGAATAATTGTACAAATCATTAGAATGTTACAGTTTTTTATGGGGCCTATAATGTGGATGATAAAGATTGGAGAGAGCTTGAAGCTAATATATTAACTGTGATCTAAGTCCTAACAGGTCGGATGTTGGTTTCTTCTAACAGTTGTTGCAGAAATCTTAAACACGAGTATGATCTTCTAAGGATATGAGTAACTTTCAAGGAGCATCCTACAGTTGAGTAACATTTCCACTCAAGGAACACACCCCTGTTTCAAGGTGTTTAATATCATATAATAGCCATTTCTAAGCATCTAACATTGCCACGGGTGTATAACATGCTATGAGATTTCAAGTGCATGCTATGAGATTTCCAGTGCAATCGGTGTTTGACATTCTACTCATGGCTAGTTGAGGTTCAATTAGAAGAGGAAAAAAAATAAAATGACAAATGATGACTTAAGCATAAACATTGTCAAGATCAATGAACAAAATGAACACACATCACTCAATTAGAAAACCTTACATGTGTTCAATTAACATAGCATATTAAACATAACAAAAAACTGTAGTACAAATTAAACAATCAGTCTCTCATAGAACATATAAAAAATACACTCAATTTTTTTCCTGCTTGTATACCCAGCCTTGAGACTATTAGAGGAACATCTTATCATCTCTTCCCGATTTTTTATTAAGAATTGACATGGTGGACTCTGCCATCAGAAATACGTAAGAAATAAGCTATATGAACTAAATCGGGATAGTTGCGGTGCAAGGTAATGAGCTCCTTCATTCTACTGCTAATGCTTCGTCTGCAACAAGTGGCTTCGGTGTCGCAAAATGCAGTAGAGGGTTTAACCGCCATTAAACCAGTATTCAAGTTGATCAGACTCATATCACTCCTCTATATCATCGTCGTCAAACTCATTGTGAATCCAACTTGATGGCATCTGAAACCAGAAAAAAAGAAAAATGAATAAAATAAGGAGATTATACAATCAAAGCAATGTTACAATTTCTACAAGAAAAAAATCAACTTTAAAGAATCAATAGCTTACATAATTTGTTGAAAACGGAACCTCTAAATACCACTATATAAAATGAATGGATCCTCTAATGAGGCAAGTTTAAAATAAAGGACAATGCACAGAGTCTATTTCCGAAATGAAGCACAAAAAAATCAAATGAAGCACAATCCACAGAACCCATTCCCCCCTCTTTCTGAGAGCTTAGGTTTACTATTAAAAAAAGCAAGTTGCAAACCCCCATTAAAAATCAAATGATCTGATTGCATGGCTAATATTGTTTAGATCCAAGTATCATTAGTAAGTAGAAAGGTGGCTGCAACCACACTAGTTGAATCATCAATACCAACCGACATAGCAATGATAAACTGATAATAACAGTAAGAGGACTTGGATAACAACACAATCAGATTTTACCAAAACCAAACAAACAATAACAACACAATGCCCCAACATTTGAAGTTCCATATTTTATCAGTGAAACTCTAAATATTTAGACTTGTGAGAATTGTCGGTTTTGGCCTTTAAACAAATCTCTGCAAGCTTGTAGCTGAAGCTCTATGAATCTTGCTAAGGAACACCATTTGGACAATTTATATATCTACTACCTGACAGAAATCCTCAAACATTCAGTTCCTTGATTTGAATGAGTCGATAGATAGAAATTCCAGAACAATATAACAGTATGAAAATGAATAAAAGCAAAGTAATGTTGCCCCAGTGAAATCCATTACTGTCATTTGACATGTGGCATAGAGAAACAAAGAGAAGATTGAAACAAAAGGTCATTAGAGCAACAAAGAGAAGATCAACAAATGAAGCCACCTTTCTCCATTTGCAAGTAGTACTAAACCACATATATTTACATGTTTGTTTTCTTTTTGTAGAAACATACAGGTTAATAACAAAGATCAGCAGCTAATAAGATTATAGAGTTATGAAGAGGACTAACTCAACCAGGGAACCCATGAAGTTGAACTAACTCAACTGTGTAGGCAGCCCATACAGATAGAAAGCACAAGTATATGGCCAACAACCCTCCATCAGATTATAGAGTTCAGAAGATCATAAGGGCTCAGAGTAAGCCACCAACCAAAAACCCCAATGTCTGATAAAGAGAAGCGTCTACAAGAACCACATAAGAAGATGGGTACACATGCCATGATGATATTCAAGCCAAGAGGATAGGAATCTTTTTGGTGGGGTAAACTGATCAGTAGTCACAAAGGTTCTACAGAAAAGATTGGTCAGTCCTATGGGTCCACCTTGGCCTCCCCGTGATCGATATTAACCCTTCACACTCAACGAGTTTTCTCTCACCAAAATCTGACACATTCAAGATTTGTGTAGCCCTGAGTTGGGAATGGAAATACACACCAACAAATTTTCAGTTTTAAGACCTTCAAGTTTTTTTTTTTAAATGATCAAATTGATGTTCCTAGTTGTTTTGCAATGGGCCCTTTATTCTCATTTGTCTAGTGTATTCAAGCTGTCCTGATAACACGCACACACATTGAAACTTCATCATAAACAGATCCCATCCATTAATCATTGAATTAAAAAATATAGTAATAAAAAGACAACAACCACAGTGAACAAAGAAAATAAATAACTCATCAAAAGAAAAATCTACTTCTCACCCGGTACTCGCATCTAGCAGAATCATTCTGCGGAGTATGCGTAGCAAGCCACGTTTGTGTCTGAGTGATCTCAACTCTAGGATTTTCTTGCCTCTGAAAAAGAAGGGAGCAAACATCCTCATTAGAAAATTAGTTAAATGGGAAAAATTAATAAATAAAAGCACAGTCAAAATTTTTATTCATGTACTAAACCCCAAAAAGTTTAGTTTCATGTCTTAAATACTTATAGATTTTGAAATAATGAAGATTCTAATATATACTCTGACTCATGAGTACAGCCCAATCCATCCTGATATGGGACATTTCTGGATGGTACAGCCCATGAAGAGCTCTAGTCATTAATGTATAAATCATGAGTGTAATTTTAATGATGGAAGGTGTGTGAAAAGTATTATATGTTTAATCTTCAAATGATACAATTTATCTATGGTGTGTAGAAAGTATTATATGGAGGTGACAGGAATTTCTGAAAACTATCCCCTGTTTTATATAATACTGAGTTGTGCTCAATGGGAGGGATACATTCTTGTGGATTGAGCGCATTTTCATTACATGTTGATTTTAAGAACTTATCTTGGAGTAAGTATTACTCAGACCTGAATGTGGGCCTGGTGATATTAAAAAGTTAAGTTCAGCAAGTAAGAAAGCAGAAGCCAACATTTTCTCAGAGTAAATTTAGCACAAAAACTTCAAAGTGTATCAACACCTCAATTTGACACTCCTCTGCAGCTAAATTGGAACTAGTTTTTGAATATATTAAGTTTCCTGCCTCATGCCGTTCAGAGCTATTCAAGCTGTCACTATGTGATTCAAAGGCAACCTACAATCTCCAATAATATAGTCTCCATCTAGATATAGAATCAACAGCCCACAAATCAAAATTCAAAATTCAAAATCTTACCAGAAGTGGAATTGGATTTCCTAACCTGCATTGGTACACTGTAAGCTATTCATCGATTAGAAGGGTCAAACAAAACCCAAACCTGCATTGTGTAGTTTGAAATTACCCACATCCAAATAAGAAAGAAGCTTGCAAAAGCCCAACCAGAGTGAGAGAATGAGAAAATCCAGCCTAATAGAGCTACCACACTATGGAGGTGATCAATTTCTCAATACCTTTACCCAATCACAACAACTCAGCATAATCATGTCTGGTGCAAATATATCAATACAAATAGATGTTAATAGAATCTGAAGTAACAGTTGCTCTTATTCTTTGCAAAGTAGATTTCCAATCTAAAAGAAGTTCGTAGGATGGAATACAATTTTTGAGATTTGAAACTCTTACGCCCACATGAGCTTAATGGGGATGCATTTAATAAGATCCATATTTAGATAAAAGAAGATGAATTCATAAGCCAAAATCACCAGCAGAAAGGATAAAAGATCATACAAAACTCATACCATATCATAGTTCATTCACCAAAGGATAATGAGAAATGGGACTTTGTAATGGCCGTACACAGAAAAAAAAAAAAACCTGTAAAATGCAGATTCTCATAGAATTATAAGGACAACTTAGTCCATTTATGAGTTTTCCCAAGGCGGGCATTTTGTTATAGCCTAAACCCAAGCATGAGGAATGAGGTGCACTAATATGCTTTGGAACATCAATCAACTTCAACTTTTGCAACTACCATGTCATTCATGGTTGGAGTGTATGGAAAATGAAAATGCAACCAATCCATTAACATAAAGTTGAGAGCTGACCTTTGGATGACCTTTGGATGAAAAATAAGTATATATTTCCAAAGTTAACGGCTGAATTTACAAAATAATGAGGAGCAGCTCCAACCCACTTGCACTTATAGCATACAGACACAACCAAGGTGGAGCTGTACCTCCCAAAAATGATGCCCACGGGCTGGCCAGCCATAAAACCCAAAAGATGTACACAAAAGCAACCCAAAAGAAGAGAAACCCATATAAGCAACTTATGTACCCACAAAAATCATTGATCAAGCTAATGTGAAATCAAACTCTCCCTGGTCCCCTAGCTTCCCACATATATTTAGATAGTTGTTCTCTAAAACTAGTCATAAATTGCTTGTCCGCATCACTAGGACCACCAACATTGTCCGCTTTGATATCCTGATCTTCTTCATCATCCTCTTCCATCATCTCATTAAATGCTATCCTAAACAAATCATCCTCAAAATTCCACCGACGAATAAAGTTGTGTAAAACACAACATGCCACAACGATCTTGACTTGCGTCTTCATAGGATATCGTGGAGCAGTTTGCAGAAGGGCAAAACGTTGCTTCAACACCGAAAATGTTCTCTCCACTATATTGCTTAACTTTGCATGAAGCAAGTTGAATAGTTCATGTTCAATCCTAGGCACCTGCGTTGTGGACCATTCTTTTAAATGATATCGGACTCCGCAAAATGGGGCTAAAAACCCAAACGTGTTTGCAAAACCAACATCTATTAGATAAGATTTTCCTACAAAACTATAATGGGACATTCTTGATATGGCTTAAATAGGACAATCTTTATACATTTAATAACAAAGGGCCTAGAGTTTTACTACCTGCTGCAACACATAACATATTTTCGGCCCGTCTCCATACTGCATGTTGAAGAATCTTCGAGTCTAAGGCTGATCCTTCCCATCCAGCGCATACATACTGGAAACTCATATCAAACGATACAACAGCCATAACGTTCTGTGATAGTCCACCCTTTCTATTGTGTAACATACTTGCTCTTCAAGTCTAACCCTTGTGGGGATATGTGTACCATCTATCGCTCCAACACAATCTTATAAACAAATGCAACATGCATTAAAACATAGCATTTATAGTTTTATATTTGTTGCCTCATTAAAATCTTACTTTGAAAAATGGGTAGGACAAAGGATTATTTGCAATCTTGGGTGGACACTCCCCGTCGGATTGTTTCACATAATATGGCGTGAGTTTAATGTTAGCATCCAATGTCTTGTTAAAGTACTGGCTGATTGTCTCTCCTGAATGTTGAAATAAGTTTTGCATTACACGGTTTCTCTGGCTGTGGCCAACAGTGAATAAAAATATCCCCAACTGCTCCTCCACCGACACTGTATGAGTCTTGTAAAAAGCCCCTACATTTTAGCTCATTGGGCAAAAGCAAGAAACAACCACTGCTCATTCTGAATATGTTGGGACATTTACGGGGGTATCCAATCAAAATCTCATTGAGATAAGTCTTTTCACTTGGTGCAGCTTCATGAACTTTACTTTTGGTGAGATACTGGTAATGGTACCATAAAAGACATGTTGTTGTAACAACATTAGTTAACAAGAACACAAGATCTTGTCTATCCATGCTGCGGGTGAAGACAAAAGACACAAACAATTAATATAATTTATGACATTTCACGAATATTAATAGAAGTCATTTTTGTCCACAAATCCCACAAATTACAGAAAGTGTTCATCACATTCCAACAAAACCAATAAAAAACATTCCTTGTCTAAACATCCCATGTCTTGATAAAAATATACATAACATACCAACAAAACAAACATAATTGTGTCCGACCTCACAATCATAACCACGACTTACAAGTCCAAGATAACAACCCAAACATCAAATTAAACATTGTTAAGGAAGTTAATTATAAATATCTTGTGGTAATTGTTGTCTAAGGCCAAAAACTATGAGGCCATCTCTTCATTCCCTACTGTCGAAATGCTCCTAACTTTATCACCGGATTCAGATCAAAAGGAAGTATTGCTTCCCACACATTCTTCATTCGTTCTTCCGATGTATTCCTTGACATTATGTCTATTGCACCTGCCATGCGCCCGACGACTGCCACCATTGCATCCCCCGTGCTTTAGCGTCTTGTTGTTTGACGGGACTGTAGAGATGTGCCTCATCTCT
The DNA here is from genome assembly GCA_012931725.1 of Litsea cubeba. Lineage (NCBI taxonomy): Eukaryota > Viridiplantae > Streptophyta > Magnoliopsida > Laurales > Lauraceae > Litsea > Litsea cubeba. Next base: position 42,615,193 of record CM022946.1, on the reverse strand, counting down.
AGCCTCCTCATTGTGAGTAGCGGCATCATCATCAGCATTCAAGTCATCATCCAAGTCATTGTTATTTATGGATGGTGGTGATCGAGGAGCGTCATTCGTAACCAATTCCTCTCGACCATCAGCAATTGAGTCGCCGAATATTTCACACAGGACATACTAGTCAAGCATGCGTCTGGACCTATACATACTAGCTCCAGGATGTGCATGCATTGCATGCATAATAGATCATAAGTCAAACTTGCATAATAAAAAATAATTAAAACCCACATATAACACAATGGAAAAACCCACATATATTGAATAAGAATCTCACCGCAATGTAATCGTCCCACACCCCGTCTTATGCTGTGACCTTTTTTCTTTCTTGATTAGCATAGCCTTCATCGCACTATACCATTTTTTGAAGCTCTTCATCCTATTCTTCAACTTATCTTTACTGAATTGGGGCCCAAGTTTGGTTTGCATTTCCTACATAATCAAAGCCCATCCCTCCGAGGTAAACCCCCCAGGGATTACTTTACCTTCTTTGTGCATCTCAAGCATGATGTGGAGCAGCACATCATCATGTTCATTTGTCCATTTCATGTTTCTTGGTGAAACCGTGTTCGCAGCTTGAGGGCTAGTCGGTTAAGACATCCTACAATTGAAATGAGTGTTAAACATCCAAGGAATTATTTCAAACTTTACTAACTAGTGACAAGGCTATCTCCTGTGCACCCATATCCACTCCACCTAACACATGCCATGCAGGCATTTAACTGCTTTACTTCAAGAGTCATTTAACATACAGGGTAAACAACCCACAACCAGCACATATCACCACCAGAAGACATTCTTAGCCCCATGTTTATCAATTTTGGTTTCCCTACTTTCCATTTACTCAACCTAATTTCATGTTACCAGTTTACCTGTAATCGGCTATGGCTTCACAAACCCAGCTACTTGCCAATGGCTTGCATACAAAGGGTCAATCAACCTGTCAGCCTTCACTTTTTTCACATTCAAATAGCTTCCACATCCAGCACTAGAGACAAGACACATATCTGTATGACTTTCTCAAAAATTATCTAACATACCCACCACCATTAGCAATTAACAATATTGGTAGTAAACAATAAAACCAACAATCTAGTTAATAATTTCAACATATTGTGAAGCTATCAAATAACATTACTGGAATTAAAAAAAAGCAACCAAATTCCTAAAAAAGAATTATAATGACCAAATCATACGGCATGAACAAATGCAATTTCAATAGAAAACCAAACAACCAAATGCAGATCAACTATTCCTGTAAGGTCCTCAACCTTATTGGGTTAGTTGGGCCCAACAGCAGGCCCGTTGACCCGTTCATCTAGTAATTATTATAATTAATTATATTTTAGATATTTAAGTGGGTTTAGATCATGAGCGAGTTTCTTTTAGCATTAGAATAGTGTCTGCGAAGTATCGTGCGATTCCGAGTTCAGTTTGATCTTAGCAGGGGTGGTTTTCAATTTAGGGAAAATTGAGTGTTTTTCCAAAAAATTTCTATCGCAGTAATTTTTGGGTTCGTTGGAAAGGTCCTGTCACGCTGATCATTTTTGTCTCTTGGCTCGTCGCGATCCGACGATTGAAAACCCTTTAAGCGGTCCATTACTTCACCGGACCCACTTAAGGGCAAACTAGTCTTTTTTTCCTTTCTCTCTTCTTAAGCAGGGATTAACCCAAATTTTTCATTCATTCTCTGCAACGAACAAAAGCTACAACAGGCCATTCTTTTTCCTCTTGTAAGACCCCGACCCCCAATTTCTCTGTTTAGTATTGTTTTAATCGTGGTTTAGCTTTTTAAGTAAGATTTGAGTTGGTTTGACTTTGTTTTTGAGTCTGACTAGATTTTTCCATAGCCTTGGAGATTTTGAAGACCGTTGACTTTAGTTTGACCCGGTCCATATGATATGTATTTTTATGAGAAATTACTTCTGATTTCTAAAAATTCTGAATTTGGTGTATTTTGACTCATTTTATGAAGTTTAACAACTTTCATGTTTTGACTATTATGATTTGATGATCAGAAAATACGTTTTTCGAGAAAAAGGGCAAAATTGATTTTTCACACTAAATCTGTCCATGAATTTTGAAAATTTCAGAATTTGGGGAAAATATACTTTTTGGAAAGTAGAAATTTCGCTGATCGTTTTTGTCTTCTTCGTCATTTTCATTCGGGACCCGTAAATGTTAGTTTCAGCCTTTGTAAGATTGGGGCCCATGGGACCCACTTGCCCACTTTATAAAAGCCCAGCTGGACTCTTCTTCTCCCATTCTTTTTTTTCCAGCAACTTTTGGCTGAGGGAGAGGGCTTCTTCTTTTCCCTTTGTAGCCATCTCTCTCTCTCTCTCCTTTTGCAAGCTTCCTTCTTGAGTGCCAAGTGAAGGATTGATCTCACCTTCTTCTTCCTCATCTCTCAAGCATTCCAAAGACCCCATTTTCAAGAACATTGGGCTAGGAGAACCCTCCTCTTCAAGCCCTTCTTCTTGTTTGGAACACCCAAAGGTTAGCAATGGCATTTCTTACTTGAGATCTTTGTTTTTCAAACCATTTGGAGTATTTTCCTCATTTATGCAAAGGGTTTTCATGGAGATTTGAGAAAGATTGATTTTTAGGGTTTTCTTGGGAAAATTTTGGGGGTTTTTGTAGATTGGGAGCTTGAGCCCTAGAGCATTGTTTAGAGAGCATCTTAGCTTTCATCTTGGCTTAAGGCAAGTGGAACTTTCAATTAATATGATGGTTTCATTTCTCTTATTTTATTTCATGGTATTTCATTGTTAAGTACTCATCTCCTCATGGTCTATGGATTTACTTTGAATGAATGAAGCAATGTTATGTTGATTTCCACTTATGCTATTGTCTTATAATGTATTGGAAGTTTGGTTTCACTTTAGTCATTTTGAAAATTTGCTTTCTTTGTATTAAAGGTTGGTGTTCAAAGAAAGGGAGAAAAAGGCTTTGATTTAAAAGTGTTTGTTTGGTTAATTGGATTGCTAATGAATGGTGATTTGATGAGTTTGGGAGGTCAAGGAAGGGTCCAAGTTATTGTGAAAATATGTATAGAAGAAAGAAGGGGAAAAGAAATCAGAAAAATGCACAAAAGAGTGCATTTCTGCACTCGGCCCGGACTGGGACAGAGCCCAGTCCGCTCGAGCGACCCAGTGGGCCGCTCGAGCGGACCAGGTTCTGCCTGGGCTTGGCTCGAGCGGACCCTGGGTCGCTCGAGTGAGCCCAGGTCTGTCTGGGCCCATTCTGTTGGGCTGTTTCGCGGACTGTTTCGGGTACCTTTGCAAGGCTGTTTCAGGCCCATTTCAGCCCGTTTCTCCTCCTTGATTGGTGGTCCGTTAATCCCCTTTTTATGCTTAAGAGCCCATGGAAGTTTGGGATTATTTGTGATACTTGGAATTTGTGAAATGGGAATGGGAACAATGAGAGAATGAGCATATGTGAAATTACCCGGGAATCAGTTCGAGTCTCAATGCGCACTTTATCATTTAAATGTTGTGGATTTTCATTGGCATCAAACATATTCTTTTATTTATCAATGTTTAAAGGTTAAATATGCATTGAGATGGTTCCTTGGCAAATCATTAAGTCATTCTACACTATTTCGTTCCATTTCAAGTCAGAGAATGTATTTGTATTCTTCGGTAAACTAATTTGAATAGCATCGATGATTTGTTATAAAATCATAGTGGTTTTCCATGTTCGAAAGGATTGATCGTATGATTTTATACAAATCACTTTGATGTGTATTTGAGCGGTTTACCATGGAAATTCGTATATTTTCTCCGAATCGATTTGAAAGGAGATTGGAGTGGTTCGCCACATTCGGGATTTCATCGATAAGACTAGTATTTTGAAAATAAAAACCTCGAGGCAAGACGGGGCCAGAGCTTTGTAGTGCGAGCCCATGAGCCAAAGAGACTATGATTTCAAAAATAAAACCTCGAGGCGAGATGGGGCCAGAGCCCTGTGGTGTGAGCCCATGAGCCAAAGGGATTAGTATTTTGATTTGTATTGGTTCGGGTTTTAAAAACTAAAGGCACCACTAGGCTTAGATCACCTTGTCGGGCTGATCACCCGGCTTGGGATCTTTAATTTGTCCGCCAGCTGTAGTTTGGATTCTGTCTGTACCGACCATGGCAACGGTTTCTATCTGCCGGTCCCACGTGTAGTGGCTACGGTTCTGATTTTGATCTGCCGGTCCCATTTGTATGGCTACGGTTCTGATTCTGTTTCTGGTCCCACATGTAGTGGCTACGGTTCTGTCTGCTCCTTTTACTTCGGTAATAGGAGAATATAGCTATGTGTGGTTGCCAATGTTTTATCTGTCTATTAATTTATTTTATGATTCTTGTTTGTTTATACTCAGTATATTCTTTGAATTGTTAATGTTTATGAAACCGATCTTTTATCGTATTGCCTCTATTATTCAGGATTTCAAATGTATTACCAATTATTAACTGTTTTGCGTAGGCTGTTATCTTTTTGAGATATTTATGCTCCGGAGACTGTTCGTTTATTTGCCTTGATATTTATGTTCGGTCTTTCGACCGTTTTATCATGATTTATTGTTATTATTGTTTAGACTCTTTAATCGGTTTTACAATGATTCCATAAGGTTTTATGAATGTCTTTTTGTTTCATATTACTTGTTTATTTACTTGCCAAACCGTCGTGTCTGACCCTGTTTGTTTGGTGCCAGTTTCCTCTCTTTCTGTTTTTAGGTGTTTGATCGGAGGAGGCGGTGGAACCGCCGGTCTGACGCGAGAGGCTGCCCATTGATATCATCTAGATGTCAAGTTTGGCACTGGAGTTCGTATCTAAATATTGGGGGTAGTATTTTCTGTTTAGTCGGATATTTTTGTATGGCTTTGTTAGCCTTTTTCATTGGGTTTGTAATTAAGACACTTGTTAATTGTAATTTGAATATGAGGAAATAAATAGTCCGGTTACTACCAGCTCAGTATTTTTGAATTATGATTTGTGCCAGTCTGCTTATGTGATGGCTTATGATATTTGTCGAGTGCGACACGGAATCCGATGGCCATGGACTCCGGGTAGTAACACCATGATTAGCTTCCGCGAAAATATACTCTGATAGTGATGGAATTTGATTATCCTCATTCACGCGGATCTTGGGAAATATAATAAAAGTTTCAAATTTATCCCAAAATCTCGCATCCCGAGGTCGGATCACTGCATGGCCCGGTTTCGGGGTGTGACACCTCTTTTCTTCTCAAGCTCCAGAACTCTACCCAGAGGGACCAACCGCGAAGATCCGAACCGCTCATCTTCATCTTCTCAATCTCATCTTTCCATTGATACCAGTTTGGTAAGCCTTATCTCACCCTCATCTTTCAATCATTTTCTCTTTTGGTTAAATTTAGGTTGTTCTTGATCTTTTTCTTCCCTTCCTTCTCCTTTGCGTTCTAGGTTGTGTTTGAGTGGGTTGGATTCGTGGGTTTCGTAGTAGAAAGCTTCTCCTCAAGTTTTCCCCCATTTTCATCTTCTTCTTGGTTGAGGCACGTAGATATGCAATTTATGATTATAACATGAATGTATTATTTTATTGATTGATATTGATCAAATGCTAGAACACCCAAATGCCAAGTTGTTTCTGATTCTGATTTGGGTTTTTATCAGGCTAGGTTAGGTTTGTGGAATGGGTTGAATTAATTGTAATTGGTAGTCATAGATGTGTTAAATGGCTTAAATGCATGATTTGTGTTGTTTGTGATGAATGGGGAGCATGGAGGCTCGCTCTCTGCAGGTTTAGCCATGGAATGGCCTGAGGAGAATGGGGGTAAAAAATCCATTTTCGGGTTACAGGTCCGCTGTCCGATCGATCGGTCGCACCTTGCAATCGATCGGACAGAGGAACTACCCCAGTTAACTGAGGTCGGACTCTGTTTGATTGATCGGACACTCTGCGCGACCGATCGGACAGAGGAAAAACCACAGCTAACTGGGAGGTGCCCAGTGCCGATCAATCGGGTACTCTGTCCGATCGATCAGACAGGTGCACTAACTGGATGATGTTCAGTGCCGATCGATCGGACCTTTTATCCAATTGATCGGAGGGTGCAGGTTCGTTGGAAATGACAACTTTGGATCTCTGTAACTTTTAATCCGTCCGTTGAGTTTCTACCTGTAATATATCGACGGAAAGCCCTTAAGATGTAGAATTCAATGGTTCTGGTTTCATTGTGATCAAAGATCGGGAAAAGATGCTATACTCGGATTAATGATCCAGCTCATGTTTATTTGAAAATGAGACTGCTAACCTAGGTTTGGGCCCTAGATGTTGGAAACCATGAACAACTCTCACTTGATCATTAATGGGTATTGAAATCGAAGCACGTGACTTGGTGTGCTTCGATTGATTGTCTAAGTATTCATGTATTACGTGTGGTATAACCGAATGCGTATGGAATTGTCTCAATAGATGCTTAACATGATTGTACACCAAGAGATTTCCCAAAAAGCATCTTTGATCCAATTTCCACACGTACTCCGTTAGAAATGTGGGGTACATGGATGACACTACTTGCCTAGGTTTGAATTGTAATTCCTTATTGACTTGTGAACTGTATCCATTGATAACGTTTCCTGGTACACTCTATAGGGATAAAACACTTAACTAATTACGAAACCTAATCTTTGTAGAACTAGGACATGGACCTGACTTAGAGTGTATCTTAGGAATCGTTTGTCATGTATTTGATAAATATGACTGGCTAGCATGTAAGGGGATTATCATGTGGTTGACTTGTCTTGTATTGTGTTAAATGAGATAATCCCTATGATCATGTCTTGTGCATTGAGCTAGCCAGACTTGCTTGTCTTGGTTTCCCTTGTGTCAACACCACTTTATTATTATTGCATATCATAGCCAATTGCAGTCTGAGAGTTTTATTTGATGGGCCGGCTACTCGGAAATCGGGATGGGCAGTCGGCAGAAATCGGGATGGGCAGTCGGCATAGGACGGCGTACATGGCGTTGAATAGCTGGGAGCAGGCTAGTACCGTGCTTCTATTCTCAGGACCGGGAGTTAGGATCCCACTGGAGTCAGACTTTGGTATCAGTAGTCTGAAATGGATTATTACTGATACCCCGAGAGGTGGCTAGGACATCCTTGGAGTCTCCCTCTCGATACTTGTATTGCATTACATGGATAGTAGTTATTGCTAGATGATGTTATGATTCTGGTTATTGCTTCTGATTATGATTATTCATGCTTTTATGCCTACTATTGTTCCTTGTATTCACTTGATCATTACACTTGTAACTATTCTCATACTTGATGGTTCATTTATTTCTTGCATATCTATTGCTCAATATGTCGTTGATTCTATTCCTTGATGTGCAAACACCTCAGGTGATTACTACAATAGATATGGAAGTAGTTCAGCTTTATATGCTAAAATCTCAGCTTCAATTTCAACATGAGATCACCACCCAATTTGCAGACAAGTAATCCCAGCTTCAATGTCTTGACAAGTAGTGAACCAATGTTTCACACGATAAACTAAGAACTCTTATTTATAGAATCAACAACAACCTTTTGTTTTGAATCTCTCTTTAGTCTATCTTACTATTCTCTTAATAAGTAGCTGTTAGTCAAGATCAAAGTTGCAACTTAGTAGCCAACTGTTCAAAATCTTCTTCAAACCCTAGAAAAAAAAACGAACTTTATAGCCAAACAAAGTGGAAGCAGAGTACATGACCTCACTCATCTAAAATATATCTTGACTATGCCTTGGTATCAATTTACACCAATTTGATGGCCTTAAATCATCTAGGACTCACTCAAAGAGCACTCAATGTGAGCTTGAATAAGCAGGCGCCAACCCAAATCAAACTGCTGGAACTTGAGACAGTAGCCTATCACAAATCAACACCACATGATTCTGCTCTTAAATTGCATTTCTCAGCCGCACATCCAAATGCATACCAAAAAAAAAAAAAAAACAAGCAAACAAAGATTCTGCTACGAAATAAGCATTCAAAAGACAACCTCAACACACAAACCATACTAACTCATGGATCCATTTTGCTCCCTACAGATACTTTAGTGAGGGAGGATAATTGTCCTCAACTATAATTTGCTCTGCTGAACAGTTTTTACTGCCATTTTGCCTCCTCCAAATAGATTGAGAAAATAGAGTTAAAGAAAACTCTCCACAGCTCAAATCTGTAACAGCAGACAGTTTTCTCCACATCCAAACGTGGGCATTAGAGAATTTATTTTCCCAACGAACAATGAACAAAATCCTGATTTCATATTGAAAACATATTTCAATCTAAAAACCTAGAAAGAGAGACTTATGGAATCCACAATCTTGCTCGGAAGCAAACACGAAATGACATGAAGAAAAAGGAAGATTAGGGATTCCAGATGAGAAAGTGCCATGGATTTCGATCTACAATCAAATCAGTTTGGACAGAGAAGAAAAGAATGAGGGAAAATAATATGAGATTGTCGATGCATGAAAACTAGGGAAACGAACACAAAAAAAAGGAAATGAGAGAATCCATAATGACATGAGGAAAGTAGTGAAGAAGGAATCGTTGGTTGCACACCACTCCCTACTTTTCCCCAGGTGAGATTTACTATATGCAATAGGAATCTAATAACATGCAAGTAGGACCCATGTGTTTACAAAAGCTTCTATGAAGAAGAACCAACCTGTTTCTTTCTTGCCCGCCTTCTCTCTCTTACAACAACCTTTAAAATCCTTGCTCTTCTTTTCAAGACCTCAAATGCGTCCATGCCAAGATCCTAACACACGGCCTCTCCCAAAACCTCCTCTTAGCCACCAAACTAATCGCCCTCGCCTGCAGCTTTGCACCTGCCATGGACTATGCCCACAAGCTGTTCGATGAAATCCCCCAACCAGACGCCTTCGCTTGGAATACCCTGATTCGAGGCTATGTTGACTTGGGTCTTTGCGAATGATGGACAGCGCTTCTGCTCGGTTCTACCAAGGTCGGCGGACGTGGGAGTCCGTTTGATCCGACCCTTTCGTAACCAGGGGGCAAAGGCGTGCATCAACAATTTTTTGTGTGGGTGTGCCAGATTTTCTATTTTACTTGGAATTACAAGTGGTGATCCGGAGATCGACCTTCGCAAGTAAAAAGGAAATCAACTTCTTTCAAGTTTTCCATTGCACATATATTTAAGAAAAGAGATATTTTTCTTGATTTGCCGTGAAATGCGATTTTTTTTGGCATTTGTAGCCGATTTTGGCGTTTATAGTCGATTTTTGGCATTTATAGCCAATTTTGGAGTTTCTAGCCGATTTACAATTCTTATCAATAATGAAAGACAAGAGTTGTGATTTTTGTCTCTTTTGAAAAAATACAAACTACAATGAAAAGCAAGAAAATGAGGATCTAACTTCTCAGGAGATTGTGGGGGACTTGTTCAGATTGACGGTCGCAAGTCATATGTGGACTTCGCCATCATCCATGCAAATGAGAACAGAGGATGCTCTTGATTCGCTTGGCTTGGCTATAACCTCAGGTTTTTAGAGGACAAAGACCAAAAGGAGGTCATATGTCCAATAAAAAACTAAGTAGACGGGCTGAAAAGCCACGTCGAAGCCATTGGAGGCAGAAGGAGAAAGCAAGGACCCCCCCAAGGGACTTTTGTCACCTTGTAGCGGTGGCCAGTGTAGGATTTCAGCAGAGTTTTCTCTGTCTCTCTTTCTCTGGGTTTTTTTTGTGCTTGGAAGCTGATCTGATTCTTATCTCTGGGAGTTGTTTGATTTTTTTTTATCTGGAATTCTTTGGAATGCTCTCCTATTTATAGGCTTTTAGGTAGCCATTTAGGAGGATTTATGAGCCTTAATTGTCATAAAGCTACATAAAGAGAGGAGTTACAAGATTGAATTCTTTATTTTGTAACTCCTTTTTCTTGGCTTCTGATTGGCTGGAGGAGATTGAGGGCATTTAATCGCCTTTAATCGCCATGATGGGAGGAGTTTCATGGGTTAAATGCCATGAATCAATTGACTTGTAACTCCCGGATGTTTGCTTTTGATTGGGCCGTCCAAAGAAATGAATTAATGACTACAATAAACCTAGTCAATTTATCGCATTAAATGGTTGCCGAGCAGTTAAAGAGTCGCGGGCCGTGCCCCGTCTTTTGGGATTCTTCTGGCGATGATCCTCGATGGATCTTCATGTAGATCAACATCGGATGACCATGTAACTTCAGGTATTGGTTGCCAACAGCGGGTCGGTGCCATCTGTCCTGTCGATTTCTCGATCGGTCGGGTAGAAAGCACATTTTTTTGGTTGACCGATTGGCGATCAATATTGATTTTGATACTCTTGATGATTGACCCATGATTTTGACGGATGTCAAAGGATTTGGTGTCTCAAAAGTATGAATTTTGAAAAATTCGAGGAGTTGGACGCTTTGAATCGCGAAAAACAATGAAAAATAGGGTTTTTGGGGCCCACCCGGCGTTCCCGGGCCCCATGGTCGCCGGCGACCATGGGCCAGGGTCGTAGGGGTCTGCGACCCTGGGGTGGTTTTCCCCCTTTTTGTCCCTTTTTGTGTTCGTTTTTTATATTTTTTTATTCTTTTTTTTCTGTATTTTTTCTTGACATTTTTTATCGTTTATTGGCCTGATTCCCTGTGGAAAACTTGATGAGAATCCTTGCATTTCGGATTGCAAAGTTTCCAATTTTCCGAGAAAGCCGAAGACTTTGTTGCGCAGAGCTGCCGATTTTTCGTCAGAAGCTGAAACTGGGCCAAACGATGTCGGAATGACCTGAAATTTGGTGTGAAGACTCCTGAGCAATAAATAAGACCAACCATAGGCTTTTGTTTGAGTTTTGAAGCCGTTTGTGGTCCTATTGCCAGTAGACTTGTTTTTGTCGCGATGAAGATGTCGCGGCTTGATGTGCGGTCAATCGATGTCCGATTGACTTGAAATTTGACAGGGAACCTATTGGAGTCATTTTAAGATGATCCACAGGCTCTGTCTTGGAAACCATGGTCCCGGGGAGCTTTGCCGCCGAGAGGCCTGATTTGGCTTTCGAGCGTCAAAGTCTGGTCAAATGTTGTCGAAATGACCTGAAATTTGACGTGTAGCCCTTTGTAAGCATTTTGAAGCCGTCCATGTGCTCTATCTGATGAGTAATGGCCTCGGTGGTTCTCGCCGCCGAGAGGCTTGATTTAGTTGTTCAAGGGTTGATGTAGGGTCAAACGTTGTTAGTTTGACTCGGAACTTGACGTGGAGCCTTTTGGATGTATTTTGAGGCCATCCATCAGCTCTGATCGAAGATTTGGTGTCTCCGATGCTTTCGCCGCCAGGAGCTCTTGTTCAGCTATCGGAGAAGGAAGTTAGGCCAAATAATTTTGAAATGGTACGAAACTTCTTGTGTACTCCTCTGTTGGCTGTCTTGAAGGATCTTGTAGTTTTTTGTTTGATTCTGACAAGATTTGATTTTTGGAAGTCGCGTTGCCTATTTATGGCAGGTTGCGACTTCATGTAGCTTTTTGGATCTTGAAGAAGCAAAGTGACATTTTTGGTGTCAACAAATGCCCCCTCGAGGTGCAGCGACGAGTTGCTTAACTTTTGTTGTCGATGTGCCTCGAAGAGATTTTTGAAGGAGAGCTTGTGACTTAACCAAGAGTCTTTGAGCAGTCTTTCTTTTGGTATTTGTAGCCTTTTGAGCTTCCAGGGGAATTTTATGGTAGTGAAAGGGATCACGTACCATCTCGAGGTAAAGTTTTGAAGATGACATCAGGGATGTGGATTTGGGTTTTGACCTTGTGACCTAACAAGCTGTATGTGGCAGGTTAGGGGGTCGGGTTTGGTTTTGACCGTGTGACCCAACAAGCTGTATATGGAATGTTGGGGGGTCGATTTTGGTTTTGATCTTGTGACCTAACAGGCTGTATGTGGCAAGTTAGGGGATCAGGTTTTGGTTTTGGTTTTGGTCTTGTGACCTAACAAGCTGTATGTGGCAAGTTAGGGGACCAGGATTTGGTTTGGATTTTTGTGGAATGTCAATTTCAAGATTTTGGCTCAATTTGCTATATGAGGCTGGACGGTTTGATTTTTGGAAGCTCATGGGGCTTGGAATTCTTTTTTTGTATGGCCCAATCAACTCAAAAGAGGCATGGAACCATTTTTGTAAGCTCTTGGTAAGAGGGATTTCTTTTTTACTAAAAGCCCCAAATTTTTTTTTTATGCCTAGGTGGTCAAACCTGGCTCATATGGGCTAACCCATGGGACCTTAAGCTTTTGAAATGGCTTAGATCTCATATGGTGTCATTTTTGTAAAGAATATCTAGAAATATCTCCTTTGGATAGAGAATATCTAAGAATATCTTTACTTGGAGAGAATCTCTCATGTTCCCTTTATTTTGGGAGAGAATATCTCAAGATATCTTTCTTTGGGAGAGAATATCTCAAATCTCCTACCTTTTGGGATAAAATCTCTCATTGATTTCTTTTTGGGAGAGAACCCCTCAAGATATCTTTCTTTTGGAAAAGAATCTTTCTAATTTCTTTCTTTTGGTAGGGTTACTAATTAGTAACACTTACCTCTTTCTACTTTCCTTCTTTGGTTTGCTCTTTTCTATAAAAGCAAGGAGGAGGTTGGATCTTTTGCTCTAATTGCTTTCTTTTGCATCAATCCCAAGAGGGCTTCAAGACCAAGAGTTCTTCTTTTTCAAGATCTTCAAGACTTTTCTTCTTTTTCTCCATCAATGGCTTCAAGTAAGTTCCCTTTTTTTTGTTTCTTTCTTTTCTTTTTTTTTTCACGTGTTTCCCCCTTTTTATTTTTACACGTTTTTTTTTTCTTTTGTGGGCCGTACGGACAGATCCGTACGGCCACATGGCCTGTGGGCCAGTCCCCTTTTTTTTTGCTGATAGTTTTTTTTCTCTCTCCCTTTTTTTTTGAGAAAGTTTTCTTTTTCTTCTTTTCTTTCTCCTTTTTTTTTGAGAAAGTTTTCTTTTTCTTCTTCTTTTCTTTCTCCCTTTATTTTTGAGAAAGTTTTCTTGTTCTTCTTTCTTTCTTCCTTTTTTTTTAGAAAGTTTCTTTCTCTTCTTTTTTTGCTCATCTTGATAATGCTTTTTTTTTGGCAAACCAAGATGTTCATGCGTGAATTCTTTTGTAAATTGAATTTATAGCATGATGTGATAGCATACCTGAAAGTTTTTGCAAATTTTGGAATTTGGAGCTCGCAACGATGTTGAGCCCTTCCTGATTTTGCGGAGACTTTAAGGTTTCGGAAGTTAGGAGTTTCGGAGCTCGCAGCAATGTTGAGCCCATCTTCAAGCTTTCTATTTCTTTCAGGAAATTTCCTTTTTTCTTCGGAATTACCCCGGAGTTATGTCAAAATTTCGCCAGATTTTTTTTAGCGAAATTCTGTCATTTTGATGTTTGATCCTTTTCTTTTCCAACCTTTGCAGGTGGTTCCTCCAGAACGAATAAGGGTAAAGAGCCTGCTACAAGCGTACCTCGTCGATCTGCTAGATCTTCAAATTTGGCCGTTCAGCAGGCCTGGGAGAAGGTCCAGTATGTTGAGAGAAATCTGGAAGAGTGCGACTCCCTCAACAGAGATGAGATGAGGCAGCGACTGATCGCTCTCAAGGGAGAGGAATTTTATAAGATCATGGTAAGCAACCGTCCTTGGATGATGGACGATCAGAGGGTTTTGCCCAAGCCTACCTTCTTCTTTGGTGATGCAGTCCTTGATGACATAACATACCAGAGAAGATGTTTTCAGTTCTCTTTCACAGCAGATGGTGAGAATAAGACTGTTGCTACCCGGTCGACGTTTGATCGCACCGTCTCGATCATGAGCATTGCCCCCTCGTGTTCTAAGAGGGAAGATCCTCCAAGCTGGGTGAGAAGGACAAATGTAATCAAGACCGGGGTTTTTGTTGGCAGTTCTCCTGGATATGCGGAGAAGTCGCCTGCTGACATGGACATGTTGATGCCGGCCAGCGGCTACCAGGGCTCTGATTATCTGTTGGTCGATTTGGGACCGGTGGGCCTTGGCATTTTCAGCGGTGACGGCAGCAATTGGGTGAAGCCTTTTCGACTTCGTGGCCATTTCAGTGCTGACTCCGAGTGGAAGTCGTGGACTGATCGCGTCCTGCTGATTGGTGGCGCCGTTTTGAAGGAAGCTGGGATTTTTTATGCGGTCCGTGCCTTTAGGGAGACCGTGATCTTTTCCGACGAGGCCTTCATGGCTATGTTGGAGTCATTCCTTCCACAAACCAATACCTTCGTTGTGACGAATGGTGAGATTGGTTTCTCTTTGAAGGAGTTGAGCGCCATTACTAGATTGCCCATCCTTGGCAGACTCTATGAGGAGTTTATGCCTATCGACAGCGTCCTTGAGGAGCAATCTGAGGAGTTCAGGCTTCTATACTTTCAGCTCGTTGCCTTCTATGATTTCTTGAACGAGAAGGAGCGCTTGAAAGTTAGATCCAGCAGTTGGAAGAGTTTTAACTCTTCGTCTCCTAACTTCTTTGAAAGTGGGGAGCCTTCTGATAGCATGACCTGGGAAGACAGGGCTAAAGATTTGGGTTTGAAGAAGATTTTGGCTATGCAAGAAGAATTGAGAGATTTCTGTGCGAGTACAAACGCCATATGTCCTGACATTGTACTGTGGAGAGATCTCGTTGTTTACCTCACTTATTAGCTTGGTGATACCGTTTTTGCTGGAGGAGATGGAACACACATCAGGCCGCATTGTATTTTTTTGGCTTGTCAGATAGCGTTTGGAAAGTAGCTTGCTTTGGTGCCAGCTCTTTTCTCCTACTTGTGTACCAAACTGTAGGCTGCTGCATTCTTGGTTCGGTTTGGGCTTCCCATGAACAGGGTATTTTCAGCCCATATCTTCTATTCGTGGTTTGTATACCAGTGTCCTAGCTTCCACCGGCTGGGTGCTGCACAGGATGATGATCCTCTGATGATTTGACTGGCTAAGGGCAAAGCCGTGTCCGAATCACTTTTGTTTGCCCGCATGAGGATCTGACGGTTCAGGGACGTCAAGATGGGGCAGTCTTCAGTGAAGCTTTCTCCGGAGTTGCGGAAGAAGGCTTTTGACTTTGGCGCCTCCCGAGACTCTACCAGGGCAAGGTCAGGAAGGCATTACTCCTTGACAAATGCAGAGAAGGAGTGGCTTTTCAGCATACGTGTCGGCACGATGGTGTACCGCAAACATCTTTTCATCGACATCCAGCCGTATGTACCTTCTCGCTCTGCTCTGCAGTTAGGCTTTTCTCAAGGTGTTGTTGGAGCGCCTTCAAGCATGGTGAAGCACTTTGGAGGTTTACAGGATGGGGGAAACGCATGGGCTTTCTATTGTGCTGAAGACACTACTGCCATGATTTCTTATCCTTTGTTGTCGACTTCCCGGACTGCCGGCTTCACGAAGTGGTTCGCGGAGTGCTTTTTGGCATATCGGGGGTTTTCCAAGAAAGAGCTTGATGTGAAGCTGTCATCTGGAAAAGGCCTTGGAAAGTCGGATGGCGTCCGGCGAGAGGAAGTTTGGGCCTTCCTTTCTGGAGAGAAGCACAAGATCGGCTTTCTCGGTGACCAGGGCATCATTGGCTCTGAAGCTGTTCGAGAAATACCTGATGAGGCTTTAGAACAGCTAGAAGAGGAGGAAGCTGAGCTTGATGCTTGGATGCAAGCGGCATAGAGGCAAGCTTCCGCGGAGTCTACTGGCAAGAGTAAACTATCCATGTTGAGACCAAAAATGCCACTTTGCTTCTTCAAGATCCAAAAAGCTGCATGAAGTCGCAACCTGCCATAAATAGGCAATGATACTTCCAAAAAATCAAATATTGTCAGAATCAAACAAAAACTGCAAGATCCTTCAAAGACAGCCAAAAGAGGAGTATACAAGAAGTTTCGGGCCATTTCAAAATCATTTGGCCTAACTTCGCTTCTCTGACAGTTGAAAAGGAGCTCCTGGCGGCGAAAGCATCGGAGACACCAAATCTTCGATCAGAGTCGATGGATGGTCTCAAAATACATCCAAAAGACTCCAGACCAAGTTCGGAGTCAAACCGATAACGTTTGACCCTAATCAACCCTCGAACAGCTAAATCAAGCCTCTCGGCAGCGAGAACCACCAAGGCCATCACTCATCAGATAGAGCACATGGACGGCTTCAAAATGCTTACAAAGGGCTACACGTCAAATTTCAGGTCATTTCGACAACATTAGACCATACTTTGATGCTCGGAAGCCAAATCAGGCCTCTTGGTGGAAGCTCCCCAGGACCATCGTTTCCAAGACAGAGCCTTTGGATCATCTTAAAATGACTCCAATAGGTTCCTTGTCAAATTTCAAGTCAAGCGGACATCGGTTGACCGCACATCAAGCCGCGACAAAAACAAGTCTACTGGTGATAAGACTCTAAACGGCTTCAAAACTCAAACAAAAGCCTATGGTTGGTCTTATTTATTGCTCAGGAGGCTTCACCCCAAATTTCAGGTCATTCCGACATCGTTTGGCCCAGTTTCAGCTTCTGACAAAAAGTCGGTAGCTCTTCGCGACAAAGTCTTCGGCTTTCTCGGAAAATTGGAAACTTTGCAATCCAAAATGCAAGTGTTCTCATCAGGTTTTCTACAGGGAAATCAGGCCAATAAATGATAAAAAATATCAAGAAAAAATACAGAAGAAAAAAGAATCGAAAAACATAAAAAACGGACGCAAAACGGGACAAAAGGGGAAAAACCCCCCCAGGGTCGCAGACCCCTGCGACCCTAGCCCATGGTCGCCAGGAGGGCCCTAGAAACCCCATTTTTCATCGATTTTTCGCGATTCGAAGCGTCCGACTTCTGGGATTTTCCAAATTTCATACTTTTGAGACACCAAATCCTTTGACATCCGTCAAAATCACAGAGCAATAATCAAGAGTATCAAAATCAACATTGATCGCTAGCCGGTCAAACCAAAAAAAGTGTGCTTTCTACCCGACCGATCGAGAAATCGACAGGACAGATGGCACTGACCCGTTGTTGGCAACCAATACTTGAAGTTACATGGTCATCTGATGCCGATCTAGATGAAGATCCATCGTTGATCATTGCCAGAAGAATCCTAAAAGACGCGGTACGGCCCGCGACTCTTCAACTGCTCAGCGACCACTTAATGAGATTAATTGACTAGCTTTATTGCAGTTATTAATTCATTTCTTTGGACTGCCCAATCAGAAGCAAGCACCAGGGAGTTACAAGTCAATTGATTCATGGCATTTAACCCATGAAACTCCTCCCATCATGGCGATTAAAGGCGATTAAATGCCTCCAATCTCCTCTGGCCAATCAGAATTCAAGAAAAAGGAGTTACAAAATAAAGAATTCAATCTTGTAACTCCTCCCTTTATGTAGCTTTATGACAATTAAGGCTCATAAATCCTCCTAAATGACTACCTAAAAGCCTATAAATAGGAGAGCATTCCAAACAATTCAAGATCAGAAAAATCAAACAGAGATGCCTGATCAGAAAGAAGCACAGGAAATCCAGAGAAAGAAAGAGAGAAAACTCTGCTGAAGTCCTGCACTGGCCACTGCTACAAGGTGACAAATGTCCCTTGGGGGGTACCCCCCCCCAAGGTCCTTGCTTTCTCCTTCTGCCTCCAATGGTTTAGACGTGGCTTTTCAACCCGTCTACTTAGTTTTTTATTGGACATAGGACCTCCTTTTGGTCTTTGTCCTCTAAAAACCTGAGGTTATAGCCAAGCCAAGCGAATCAAGAGCATCCTCTGTTCTCATCTGCATGGATGATGGCGAAGTCCACATATGGCTTGCGACCGTCAATCTGAACGAGTCCCCCACAATCTCCTGAGAAGTTAGATCCTCATTTTCTTGCTTTTCATTGTAGTTTTTATTTTTCCAAAAGAGACAAAAATCACAACTCTTGTCTTTCATTATTGATAAGAATTGTAAGTCGGCTATAAACGCCAAAATAGGCTATAAACGCCAAAAATCGGCTATAAACGCCAAAATCGGCTATAAATGCCAAAAAAATCGCCTTTCACGGCAAATCAAGAAAAATATCTCTTTTCTTAAATATATGTGCAATGGAAAACTTGAAAGAAGTTGATTTCCTTTTTACTTGCGAAGGTCGATCTCCGGATCACCACTTGTAATTCCAAGTAAAATAGAAAATCTGGCACACCCACAAAAAAAAAAAATGTTGATGCATGCCTTTGCCCCCCGGTTACGAAAGGGTCGTACCCAACGGACTCCCACGTCCGCCGATCTCGGTAGAACCGAGCAGAAGCACTGTCCATCAAGCTGGCACACCCGGTGGGACTCGTTCAATTGAGAACACGATGCTAAAAAAATGAAATATTTGCATATCATATCTTTTGCTCTATGCTTATACTTCTTTTCTCGATTCGTTGGCTACTTTCTAATTGGTGGCCTATGTTGGATTCCGCATCTAAAAAAAATGAGATGAGATTTTTTGGAAATTTCTAATTCTTTGAATTTATTTCCACTCTTTCTCTTTTCAAAAAACAAAAAAAAAATCCGATTTTTCAGTTTGGATTCAAAATTGAGAAACCTTAATCCTTTCCTATCGTTTATCGTGCTTACAAAAATGTTGAGCCTGTTCGACTAAGGTTTTGGGCCATTGTTTCTCTTCGATGAGTTCATTAAAGATCTAAAAAAAAAAAAAAAAAAAACAAAAAATCAGATTTTTCAGTTTGGATTCAAAATTGAGAAACCTTGATCCTTTCCTATCGTTCATCGCGCTTACAGAAATGTTGAGCCCGTCGACTAAGGTTTTGGGCCATCGTTTCTCTTCGATGAGTTCATTAAAGATCTAAATATATATATATATATATAAATCAAAAACATTAAAGACATAGACCACGAAGGTTAAACCAACTGCGTTTTTTTATCACGGTTGATTCAAGAAAAGCCTTGTCCAGAGTGTGGAGACAGCTTGACTGTTCTAGGCAAGGGTCCTCCAAACGAGTTCATTAAGTAATCCTACCCTAATTACCTGGGGGCAATCTTATCAATCGAGATTTCATAAGACCGGGTTAGGAGGCCTATGTGTACTCTCTCGTCTTTTAAATAAAAAACTTTTAAAATAAAAATTTTTAAATTAAAAATTTTAAAATAAAAAGAAAAGATTTAAAAAAAAAAATCTTAAAAAAAAAAGGGTTTTAAAAAAAATCTTCAAAATCTTCAAAAAAAAAAAAAAGAACTTCCGTCATTTTTGGGTTCAGATTGGAGAAATTTTGGTCTCCTCCTTTTTGAGGACTGGTGCTCGCGGAAATCGTTGAGGCCGTGTTCAGATTGGAATGCCTTTTGCTCTCTTTGATGAACCCGATCTTAGCCTTTTAAAAAAAAAAAAGCTCGTCATTTTTGGATTCAGATCCGAGAAATTATGGCTCATTTCCTTCTGAGTACTGGTGCTCGTGGAAATCGCTGAGATCGTATTTGGATCGGAATACCATCTACTCTCTTTGATGAATCCAATCTTGACCTTTCAAAACAGAGAATCTCATCTCATGGATGCGGTCTCTAAACATTTGTGTCTAGCGGTACTAGTACGCCCTTTCAGGGTCTACTGTATTTGCAACCGGCACATTTGTAATTCCAACCTTATATTCTTCTTACCTCGAGCAAGCTCTGCTTCTCGATATGTTGGATTTAGGTTCACAATTGCTTCTAGCAGTCACTGGGATGCTCATTCTGGGCTTACCATACCTGCGATCAGAACAATTGTACCTGCATTTTGCCTTCTTCATATTGCTTGGGTCATCTCCCTCGAGCAATTTGAAAAGACAAAACCATAGAACTTCCCATTTATGATCATTATATTCTTGTGATTACTAATGGATGTGGTCTTGTTTCAGAAACTTTTCGAAAACTAACAATGGCAGCTTCACAAACCATTACTTTCGATGAGAACAAGCACCAACTCATGCTTCAACAGAAGTAAACCACGCTCACACCTACAAGCGCCCCATCAGCTGCCGAAGCGTCAACTCCCTCGGCAACTCTCCGAACTCCGGGTCGACCTCGACTCCCTGGACTATTGTCTTTGGGACGCTGGGACCATTCCCACTTTCCAAAGAACAAACTGGTCCTTCCAAGAAGCAGAAACTCGCCTCTCAACGTGTCACTACCGTGGCACCAAAGGAGAGCACCAGAAGGCCCGAAGCCCGTGGCACCCCCACGAAGCCTCGACCCGCAAACGACCAGGTCTATCCTAAGACTTAGTCCCTAAGACCTTCACCAAAACAAAGAAGGTCCCAAACATCTACCAAGCCAGCATACCTGGCCCCACTCAAAGAGAACCAATTCTACCCTCTTGCCTACATGAAAGAGGAGAGACCCATCTCCAACCTGACTCCCAAGTCAAACCAGCATGAGCCGGCTTGTTCTTACAAGCCCAAAATCAGATCATGCATCACAAAGCCTCTGCAAGCGCCTGCTAAGGCCTACAATCCCGCAGTTCGACCCTTCATCTCTACAGGGGCCAAACTCGAAAAATTCAAAGCTTCGCTGCAACAGGCGAAGGACCGGGTTCGCATCCTGTCTTTGCCCAGCTACAAAGGAGATAGGCTCGGCTGCTGCGCCCGAGGGAGCACATCCTTCGTTGTCAAAGCCCAGCCAGAGCTGACCGAAGCTCAAATTGCTCGTCGTATACGCCGCCGAGCGTCGTATCGACAAAAGAGACTAGAGAAGCAAAGGACCCAGCCTCCTACACTTCAAGTCTCTCCCAAATGGGTCGAAAAAGAAAGACCCAACCAAGTTGTTACCGTCCATATGGTTGGAAAAACCTGAACACGCCAAAAGTCAGCAACAAAAATCCATGTCCGACGTCCGATGACCCGCAGCGTCTCGAGGACAAGAAGACATTCAGAAGAATCCCCTGCTCCTTCAAGCAAAGGACGGCAGAGTGATCATTCCTCAAGCTCTTCATAAAAAAGAATGAGCCCCAGCTCAGTCACCAGGACAGTTTCTTCGTTCGAATCTCGAGGGATGAACGTCCTGGCTACAAATTCTGAGCCACCACCCCGCAATCCACCTCAAGATGATGCGATCACATGCATCCAGCAGTTGGAAGAAGGCCGGCAGAGGATTGAAACTCTGATGGAAAACCTTCTCCTCGCCTTCCAAAATCAGGCGAACAATGAACCTTCTCCGAATCATCAAGACGATGAGGTAATTGGAAAAGAAAATGAGTCACGCGCCCTTACCAAAAAGGACGTAGACAGTATCCTCGCCAAAGCAAAAGAAGAGGATATACTCAAGGAGCATGGGATCAAGCCACCATATCCCTTATGGATGGACTCGGTCCCGTTCCCTACAAAATTCAAGCATCCTACTCTCCAAACATATACAGGGAAAGGATCAGCCAGACAGCACGTCATCCACTTTAAGATCCTGACGGGAGCTATCGCGGATCAAGATGCACTCAAGATCCGCCTCTTTGCAAGTACCCTAAAAGGTATGGTCTTCGATTGGTACTCCACTCTGCCGGAGGACTCCATCCAAAATTGGGCCATGCTAGAGACACGCTTCCTGACTCACTTCAAAGGTAAGGATCATCCCGCTACTATGGCTCAGCTGTGCAGCCTAAAACAGGGGGAGAATGAGTCAACATATGACTTCATTCATAAGTGGAAAGCAATGGCATACAAATGCTCTGATGTATTGCCACAAGCGTCGCTAGTCGACATCTGCCGAAACAACATGAGAGCTAGAATCCGCTCCATGATCATCGGCAACAAATCAAAGAATCTGGGAGAACTCCTGGAAGCTTCCATGGAAGCTGAAACAGTGATTAAAGACCTCAACAGTCAGAAATCATCAAGAAAAGAGCCAACCGCCATTACAACCTCAAAATAAAAAAAAAATAGGTCCTCAATGTGCAAACCAAGTAAGCTCCTCAGCCACCAAAGAAAGTTGAAAACAAAGTTGCTGGTAAGAGACCTGAACTCTCTGATGCCTTCAAAGAACGAGTAGAAAAGAAATACCCGTTTGATGAAGATGTTGATGAAATCTTCGGGGCTCTTGTGGCAAACGGTAAGCTCACCTTGCCTGAACCCAAAAGACCGGGTGATGTTGGCAAAACCAACGATCCTTCGTACCGTCCATACCATCAGATGATCTCGCATCCTCTCAATCAATGCTTCGTTGTGAGGGAGAAAATAAACGAGATGTGGAAAAACGGAGTCATCACCTTTGACAAAAACTATGGGTCTGCCTCCGTCAACATGGTGACATGTGGACAAACATCAAAATCACCGAAGAAGAAGATTACTACTTCCTTCAAGGTGATAAACACAATCCAAGCGTCCGAGGAACTGGTTCCTTACCCGACACCAGACGGACAATCCATATGGGTACACCCCGATCTCCTGGAAGATGAAAACTGGGAGGTCGTGAAAACAAAGCCTACAGCTCAACAGCGAAGGCGGGCTAGGAAACATCTCCTCAAGCTCAAACGGCAAGAGAAGACCCAACCAAAATAAGAAGTCCAAGAAAAGGCAGAGGCTTCCTCTACCGCTTCACCGGAGGCAACAAAAACATCCTTTCCAGAGACTTCAAAGGGGTTAAGAAAATTCACTCTCAGTGATTTCATGCCACCTCAATTCAAAGAAGCCACGCAGGGGGCATCATACTTTTGCAATTCGGTAGTTGGATTCTCCATTGATGGATACGAGTCCAACGACACCGATGATGGATTCGAATCCAGCCACACCGACGAGTGGGAGGAGTGGGAGGAATCCCTTGAAACAGGATAATATCTCAACGATGAAGAATGTGTTCCTGAGACTCATCTTTTGCCAGTAATCTGGTATAACCCCCTACAGCCACAAGGATGCTGGTATGATGATGAAGAAGACCAAGAGGCTATACAAGAAAATGCTGCTGACCCAGCACCCCTCATTGCTCCAGTGGAAATCAACTATGTTGAGCCACAAAGAGTTGATGAAGAAGAAGATTTGGCTCCCATGCCTGATCTTGAAGAATATGCAAGGATCTTGCACCGTCTCGCTCTAGAACAAGAGCAAGACCGCGTCAACGAGCTTCCTCACAACCCAGAGCCTGAAGTCCATGAAGACCATCAGGAACATCCTCCTTTAACTCCTGAAAATGGAGAAAATTGCTGGATAGACGTGTTGACACCAAAAATGTCACTTTGCCTCTTCAAGATCAAAAGAGCTACATGAAGTCGCAACCTGCCATAAATAGGCAATGCTACTTCCAAAAATAAAATCTTGTCAGAATCAAACAAAAACTGCAAGATCCTTCAAGACAGCCAAAAGAGGAGTACACAAGAAGTTTCAGGCCATTTCAAAATCATTTGCCTAACTTCGCTTCTCCGACAGCCGAAAAGGAGCTCTCGGCGGCAAAAGCATCGGAGACACCAAATCTTTGATCAGAGCCGATGGATGGTCTCAAAATACTTCCAAAAGGCTCCACGTCAAATTCTAGGTCATTTCGACAACATTTGACCATAGTTTGACGCTCGGAAGCCAAATCAGGCCTCTCGGCGGCAAAGCCCTCCGGGACCATGGTTTCCAAGACAGAGCCTATGGATCATCTTAAAATGACTCCAATAGGTTCCCTGTCAAATTTCAAGTCAATCGGACATCGGTTGACCGCACATCAAACCGCGACATCTTCATCGCGACAAAAGCAAGTCTACTGGTGATAGGACCCCAAACGGCTTCAAAACTCAAACAAAAGCCTATGGTTGGTCTTATTTATTGCTCAGGAGGCTTCACACCAAATTTCAGGTCATTCCGACATCGTTTGACCCAGTTTCAGCTTCTGACGGAAAATCGGCCGCTCTGCGCGACAAAGTCTTCGGCTTTCTCAGGAAATTGAAAACTTTGCAAAATAAAATGCAAGGATTCTCATCAGGTTTCCTACAAAGAAATCAGGCCAATAAATGGTCAAAATGTCAAGGAAAAATACAGAAGAAAAAAGAATCGAAAAACAGCAAAAACGGACACAAAACGGGACAAAAAAGGGGGAAAACCCCCCAGGGTCGCAGGCCCCTGCGACCCTGGGCCAGGGTCGCCGGCGACCTTGGAGCCCGGGGTCGCCGAGAAGGCCTCGGAAACCCCGGTTTTCGCCATTTTTTCACGATTCGAAGTGCCCAGCCTCTGGTACTTTCCAAAATTCATGTTTTTGAGACACCAAATCCTCTGACATCCGTCCAAAACACGGGTCAGTCATCAAGAGTATCGAAAACAATATTGATCGCCACCCGGTCAACAAAAAAAAAGAGTGCTTTCTACCCGACCGATCGAGAAATCGACAGGATAGATGGCACCAACCCGCTGTTGCCAACAAACACCTGAAATTACATGGTCGTCTGATGTCGATCTATATGAAGATCCATCGATGATCATCGACAGAAGAATCCCAAAAGACGCGGCACGGCCCGCGACTCTTCAGCTGCTCGGCGACCACTTAATGCGATTAATTGACTAGCTTTATTACATTCATTAATCCATTTCTTTGGACGGACCAATCAGAAGCAAGCATCCGGGAGTTACAAGTCAAGAGATTCATGGCATTTAACCCATGAAACTCATCCCATCATGGCGATTAAAGGAGATTAAATGCCCTCAATCTCCTCCGGCCAATCAGAAGCCAAGAAAAAAGGAGTTACAAAATAAAGAATTCAATTCTGTAACTCCTCCCTTTATGTAGCTTTATGACAATCAAGGCTCATAAACCCTCCTAAATGGCTACCTAAAAGCCTATAAATAGGAGAGCTCTCCAAGAAGAAAGGACAGACAATGAATAACAGACAGAAGCATAGAAATTCAAAGAAGGAAAAGAGAGAAAACTCTGCGGAAGTTCTACACCGGCCACCGCTACAAGGTGGCAAAAGTCCCTTGGGGGGGTACCCCCCCAAGGTCCTTGCCTTCTCCTTCTGCTTCCAATGGCCTAGATGTGGCTTTTCAGCCCGTCTACTCGATTTTTTATTGGACATAGGACCTCCTTTTGGTCTTTGTTCTCTAAAAACCTGAGGTTATAGCCAAGCCAAGCGAATCAATAGCATCCTCTGTTCTCATCTGCATGGATGATGGCGAAGCCCACATATGGCTTGCGACCGTCAATCTAAACGAGTCCCCCACAATCTCCTAAGAAGTTAGATCCTCCTTTTCTTGCTTTTCATTGTAGTTTTTATTTTTTCAAAAGAGACAAAAATCACAACTCTTGTCTTTCATTATTGATAAGGATTGTAAATCGGCTATAAACGCAAAAATCGGCTATAAACGCCAAAAATCGGTTATAAACGCCAAAATCAGCTATAAATGCCAAAAAAATCGCCTTTCACGGCAAATCAAGAAAATGTCTCTTTTCTTAAATATATGTGCAATGGAAAACTTGAAAGAAGTTGATTTCCTTTTTACTTGCGAAGGTTGATCTCCGGATCACCACTTGCAATTCCAAGTAAAATAGAAAATCTGGCACACCCTAAAAAAAAAAGAAATGTTGATGCACGCCCCTGCCCCCCGGTTACGAAAGGGTCGGACCCGACGGACTCCCACGTCCGCCGACCTCGGTAAGAACTCGAGCATGGAGCGCGGTCCATCAAGCTGGTACACCCGGTGGGACTCGTTTATTTGAGAACACGATGCTAGAAATGAAATATTTGCATATCATATATTTTGCTCTATGCTTATATTTCTTTTCTCGATTCCTTGGCTACTTTATAATTGGTGGCCTATGTTGAATTCCGCATCTAAAAAAAAATGAGATGAGGTTTTTTGTTTGGAAATTTCTAATTTATTTCCACTCTTTCTCTTTTAAAAAAAAAAAAACGAAAAATTAGATTTTTCAGTTTGGATTCAAAATTGAGAAACTTTGATCCTCTCCCTTCTGGGCACTGGCGCTCACGGAAATCGCTGAGACCGTGTTCGGATTGGGGATTGGGCCATTGTTTCTCTTCGATGAGTTCATTAAAGATCTAAAATATATATATATATATAAAAAAAATATATATAAAAAAAATTTTTAGATTTCTCAATTTGGATTCAAAATTGAGAAACCTTGATCCGTTCCTATCGTTCATCGCGCTCGCAGAAATGTTGAGCCTGTTCGACTAAGGTTTTGGGCCATCGTTTCTCTTCGATGAGTTCATTAAAAATAAAAAAAATATATATATATATAAAACAAAAAAAAAAAAGATATAGACCACTAAGGTTAAACCAACTGTGTTCTTTGATCATGGTTGATTCAAAGAAAAGCCTTGTCCAGAGTGTGGAGACAGCTTGACTGTTCTAGGCAAGGGTCCTCCAAACGGGTTCATTAAGTAATCCTACCCTTACCTGGGGGCAATTCTATCAATCAAGATTTCATGAGACCGGGTTAGGAGGCCTATGTGTATCCTCTCGTCTTTTAAATAAATTAAAAATAATAATAATAATTTTTTTTTTAAAATAAAAATTTTAAAATAAAAAAAAAAAAAAAAATTTCAAAAAAAAAATTTCTTAAAATAAAAAATATATATATAAAAAAAAGATTTAAAAAAAAATCTTCAAAAAAAAAAAAAACTTCCGTCATTTTGGGTTTAGATTGGAGAAATCTTGGTCTTCTCCTTTCTGAGCACTGGCGCTCGCGGAAATCACTGAGCCCGTGTTCAGATTGGAGTGCCTTTTGCTCTCTTTGATGAACCCGATATTGGCCTTTCAAAAAAAAAAAAAACACTCGTCATTTTTAGATTCAGATCCGAGAAATTATGGTTCATTTCTTTCTGAGCACTGGCGCTCGCGGAAATCGCTGAGCCCGTGTTTAGATCGGAATACCATCTGCTCTCTTTGATGAATCTAATCTTGACCTTTCAAAACAGAGAATCTCATCTCATGGATGCGGTCTCAAAACATTTGTGTCTAGCGGTACTAGTACGCCCTTTCAGGGTCTACTGTATTGCGACCGGCACATCTGTAACTCCAACTTTATATTCTTCTTACCTCGAGCAAGCTTTGCTTCTCGATAAGTCGAATTTAAGTTCACAATTGCTTCTAGCAGTCACTGGGATGGCCATTCTGGGCTTACCATACCTGCGATCAGAACAATTGTACCCTCTATGGCGTTTTGCCTTCTTCATGTTGCTTGGGTCATCTTCCTCTAGCAATTTGAAAAGACGAAACCATAGAACTTCCCATTTATGATCATTATATTCTTGTGATTACTAATGAATGTGGTCTTGTTTCAGAAATTTTCGAAAACTAACAATGGCAGCTTCATTAACCATTACTTTCGATGAAAACAAGCACCAAATAATGCTTCAATAGAAGCAAACCACGCGCACTTACAAGCGCCCCATCAGCTGCCGAAGCGTCAACTCCCTCGGCAACTCTCTGAACTCCGGGTCGACCTCGACTCCCCGGACTATCGTCTTTGGGATGCTGGGACCATTCCCACTTCCTGAGGAACAAACTACTCCCTCCAAGAAGCAGAAACTCGCCTCTCAACGTGTCACTACCGTGACACCAAAGGCGAGCACCAGAAGGCCTGAAGCCCGTGGCAGCCCCACGAAGCCTCGACCTGCAAACAACCAGGTCTATCCCAAGACTTGGTCCCCAAGACCTTCACCAAAGCAAAGAAGGTCCCAAACATCCACTAAGCCAGCATTCCTGGCCCCACTCAAGGAGAACCAGTTCTACCCTCTTGCCTACATGAAAGAGGAGAAACCCATCTCCAACCTGACTTCCAAGTCATCCCAGCATGAGCCGGCTTGTTCCTACAAGCCCAAAATCAAGTCATGCATCACAAGGCCTCTGCAAGCACCTGCTAAGGCCTACAAACCTGCAGTTCGACCCTTAATCTCTACAGGGGCCGAACTTAAAAAATTCAAAGCTTCGCTGCAACAGGCGAAGGACAGGGTTCGCATCCTATCCTTGCCCAGCTACAAAGAAGACAGGCTCGGCTACTGCGCCCGAGAGAGCACATCCTTCATCGTCAAAGCCCAGCCAGAGTTAACTGAAGCTCAAATTGCTCGTCGTATACGCCGCCGCGCGTCATACCGGCAAAAGAGACTAGAGAAGCAAAGGACCCAGCCTCCTACACTCCAAGTCTCTCCCAAATGGGTCGAAAAAGAAAGACCCAACCAAGTTGCTGCCGTCCACATGGTTGGAAAAAACCAGAAGGCGCCAAAAATCAGCAACAAAAATCCATGTCCGACGTCCGATGACCCGCAGCGTCTCAAGGACAAGAAGACATTCAGAAGAATCCCCTGCTCCTTCAAACAAAGGACAGCAGAGTGATCCTTCCTCAAGCTCTTCTTCAAAAAGAATGAGCCCCAGCTCAGTCACCAGGACAGTTTCTTCGTTCGAATCACGAAGGATGAATGTCTTGGCTACAAATTCCGAGCCACCACCCCGCAATCCACCTCCAGAAGATGCGATCACCCGCATCCAGCGAGGTAAATGGAGAAGAAAATGAGTCACGCGCCCTTACCAAAAAGGACGTAGACAGTATGCTCGCCAAAGCAAAAGAAGAGGATATACTCAAGGAGCATGGGATCAAGCCACCATATCCCTTATGGATGGACTCGGTCCCGTTCCCCACCAAATTCAAACATCCTACTCTCCAAACATATGCGGGGAAAGGATCAGCCAGACAGTACGTCATCCACTTCAAGATCCTGACGGGAGCTATCGCGGATCAAGATGCACTCAAGATCCGCCTCTTTGCAAGTACCCTAAAAGGTACGGCCATCGATTGGTACTCCACTCTGCCGGAGGACTCAATCCAAAACTGGGTCATGCTAGAGACACGCTTCCTGACTCACTTCAAAGGTGAGGATCATCCCGCTACTATGGCTCAGCTGTGCAGCCTAAAATAGGGGGAGAATGAATCAACATATGACTTCATTCACAAGTGGAAAGCAATGGCATACAAATGCTCTGATGTATTGCCACAAGCGTCGCTAGTCGACATTTGCCGAAACAACATGAGAGCCAGAATCCACTCCATGATCATCGGCAACAAATCAAAAAACCTGGGAGAACTCCTAGAAGCTTCCATGGAAGCTGAAACGGTGATTAAAGACCTCAACAGTCATAAATCATCAAGAAAAGAGCCGACCGCCATTGCAACCTCTAAACTAAAGAAAAAAGAGGTCCTCAATGTGCAGACCAAGTCAGCTCCTCAGCCACCAAAGAAAGCTGAAAATAAAGTTGCTGGTAAGAGACCTGAACTCTCAGATGCCTTCAAAGAACGAGTAGAGAAGAAATACCCGTTTGATGAAGACGTTGATGAAATCTTCGGGGCTCTTGTGGCAAACGGCAAGCTCACCTTGCCTGAACCAAAAAGACCGGGTGATGTTGGCAAAACCAACGATCCTCGGTACTGTCCATACCACCAGATGATCTCGCATCCTCTCAATCAATGCTTCGTTGTGAGGGAGAAAATAAATGAGATGTGGAAAAACAGAGTCATCACCTTTGACAAAAACTATGGGTCTGCCTCCGTCAACATGGTGACATGTGGACAAACATCAAAATCACCGAAGAAAAAGATCACTACTTCCTTCAAGGTGATAAACTCAATCCAAGCGTCCGAGGAACTGGTTCCTTACCCGACACCAGACGGACAACCCATATGGGTACACCCCGATCTCCTGGAAGATGAAAACTGGGAGGTCGTGAAAACAAAGCCTACAGCTCAACAGCGAAGGCAGGCTAGGAAACATCTCCTCAAGCTCAAACGGCAAGAGAAGACCCAACCAAAATAAGAAGTCCAAGAAAAGGCAGAGGCTTCCTCTACCGCTTCACCGGAGGCAACAAAAACATCCTTTCCAGAGACTTCAAAGGGGTTAAGAAAATTCACTCTCAGTGATTTCATGCCACCTCAATTCAAAGAAGCCACGCAGGGGGCATCATACTTTTGCAATTCGGTAGTTGGATTCTCCATTGATGGATACGAGTCCAGCGACACCGATGATGGATTCAAATCCAACTACACAGATGAGTGGGAGGAGTCCCTTGAAACAGGAGAATATCTCTCCGATGAAGAATGGGTTCCTGAGTCTCATCTTATGCCAGTAATCTGGTATAACCCCTACAGCCACAAGGATCATGGTCTGATGATGAAGAAGACCAAGAAGCTGTACAAGAAAATGCTGCTGACCCAGTACCTCTCATTACTCCAGTGGAAATCAACCATGTTGAGCCACAAAGAGTTGATGAAGAAGAAGATCCGGCTCCCATGCCTGATCTTGAAGAATATGCAAGGATCTTGCAGTGACTCGCTCTAGAACAAGAGCAAGAACGCGTCAACGAGCCTCCTCGCTATCCAGAGCCTGAAGTCCCTGAAGACCACCAGGTACATCCTCCCTTAACTCCTGAAAATGGAGAAAATTGCTAGATAGACGATCCTCTTACATCCGAGTATGAGTCTGACTCCGATCAGGCTACGTCTCCCGTCAGAGCTTCCTGTAATGTGATAATTCGGGACTATAGCTCTTCCGAAGCATCGTCTGATGAGAGCACTTACACTCCGTCGACGCCTAGCAATGTATCTTCTGGAGCCACCTCGTCTCACGTGACTTTCACTGAGATGACACCCTCTCAGGTTTCTTCTCCTGAGACTGTGACTTCAAAGTTCACACCCTTCCTGACTGAAGAATTCCCAGCTATTGATGCTTGGGACGATGAATTAGTCAACGAAGAAGAAAGATTGCTGGATGCTGTTCAGGACTTGTTCCCGGAAAATGCTCCATGCAACACAATCACTGAGGATGGTAACTCTGCTGCTGATACATCCTCAGCAAATGAAAGACGACAGCCTCTTGATCCTGAAGACAATCTTCCAAACGAAGACCCTTCTCAAGAAGCTCTCGAAGCTGGTAGAGGCACCCGCTCTGGCCGGGACTACCATAAAAATTACAATCAATCTTCCTTTACATATGTAAAGCCTTCGGGAAAAGATGTTGTAAGCACCCCTAGTGGCAACAATGATGAACATGCAGGCCCTAAGGAGGCTTTCAGGTATGACTTGATTGAACACTTCAAGCACATACCTGCACGTCTGCACATCCTAGATTTGTTGCGAATGTCTCCGCACACTCGTGATAATCTCATTTCAGAAATACAAAAGCTGAATGAGGATGTCGACAAACATGCCGCGCAAGTCCTCCAAATTGAAATGGATTACCGGGTCAAAAACCCAGAAGCTTCCTCAAAGGGAGAAAAGAAGAAAACTGAGGGATCATGCATGGAATGCCTCTCGGTTAAAAAAGCAGCCAGTGCAACCATCGCCTTCACAAAGGACGACCTCCTACTTGGAGAAACAAGGCATAACCGACCCCTGTACTTCACAGGGTACATCAAGGAAATGCCTATGCACAGAGTTCAGATCGACCCAGGTTCTGCACTCAACCTCATCTCCACATCGGCTCTTGAAGAGTTGGGCATCCCACCCAGCAAACTGAGCCACACATCTATATCTATCTTTGGATACGATGGGAGTACTCAAAGGCCTATCGGCAAAATCAGGTTCAAGTTGCAGATCGGTGATCTTATTTCTGAGGTCACAGTGTATGCAATAAAAACCCCTTCATGCTACAACATCCTTCTCGGACGCCCTTGCATCCACGAGAATGGTGTTGTCCCTTCAACTCTACATCAATGCATCAAGTTTGTTGGCGACGACGGCATGATACATCGAGTCTTTGCGGACAGAAAACCCTTCAAAGGTAAAGAAGTCCACTTCGCAGACTCACAGATGTATGAAGGTGAAAAAGAAGAAGAGGAGAAGCACACAGCAGCCTTTGCCGAAAATCTCCAGAAAGATAAAGGCAAAACTCCTCAACAATCACCGGAAGAAAACAAACCATCCGGTAAATCTGAAGAGAGCATTCAAACTCCCTTCATCATCTCCCTCAAACCTTCAAAGTCTTTGGTCATCACAACTAAAGTGAAGAAGGCAAAGCAAAAGCCTGGGGGCAAATTTGTTGTCTCTTTCGTGTCTATCATGCAAGACACGGACTCGGATTCAGCAAGTTCAGCCTGCTCTCACTCCAATGGAGATAATTTCTGACATAAAAGATCCTACGTCAGCTTCCTTCGTTGTTCCAGCAACTTCAGCAAAGGAAAAGCCGATCTTCTTCCATAGATCGGATGCTTCTTCATCAAACTCCATGCTTGAACCTTTCCAAAATAAAGGTATGCCTCAACTATCCTTATACAGTTCTGTGGCATAAGCTATTATGAAGAAAATGGGCTATGACGCTCAAAACCCAGTCGGTTTGGGAGAAGGACGCGGTATTCTCACGCCATTGGGGCCCGTCTTGACCAAAAGCCAGCTGGAAGATTGGAGACTCTACGGCTATGTAGAAAAGTATTCACACGGGTTAGGGTATGATCCTAACACTCCCTTGAGACAGTTGACACAAAGGCTTAAAAGTCAATATACTGACCAAGCCTCAACTTCTCAAGTCCATGAAGACATCGATCTCCCTGGATATCTCTTTGATGAGTCACCTAACAAAGATCCAAGAAGCTCGTCCAATTGGCACGATTTCTTCGAAAATGAAGAGGAGTTGTCCGATGGCACAGACGTGTGGTCTTCTGACCCAGAAGAACCCTCATCTCCAAAAGAAGTAGCCTACTTCGACCCGGTTTCAACAGGCGATTGGGATCATCTGATAGCAAGCCTTGGGAAACTTACCAATCAAGAAGACCCGTGGAAAGGAACAAAGCCTTGGTCTGGAAATGCCCTTGAAACCCCAAAAGGTTTCGTTGAGCTGGAAGCCTCCGAAAATATTGTGGAGGAACCACCTTCAAACCTTCCAACAGAAGATCCTATTCAAAAGATAGACTTGGGAACACCAGATAACCCACGTCCTGTATTCATAAGCAAGAATATAAAGGATGATGAGTTACCCGAGTATATCGCCTTTCTTCGTGAGTTCGTTGATTGCTTTGCATGGTCTTACGCTGAAATGCCCGGCTTAGACCCCAAAATAGCGGTTCACAAACTCAATCTTCAAGAAGACATCAAGCCTGTCAAGCAAGGCCAAAGAAGATTCCGTCCGGATGTGATGGATAAAATTGAACAAGAAGTTCAAAAACTCAAAAGCGTCGGCTTCATTCGTGAGGAACAACATCCTGAATGGTTGGCCAACATCGTCCCCGTGACAAAGAAAAATGGGCAGATCAGGGTCTGTATTGACTATAGAGACCTGAACGGCGCATGCCCTAAAGATGAATTTCTGCTCCCCATACCAGAGGTAATGATCGATAATACCTGTGGATTCGAGCGAATGACATTCATGGATGGTTTCTCTGGCTACAATCAGATAAAGATGCATCCTGAAGATGAAAAACATACATCTTTTCGGACCCCATTTGGCATGTATTGCTACACTATCATGCCATTTGGTCTGAAAAATGCTGGTGCCACATATCAGAGGGCTATGATGAAGATATTCCAAGATATGCAGCACAAGACGGTCGAAGTTACGTTGATGACCTCGCCGTCAAAAGCAAAAGAAAAGAAGATCATCTCGAAGACCTTCGAGAAGTCTTCCTCCGGCTTCGCAAACACAAACTGTGAATGAATCCTTTGAAATGCTTCTTCGGCGTCTCGTCGGGTAAGTTCCTCGGATTCTTAGTTCGGAAAGCTGGAATAGAGCTTGACCCCATAAAAGTCAAAGCCATTCTAGAAATGCCCTCTCCAAGAACCTTGAGAGAACTCAAAGGGCTTCAAGGGAGATTAGCCTACATCAGACGGTTCATCTCCAATCTTTCGGGGAAATGCAGTCCATTCTCCCGATTGATGAAAAAGGGTGTAAACTTTGTCTGGGATGCTGATTGTGAAGCTGCTTTCCAAGACATCAAGTCATACCTGACAAAACCCCCAGTGTTAGCTGCTCCTACCACTGGAAAACCATTCATCTTGTACACAAGAGCCCTTGATCACTCTTTGGGAGCTCTGCTTGAGCAAGAAAATGATCAAAGAAAAGAAGCTGCTCTATATTACCTCAGCCGCATGCTAGTAGGTGCAGAGCATCGCTACTCTCCAGTCGAAAAAGAATGCCTTGCAGTGATGTTCGCCGTACAAAAGCTGCGTCACTACTTGTTTTCCAACACAGTCTACCTGGTCTCGAGGGTCAACCTCTTGAAGGTCCTTGTCACAAAGGCAGGTTCTCTCAATGCTCGACTGGCAAAATGGTCCATCCTTCTGTCACAATTTGATATTAGGTATGTACCACAAAAAGCGATCAAAGGGCAAGCTCTAGCGGACTTCCTCACAGAGCATCCATTGCCTAAAGACTCTCCACTCAGAGATGATCTCCCAGACGAACCAGTCTACAATGTGGAGACTTTCTCACAAAGTGCCTCCTGGGACATGTACTTTGACGGTGCAACCAGGACAAACGAAAAAAGACAGCTGATCTCGGGAGTTGGCATCCTCTTTGTTAGCCCGACAAATACATGATTCCACACGCTTTCTCGCTACTGGAACCATGCACAAACAATGTAGCTGAATATCAAGCTCTGATCTTTAGGATTGGAACTCGCCATCGAATCCGGTATCACCATGCTGGAAGTCTTTGGAGACTCTCAACTGATCGTCAACCAGATGAATCAGAAATTTGAAGTCAGGAAGCCAGATTTGCTGCCTTACTACAACAAGGCACAATCACTTCTGCAAAAGTTTGACATCTGTCACATCACCCACATTCGTAGAGGTGAAAACATACGTGCAGATGCCCTAGCTGGACTTGCCGCATCCATGGCAATCCAGGAAGGGGAAAACATGCAAATCACAGTGTGCGAAAGAAGAATCCTTCCTCCTCTTAACACGCACCAAGCAGTTGCTGAATGCCACTAGGTGGTTGGAAGTAGGATTTCAATCCTTCAAACTTCAATCGGCGACTGGAGGGATCCGTTCATTGATTACATTATGTTCGGAATCCTACCTGAAGATCCAAAAGAACGGGTAAGCACCCAAAGGCGAACCCCAAGCTTTCACTTGGATATTCCTTCAAAAATCCTTTACAGGAAATCCTTCAACGGAGTACTTCTACGCTGCTTGTCACAACAAGAGGCTGAAGAAACACTCAAAGAAGTTCATGCTGGTCTTTGCGGAGCTCATCAGGCTGGACCTAAGCTCTATGATCAGATAAAAAGGTTAGGATATTACTGGCCTACCATGGTAGCTGACGCAATGCAATTTGCTAAGCGCTGCCAACAATGCCAAGTTCATGGAGATTACATTCACAGGCCTCCAGAATGGCTGCATCCTACAGCGATCTCATGGCCTTTCGAAGCCTGGGGTATGGACATCATAGGCCCTATTTCTCCCCCTTCGAGCAAAGGTCATCGCTTCATCTTCGCCGCTACAGATTATTTCTCCAAGTGGTCAGAAGCATTTGCGTTTAACGAAATGAAGACCTCATTAGTCCTTCAATTCCTGCGCACCAACATCATTTGTCGTTTCGGCATACCCAAAAGATTCGTCCATGATAACGGACCACAGTTCCGGGATCATCGATTCTACAGGTTCTGCGACAAATACAAAATCCAAAGTTGTCATTCGACTCCATACAATCCGGCAGCAAACGGGTTAGCAGAAGCTTTCAACAAGACACTCTGCAAAATCCTCAAAAAAATGGTCTCTAGTCACAAAAGAGACTGGAGCGATAAAATGTCTGAAGCTTTGTGGGCCTATCGAACCACCGTTCGAGGACCAACCCATAGCACACCATTCTCTTTGGTCTATGGATGCGAAGCTGTCGTACCCTTGGAAGTACATATTCCTTCCTTGAGGGTATCCTTGCAAAATGACATGACTCAAGAAAGCAATGTCAAATTGCGACTCCATGAGCTGGACAATCTCGATGAGAGATGGCTCGCAGCTCAACAAAGCATTGAACTTTACCAAGCACGCATGGCAGGATCTTTCGATAAAAAGGTCAGGCAACGCGCCTACAAAAAGAGTGACTTGGTTCTTGCGGTAAAAAGACCAATGGTCTTCGCTCACAAGTCCAAAGGCAAATTTGAGCCGAAATGGGAGGGACCCTACGTCATCGACAAGGTTTTCTTTAACGGCGCATACGCACTCCTAAACATGGAAGGCGACAGATGTATGCTGCCCATCAACGGCAAATTCTTAAAGCGGTACTACCCTTGAAGACTTACCCAACTGGGTAAGAGCAATGCCTGTACGGCCAAAGCCTATTTCTAGGTACACGCTCGCTAAATCCACTCTTTTTTAGAATTTTCATGTCAAATATTGAAATTTCTAGAAATTTAAACAATGCTTACTTCCATCGTTTCATTGTTCAAAAAAAATCCAAGTGTAGGAACCTTTCCCTAACTTGACCAAAATTTTCAACCCTTGAACCCAAAATTCATGGTTTGAAACAAAATCTGGATTCAGGGATTTCCACCCTAGTCCACCCAGCCTTTTACCGCCAAAATGGTTTTAGGTCAAAACTTATGACCCTCGTGTCTTTAAACAAAAAAAAATGGTTTTTCAAAAAACCGCGAGGAAGCGATGCTTAGTCGATACTCGCACAAATCAGAAGCATATGAACCATGTTCGACACTTCCAAAATCGCAGGAAAGTGACATTTCGTCGATACTTGCAAAATCCAAAACTGTGGAGACGCAACATTTCAGTTGATATCCACAACCCAAATTTCAAAGGTTCGAAAAAACCTAAAAAAAACCATGGAGACGCAACATTTCAGTTGATATCCATAACCCAAAGGTTCGAGAAAACCACAAATTTCAAAATCGTGGGAGAAACGACATCAAGTCAGTACCCGCAAAACCAAAATGTTTGAAAAGCAAGGATGCGACATTCCATCGATACTTTGCACCCAAATCCGCGAGGATGCGACATTCCATCGATACTCGCAACCGAATGAGCAAGGATGCGACATTCCATCGATACTTGCAAGAACATTCAGCAGGGAGGCGACTTTTAGTCGATACTTGCATTTTTTGAATACCAAACCGGCTATCAATGCCACCAAAACAGGCTATAAATGCCACAAACCGGCTATAAATGCCATCAAAACAGGCTATAAATGCCACAAACCAGCTATAAATGCCATCAAAACAGGTTATAAATGCCACAAACCGGCTATAAATGCCATCAAAACAGGCTCTAAATGCCACAAACCGGCTATCAATGCCACCAAAACAAAACCGGCTATCAATGCCACAAACAAAAAACTTGGATTTAAAAAAAAACCCGGCTATCAATGCCACAAATCGGCTATCAATGCCACCAAAACCGGCTATCAATGCCAAAAATCGACTTCCATGCCACAAGCAAAAATCTGGCTTCCATGCCAAAACAATCATTTGACAAAAGATTTTCACAAAATGACAAGCTTTTGATCAAATGCCATTTAGCAATTACTTTTATCACAAAAAGATTCAAGTGAGCGTAGGGATAACAAAAAAAAGAGAAGTACCAAAAATACATGTGGTACCAAAAAAAATGAAAGTGTTCATAAGCACTAAAAAAAAGTACCAAAAAAATACAAGTGGTACCAAAAAAGAGAGAAGGATGGTTTCTGTAAAAAAAAATATATATACAGGAGCTCAATCAAAAATGGTCTCCAGCCAAGAGTTCAGCTCCTCAAGCAAACTTTTAGCCTCAGCCGTCAAGGATTCCAAGGCACGCTTGTTCAGGAACCTGCCATGAGATGCTGGGGTGGGCTGTAACCCTTCTTTCGCACTAGGAAGCTTCCCCCGAGCGGATTTCCATTGTTTGTTCTCATCAGACTTCCTTTTGAGAACTCGATTGGTATCCGCAACCCGGTGCATCAGAGCAGTCTCCCTTTCACGAGCCTCTGTTATTTCAGTCCACTTGGCAGCGACTTGTGCCTGCAATTGCTCAAGACGTTTCCTGGCCTCATCGACCTCCCTATCATGGATGTTAAGGTCATGTGTCGGCCCAATGATGGTTAGCTCTTCTAAGTTCTTCTCTCGAACTGCCTGCTTCCTACTTTCTGTAGCCTTATCCAGGTTAGATTGAGCCTTATCCGCAGGGTCCAAGAACATCTCCTTGAAGAACTGATCGTCAGGAAAACCCATGGTCTCAAACCACTTGTCACCCAGCTGAATGATCCTATCAACGATCGTCCTGGCACTTGTGACATCCAGACCAGCTTCTTCGGCATCACCGAGAATCTCACGCACATGCTGGATCATCCCGAATCCGGCATCTAAGTGCCCAGAAAGCAGAGTCTCAATCCAAGAGCTCAGAACCCGCACCACCACCTTCTTCGCAAAAAAGAAGAGATGGCCTAGCTGAAGATTCGCCCAACTCCGGTTGGTCGGCTGCTCATGTCATCATCTGTTGAAAGAATAACAAAAGAACTCTTTCCAGTTGAAGCTGCTCCTGCTCGGGAAGGAATCTCAGCACGAGGAATCTCCTCAACATTGTCAGAACTGGTCCTAGGAGTCTCTACCTCTGGCATCCCTTGCTCTGGAAGCGACGGATCCTCCTCTGTCACTTCAAAACCTGCCAAAAGAAACACAAAAAGGTATGAATATAATCCTGTTTGAAAATCATTATCAGGGTTATAACTACAAAATACCTTCTTCGACGACTGGCGGAACACTTTCTTCCTCCATGAACTCATCGGAAGCATCATCAACATTTGCGTCCATCGATGGTTCAAAGTCATCGGAATCCTGTGGCAAGTCAGCTGGCAAGAAAAATGTTAGCAAACCGAGTCACAGACACAAAAAAAAAAAAAAAAAGTCGTACCAATTGGAGATTCTGGATTCACTCCAGAGTCCCTCGGTTCTTCTTCAGGTGCCTCGACAGGATCCGTCACCACCTCATCGGTTGGGACCTCAGGCATCACCAAGTCTTCATCTGCTAAAAAAAAAAAAGAAAAGAAAAGCAGAAACAAGAAGCAAATCAGAACATGGAAAAATCCCATGAAAACAAATGAAAAGAGAAAAAGGGAAGAATCATACCTTCACCAACGGTCT
Organism: Litsea cubeba; assembly: GCA_012931725.1. Taxonomy (NCBI): domain Eukaryota; kingdom Viridiplantae; phylum Streptophyta; class Magnoliopsida; order Laurales; family Lauraceae; genus Litsea; species Litsea cubeba. The sequence goes on along the minus strand of CM022946.1, from coordinate 42,576,188 downwards.
CTTCTTCTCGGCTTCTCTTCTCTGGAGGCTCGTCAGCATCCACTGGCACATCCTCATTGATAGTAAGAGGAACTTCCAAGTCAGGAGAGTCCTCATGCTGCCCCTTGCTGCGATGATGACTCCTCCCCCTCTTACCCCGGCGGGCTCGCTTCTTAGAGGAACCTGCCCCGCTGTCAGAGTCAGGTTTCCCACTTGACTCCTCACTGGATGGTCTACTCTTGCCAGTAGACTCCACGGAAGCTTGCCTCTGTGCCGCTTGCATCCAAGTGCCAAGTTCGGCTTCCTCCTGTTCTAGCTGCTCTAAAGCCTCATCAGGTATTTCTCGAACAGCTTCAGAACCAATGACGCCCTGGTCAACGAGAAAGCCTATCTTGTGCTTCTCTCCAGAAAGGAAGGCCCAAACTTCCTCTCGCCGGACGCCATCCGACTTTCCAAGGCCCTTTCCAGATGCCAGCTTCACATCAAGCTCCTTCTTGGAAAGCCCCCGATATGCCGAAAAGCTCTCCGCGAACCACTTCGCAAAGCCGGCAGTCCGGGAAGTCAGCAACACAGGATAAGAAATCATGGCTGTAGTGTCTTCAGCACTATAGAAAGCCCATGCATTTCTCCCGTCCTGTAAGCCTCCAAAGCGCTACACCATGCTTGAAGGCGCTCCAACAATGCCTTGAGAAAAGCCCAGCTGCAAAGCAAAGCGAGAGGGTACATACGGCTGGATGTCGACGAAAAAGATGTCTACGGTACACCATCGTGCCGACACGTATGCTGAAAAGCCACTCTCTCTCTGCATTCGTCAAGGAATAATGCCTTCCCGACCGCGCCCTGGTAGAGTCTCGGGAGGCACCAAAATCAAAAGCCTTCTTCCGCAACTCCGGAGAAAGCTTCACTGAAGACTGCCCCATCTCGACGTCCCTGAACCGTCGGATCCTCATGCGGGCAAACAAAAGTGATTCGGACACGGCTTTGCCCTTAGCCAGTCGAATCATCAGAGGATTATCATCCTGTGCAGCACCCCGCCGGTGGAAGCCAGGACAGTGGTACACGTACCACGAATAAAAGATATGGGCTGAAAATACCCTATTCATAGGAAGCCCAAGCCGAACCAAAAAAGCAGCAGCCTGCAGTTCGGTACATAGGTAGGAGTAAAGAGCTGGCACCAAAGCAAGCTGCTCTCCAAACGCCATCTGACAAGCTGGAAAAATACAATGCGGCCTGATGTGCGTTCCATCTCCTCCAGCAAAAATAGCCTCACCAAGCCAATAAGTGAGGTAAATAGCGATATCTCTCCGCAGTGTAATGTCAGGACATATGGCGTTTGTACTGGCACAGAAATCTCTCAACTCTTCTTGCATGGCCAAAATCTTCTTTGAACTTGGATCCTGAGCTCCGGCTTCTTGGGTCACACCATCAGAAGACTCCCTACTATCAAAAAATTTGGGGAACGAAGAGCTAGAACTCTTCCAACTACTGGATCTAACTTTCAAACCCCCCTTCTCCTTCAAAAAATCATAGAAGGCGACAAGCTGAAAGTATAGAAGCCTGAACTCCTCAGACTGCCCCTCAAGGACGCTGTCAATCGGCATAAACTCCTCATAGAGTTTTCCAAGGATAGGCAATCCAGTAATGGCGCTCAGCTCCTTCAAAGAGAAACCAATCTCACCATTCGTCACATCGAAGGTATTGGTTTGGGGGAGGAATGACTCCAGCATAGCCATGAAGGCCTCGTTGGAAAAGATCACGGTCTCCCTAAAGGCGCGGACCGCATCAAAAATCCCGGCTTCCTTCAAAACGGCGCCACCAATCAGCAGGACGCGATCAGTCCACGACTTTCACTCGGAGTCAGCATTGAAACGGCCTCGAAGTCGAAAAGGCTTGATCCAATTGCTGCCGTCACCGCTGAAAATACCAAGGCCCACCGGTCTCAAATCGACCGACGGATAATCAGAGCCCTGGTAGCCGCTGGATGGCATCAACAGGTCCATATCAACAGGCGACCTCTCCGTATATCCAGGAGAACCGCCAACAAAAACCTCGGTCTTGATTACATTTGTCCTTCTCACCCAGCTTGGAGGATCTTCCCTCTTAGGGCACGTGGGGGCAAGGCTCAGAATCGAGACGGTGCGATCAAACGTCGACCGGGTAACAACAGTCTTCTTCTCACCATCTGCTGTGAAAGAGAACTGAAAACATCTCCTCTGGTATGTCATGTCATCAGGGACTGCATCACCAAAGAAGAAGGTAGGCTTGGGCAAAACGCTCTGATCTTCCATCACCCATGGACGACTGCTTACCATGATCTTATAGAATTCCTCTCCCTTGAGAGCGATCAGTCGCTGCCTCATCTCATCGCTATTGAGGGAGTCGCACTCTTCCAGATTTCTCTCAACATACTGGACCTTCTCAAAAGCCTGCTGAACGGCCGGATTAGAAGATCTAGAAGATCGACGAGGTACGCTTGTAGCAGGCTCTTTACCCTTGTTCGTTCTGGAGGAACCACCTGAAAAGGATGGAAAAGAAAAAGATCAAACATCGAAATGACAGAATCTCGCTAAAAAAAAAATCTGGCGAAATGTTGACATGATGACGGGGCAATTCCGAAGAAAAGGAACTATCCCGAAAGAAATAAGAAAGCTTGAAGATGGGCTCAACATCGCTGCGAGCTCCGAAACTCCAAACTTTCGAAACCTCAAAGTCCCCGCAAAATCAGGAAGGGCTCAACATCGCTGCGAGCTCCAAATTCCCAAAATTGTGAAAACTTTCAGGTATGCTATCACATCATGCTACAAATTTAATTTACAATTGAATGCATGCATGAACATCTAGGTTTGCCAAAAAAAAAGGGGGCATTATCATGATGAGCAAAAAAAAAAAAAAAGAAAAGAAACTTTCTCAAAAAAAAAAGGAGGGGAAAGAAAACAAAAAAAAAAGAAAAAAAGGAAAAAAGGGGCTGGCCCACAGGCCGTGGCCCACTGGCCACGTGGCCGTACGGCCAGATCCGTACGGATCTGTCCGTACGGCCCACAAAAAAAAAAAAAAAAAAAAACAACATGAAAAAAAAAGAAAGAAGGAAAGAAAAGAAAAAACGTGTGAAAAAAAAGGGAAAACACGTGAAAAAAAAAAAGAAAAGAAAAGAAAGAAACAAAAAAAAAAGAAAGAAGAACTTTTCATCCTACAATGGAGTTTTCTTGAAAAAGGGAACTTACTTGAAGCCATTGACGGAGAAGAAGAAGAAAAGTCTTGAAGATCTTGAAGAAGAAGAACTCTTGGTCCTGAAGCCCTCTTGAGATTATTGCAAAAGAAAGTAATAAGAGCAAGAGATCCAACCTCCTCCTTGCTTTTATAGAGGAGAGCAAACCAAAGAAAGAAAGAAGAAAAAGGTAAGTGTTACTAATTAGTAACCTAACCAAAAGAAAGAGATTAGAAAGATTCTTTCCCAAAAGAAAGATATCTTGAAGGATTTTCTCCCAAAAAGAAATCAATGACGGATTCTTTCCCAAAAGAAAGATATCTTGAGATATCCTATCCCAAAATAAAGGGAATCTGAGAGATTCTCTCCAAGTAAAGATATTCTTAGATATTCTCTATCCAAATGAGATATTTTTTGATATTCTTTACAAAAATGACACCATATGAGATCTAAGCCATTTCAAAAGGTTAAGGTCCCATGGGTTAGCCCATATGAGCCAGGTTTGACCACCTAGGTACTTAAAAAAATAATAATAATTTGGGGCTTTTAGTCAAAGAGAAATCCCTCTTACCAAGAGTATACAAAAATGGTTCCATGCCTCTTTTGAGTTGATTCAACCATACAAAGAGAATTCCAAGCCCCATGAGCTTCCAAAAATCAAACCATCCAGCCTCATATGCCAAATTGAGCCAAAATCTTGAAATTGACATTCCACAAAAAATCAAACCAAATCCTGGTCCCCTAACTTGCCACATACAGCCTGTTAGGTCACAAGACCAAAACCAAAAACCAAAACCTGATCCCCCAACATTCCACATACAGCTTGTTGGGTCACACGATCAAAACCAAACCCGACCCCCCAACCTGCCACATACAGCCTGTTAGGACACAAGGTCAAAATCCAAATCCACATCCCTGATGTCATCTTCAAAACTTTGCCTCGAGATGGTATGTGATCCCTTTCACTACCATAAAATTCCCCTGGAAGCTCAAAAGGCTACAAATACCAAAAAGAAAGACTGCTCAAAGACTCTTGGTCAAGTCACAGGCTCTCCTTCAAAAATCTCTTCGAGGCACATCGACTACAAAAGTTAAGCAACTCGTCGCTGTACCTCGAGGGGGCATTTGTTGACACCAAAAATGTCACTTTGCCTCTTCAAGATCCAAAGAGCTACATGAAGTCGCAACCTGCCATAAATAGGCAATGCTACTTCCAAAAATCAAATCTTGTCAGAATCAAACAAAAACCGCAAGATCCTTCAAGACAGCCAAAAGAGGAGTAAACAAGAAGTTTCGGGCCATTTCAAAATCATTTGGCCTAACTTCGCTTCTCCGACAGCGAAAAGGAGCTCCCGGCGGCAAAAGCATCGGAGACACCAAATCTTCGATCAGAGCCGATGGATGGTCTCAAAATACTTCCAAAAGGCTCCACGTCAAATTTCAGGTCATTTCGACAACATTTGACCATAGTTTGACGCTCGGAAGCCAAATCAAGCCTCTTGGCGGCAATGCCCTCCGGGACCATGGTTTCCAAGACAGAGCCTATGGATCATCTTAAAATGACTCCAATAGGTTCCCTATCAAATTTTAAGTCAATCGGACATCGGTTGACCGCACATCAAACCGCGACATCTTCATCGCGACAAAAGCAAGTCTACTGGTGATAGGACCCCAAACGGCCTCAAAACTCAAACAAAAGCCTATGGTTGGTCTTATTTATTGCTCAGGAGGCTTCACACCAAATTTCAGGTCATTCCGACATCGTTTGACCAAGTTTCAGCTTCTGACGGAAAATCGGCAGCTCTACGCGACAAAGTCTTCGGCTTTCTCAGGAAATTGGAAACTTTGCAAAATAAAATGCAAGGATTCTCATCAGGTTTCCTACAAATAAATCAGGCCAATAAATGGTCAAAATGTCAAGGAAAAATACAGAAGAAAAAAGAATCGAAAAATAGCAAAAACGGACACAAAACGGGACAGAAGAGGGGGAAAACCCCCAGGGTCGCCGGCGACCTTGGAGCCCGGGGTCGCCGGGAAGGCCCCGGAAACCCCGGTTTTCGCCATTTTTTCGCGATTCGAAGTGCCCAGCCTCTGGTACTTTCCAAAATTCATGTTTTTGAGACACCAAATCCTCTGACATCCGTCCAAAACACGGGTCAATCATCAAGAGTATCGAAAACAATATTGATCGCCACCCGGTCAACCAAAAAAAAGTGTGCTTTCTACCCGACTGATCAAGAAATCGACAGGACAGATGGCACCGACCCGCTGTTGGCAACAAACACCGGAAATCACATGGTCGTCTGATGTCGATCTACATGAAGATCCATCGATGATCATCGACAGAAGAATCCCAAAAGACGCGGCACGGCCCGCGACTCTTCAGCTGCTCGGCGACCACTTAATGCGATTAATTGACTAGCTTTATTACAGTCATTAATCCATTTCTTTGGACGGACCAATCAGAAGCAAGCATCCGGGAGTTACAAGTCAAGAGATTCATGGCATTTAACCAATGAAACTCATCCCATCATGGCGATTAAAGGCGATTAAATGCCCTCAATCTCCTCCGGCCAATCAGAAGCCAAGAAAAAGGAGTTACAAAATAAAGAATTCAATTTTGTAACTCCTCCCTTTATGTAGCCTTATGACAATCAAGGCTCATAAACCCTCCTAAATGGCTACCTAAAAGCCTATAAATAGGAGAGCTCTCCAAGAAGAAAGGACAGACAACGAATCACAGACAGAAGCACAGAAATTCAGAGAAGGAAAAGAGTGAAAACTCTGCGGAAGTTCTACACCGGCCACCGCTACAAGGTGACAAAAGTCCCTTGGGGGGTACCCCCCCAAGGTCCTTCCCTTCTCCTTCTGCTTCCAATGGCCTAGATGTGGCTTTTCAGCCCGTCTACTCGGTTTTTTATTGGACATAGGACCTCCTTTTGGTCTTTGTTCTCTAAAAACCCGAGGTTATAGCCAAGCCAAGCGAATCAATAGCATCCTCTGTTCTCATCTGCATGGTTGATGGCGAAGCCCACATATGGCTTGCGACCGTCAATCTAAACGAGTCCCCCACAATCTCCTGAGAAGTTAGATCCTCCTTTTCTTGCTTTTCATTGTAGTTTGTATTTTTTTCAAAAGAGACAAAAATCACAACTCTTGTCTTTCATTATTGATAAGGATTGTAAATCGGCTATAAACGCCAAAAATCGGCTATAAACGCCAAAATCGGATATAAATGGCAAAAAAATCGCCTTTCACGGCAAATCAAGAAAATGTCTCTTTTCTTAAATATATGTGCAATGGAAAACTTGAAAGAAGTTGATTTCCTTTTTACTTGCGAAGGTTGATCTCCGGATCACCACTTGCAATTCCAAGTAAAATAGAAAATCTGGCACACCCTCAAAAAAAAAAAAGAAATGTTGATGCACGCCCCTGCCCCCCGGTTACGAAAGGGTCGGACCCGACGGACTCCCACGTCCGCCGACCTTGGTAAGAACTCGAGCATGGAGCGCGGTCCATCAAGACGATCCTCTTACATCCGAGGATGAGTCTGACTCCGATCAGGCAACGTCTCCTGTCAAAGCTTCCTGTAATGTGATAATTCGGGATTATAGCTCTTCCGAAGCATCGTCTGAGACGACACCCTCTCAGTTTTCTTCTCGTGAGACTGTGACTTCAAAGTTCACACCCTTCCCGACTGAAGAATCCCCAGCTATTGATGCTTGGGATGATGAATTGGTCAACGAAGAATAAAGGTTGCTGGATGCTATTCAGGACTTGTTCCTGGAAAATGCTCCGTGCAACACAATCACTGAGGATGGCGACTCTGCTGCTGATACATCCTGAGCAAATGAAAAACGACAGCTTCTTGATCCTGAAGACAATCTTCCAAATGAAGACCCTTCTCAAGAAGCTCTCGAAGCTGGTAGAGGCACCCGCTCTGGCCGGGACTACCACAAAAATTACAATCAATCTTCCTTTACATATGTAAAGCCTTCGGGAAAAGATGTTGTAAGCACCCCTAGTGGCAACAATGATGAACATGCAGGCCCTAAGGAGGCTTTCAGGTATGACTTGATTGAACACTTCAAGCACATACCTGCACGTCTGCACATCCTAGATTTGTTGCGAATGTCTCCGCACACTCGTGATAATCTCATTTCAGAAATACAAAAGCTGAATGAGGATGTCGACAAACATGCCGCGCAAGTCCTCCAAATTGAAATGGATTACCGGGTCAAAAACCCAGAAGCTTCCTCAAAGGGAGAAAAGAAGAAAACTGAGGGATCATGCATGGAATGCCTCTTGGTTAAAAAAGCAGCCAGTGCAACCATCGCCTTCACAAAGGACGACCTCCTACTTGGAGAAACAAGGCATAACCGACCCCTGTACTTCACAGGGTACATCAAGGAAATGCCTATGCACAGAGTTAAGATCGACCCAGGTTCTGCACTTAACCTCATCTCCACATCGGCTCTCGAAGAGTTGGGCATCCCGCCCAGCAAGCTGAGCCACACATCTGTATCTATCTTCGGATACGATGGGAGTACTCAAAGGCCTATCGGAAAAATCAGGTTCAAGTTGCAGATTGGTGATCTTATCTCTGAGGTCACAGTGTATGCAATAAAAACCCCTTCATACTACAACATCCTTCTCGGACACCCTTGGATCCACGAGAATTGTGTTGTCCCTTCAACTTTACATCAATGCATCAAGTTTGTTGGCGACGACGGCATGATACATCGAGTCTTTGCAGACAGAAAACCCTTCAAAGGTAAAGAAGTCCACTTTTCAGACTCACAAATGTATGAAGGTGAAAAAGAAGAAGAGGAGAAGCACACAGCACCCTTTGCCGAAGCCGAAAATCTCCAGAAAGATAAAGGCAAGGCTCCTCAACAATCACCGGAAGAAAACAAACCATCCGGTAAATCCGAAGAGAGCATTCAAACTCCCTTCATCATCTCCCTCAAACCTTCAAAGCCTTTGGTCATCACAACTAAAGTGAAGAAGGCAAAGCAAAAGTCTGGGGGCAAATTTGTTGTCTCTTTCGTGTCTATCATGCAAGACACGGATTCGGATTCAGAGCCAGAAGACGACACATCGTCAAGCCAAGCTGACACTCAGCAAGTTCAGCCTGCTCTCACTCCAATGGAGACAACTTCTGACATAGAAGATCCTACGTCAGCTTCCTTCGTTGTTCTAGTAACTTCAGCAAAGGAAAAGCCGATCTTCTTCCATAGATCGGATGCTTCTTCATCAAACTCTGTCCTTGAACCTTTCCAAAATGAAGGTATGCCTCAACTATACTTATATAGTTCTGTGGCACAAGCTATTATGAAGAAAATGGGCTATGATGCTCAAAACCCAGTCGGTTTGGGAGAAGGACGCGGTATTCTCACGCCATTGGGGCCCGTCTTGACCAAAAGCCAGCTGGAAGATTGGAGACTCTACTGTTTCGTAGAGAAATCTTCACGTGGGTTAGGGTATGATCCCGACAAAGGCTTAAAAGTCAATTTACTGACCAAGCCTCAACATCTGAAATCCATGAAGACATCGATCTCCCTGGATATCTCTTCAATGAGTCACCTGACAAAGATCCAAGAAGCTCATCCAATTGGTACGATTTCTCTGACGATGAAGAGGAATTATCCGATGGCACAGACATGTGGTCTTCTGACCTAGAAGAACCCTTATCTCCAAAAGAAGTAGCCTACTTCGACACGGTTTCAAAGGCGATTGGGATCATCTCATAGCAAACCTTGAGAAAATTACCGATCAAGAAGACCCGTGGAAAGGAACAAAACCTTGGTCTGGAAATGCCCTTGAAACCCCAGAAGGTTTCGTTGAGCTGGAAGCCTCTGAAAATATTGTGGAGGAACCACCTTCGAACCTTCCAACAGAAGATCCTGTTCAAAAGATAGAATTGGGAATACCAGATAACCCACGTCCTGTATTCATAAGCAAGAATATAAAGGATGATGAGTTACCCGAGTATATCGCCTTTCTTCGTGAGTTCGTTGATTGCTTTGCATGGTCTTACGCTGAAATGCCCGGCTTAGACCCCAAAATAGCGGTTCACAAACTCAATCTTCAAGAAGACATCAAGCCTGTCAAGCAAGGCCAAAGAAGATTCCGTCCGGATGTGATGGATAAAATTGAACAAGAAGTTCAAAAACTCAAAAGCGTTGGCTTCATCCGTGAGGAACAACATCCTGAATGGTTGGCCAACATTGTCCCCTTGACAGAGAAAAATGGGCAGATCAGGGTCTGTATTGACTATAAAGACCTGAATGGCGCATGCCCAAAAGATGAATTTCGGCTCCCCATACCAAAGGTAATGATAGATAATACCTGTGGATTCGAGCGAATGACATTCATGGATGGTTTCTCTGGCTACAATTAGATAAAGATGCATCTTGAAGATGAAAAACATAATCCATTCGGACCCCATTTGGCGTGTATTGCTACACTGTCATGCCATTTGGTCTGAAAAATGCTGGTGCCACATATCAGAGGGCTATGATGAAGATATTCCAAGATATGCAGCACAAGACGGTCGAATGTTACGTTGATGATCACCTCGTCGTCAAAAGCAAAAGAAAGGAAAATCATCTCGAAGACCTTCGAGAAGTCTTCCTCCGACTTCGTAAACACAAACTGCGAATGAATCCTTTGAAATGCTTCTTCGGCGTCTCGTCGGGTAAGTTCTTCGGATTCTTAGTTCGGAAAGCTGGAATAGAGTTTGACCCCATAAAAGTCAAAGCCATTCTAGAAATGCCCTCTCCAAGAACCTTGAGAGAACTCAAAGGGCTTCAAGGGAGATTGGCCTACATCAGACGGTTCAACTCCAATCTTTCGGGAAAATGCCGTCCATTCTCCCGGTTAATGAAAAAAAGGTTTAAACTTTGTCTGGGATGCTGACTGTGAAGCTGCATTCCAAGATATCAAGTCATACCTGACCAAACCTCCAGTGCTAGCTGCTCCTACCACTGGAAAACCATTCATCTTGTACACAAGAGCCCTTGATCACTCTCTGGGCGCTCTGCTTGCACAAGAAAATGATGAAAGAAAAGAAGATGCTCTATACTACCTCAGCCGCATGCTAGTAGGTGCAGAGCATCGCTACCCTCCAGTCGAAAAAGAATGCCTTGCAGTGATGTTCGCCGTACAAAAGATGCGTCACTACTTGCTTTCCAACACAGTCTACCTGGTCTCGAGGGTCAACCTCTTGAAGGTCCTTGTCACAAAAGCAGGTTCTCTCAATGCCCGACTGCCAAAATGGTCCATCCTCCTGCCACAATTTGATATTAGGTATGTACCACAAAAAGCAATCAAAGGGTAAGCTTTAATGGACTTCCTCGCAGAGCATCCATTGCTTAGAGACTCTCCACTTAGAGATGATCTCCCAGACGAACCAGTCTACAATGTGGAGATTTTCTCACAAAATGCTCCCTGGGACATGTACTTTGACGGTGCAACCAGGACAAATGAAAAAGGACAGCTGATCTCGGGAGTTGGCATCCTCTTTGTTAGCCCCGATAAATACATGATTCCACACGCTTTCTCGCTACTGGAATCCAAAGTTGTCCTTCAACTCCATACAATCCGGCAGCAAACGGATTAGTAGAAGCTTTCAACAAGACACTCTGCAAAATCCTCAAGAAAACGGTCTCTAGTCGCAAAAGAGATTGGAGCGACAAACTGTCTGAAGCTTTATGGGCCTATCGAACCGCCGTTCGAGGAACAACCCATAGCACACCATTCTCCTTGGAATATGGATGCGAAGCAGTCGTACCCTTGGAAGTACAAATTCCTTCCTTGAGGGTATCCTTGCAAAATGACATGACTCAAGAAAGCAATGTCAAATTGCGACTCTATGAGCTGGACAATCTCGATGAGAAATGGCTCGAAGCTCGACAAAGCATTAAACTTTACCAAGCACGCATGACAGGATCTTTCGACAAAAAGGTCAGGCAACGCGCCTACAAAAAGGGTGACTTGGTTCTTGCTGTAAAAAGACCAATGGTCTTCGCTCACAAGTCCAAAGGCAAATTTGAGCCAAAATGGGAGGGACCCTACGTCATCGACAAGGTTTTCTCCTACGGCGCATACGCACTCCTAAACATGGAAGGTGACAGATGGTATGCTGCCCATCAACGACAAGTTCTTAAAGCGGTACTACCCTTAAAGACTTGCCCAATTGGGTAAGAGCAATGCCTGTATGGTCAAAACCGATTTTCAGGTACACGCTCGCTAAACCCACTCTTTTTAGAATTTTCATATCAAATGTTGAAATTTTTAGAAATTCAAACAATGCTTACTTTCACCATTTCCTTCTTCAAAAATTCCAAGTTTAGGAACCTCTCCCTAACTTGACCAAAATCTTCAACCCCTGAACCCAAAATTCATGGTTTGAAACAAAATCCGGATTCAGGGATTTCCACCTTAGTCTACTCCGCCTTTTACCGCCAAAATGGTTTTAGGTCAAAACTTATGACCCTCGAGTCTTTAAACAAAAAAAAGGATTTAAAAAAACCGCGGGGAAGCGACGCTTAGTCGATACTCGCACAAATCGGAAGCATGCGAACCACGTTCAACACTTCCAAAATTACAGGGAAGTGACAATTCGTTGATACTTGCAAAATCCAAAAATAGTGGAGATGCAACATTTCAGTTGATATCCACAACCCAAATTTCAAAGGTTCGAAAAAACCAAGAAATCATGGAGATGCAACATTGCAGTTGATATCCATAACCTAAAGGTTCGAGAAAACCACAAAATTCGAAAATCGTGGGGAAACGACATCAAATCAGTTCCCGTAAAACAAAAATTTTTGAAAAGCAAGGATGCGACATTCCATCGATACTTGCACCCAAATCCGCGAGGATGCGACATTCCATCGATACTCGCAGCCGAATAAGCAAGGATGCGACATTCCATCGATACTTGCAAGTCCATTCAGCAGGGAAGCGACTTTTTGGTCGATACTTGCATTTTTGAAAACCAAACCGGCTATAAATGCCACCAAAACCGGCTATAGATGCCACCAAAACAGGCTATAAATGCCACAAACCGGCTATCAATGCCACAAAACAAACCGGCTATCAATGCCACAAAACAAAATCAACTATCAATGCCACCAACCAAAACTTGGCTTTCAAAAAACCCGGCTATTAATGCCACAAACTCGGCTATTAATGCCACAAAACTGGCTATCAATGCCACCAAAATCTAGCTCCCATGCCAAAATAATCATTTGACAAAAGATTTTCACAAAATGACAAGCTTTTGATCAAATCCCATTTAGCAATTGCTTTCATCACAACAAGATTTAAGTGAGCGTAGGGAAAACAAAAAAAAGGAGTACCAAAAAAATGCATGTGGTACCAAAAAAAAAGAGAAAGTGTTCACAAGCACTACAAAAAAAAAGTATCCACAAGCACTACAAAAAAAAAGAGTACCAAAAAAATACATGTGGTACCAAAAAGAAAAAAAAAGAAGGATAGTTTCTGCTACAAAAATCAGGAGCTCAACCAAAAATGGGCTCCAGCCAAAATTTCAGCTCTTTAAGCAAACTTTTGGCCTCAGCCGTCAGAGTTTCCAAGGCACGTTTCTTCAGGAACTTGCCATGAGATGCTGGAGAAGGCTGCAACCCTTCTTTCACACCGGGAAGCTTATCCCGAGCAGTTTGCCATTGTTTGTCCTCTTGAAACTTCCTTTCGAGGACTCGATCAGCATCTGCAACCCGGCGAATCAGAGCACTCTCCCTGTCGCGAGCCTTTGTTATAGCAGCCCACTTGGCAGCGACTTGTGCCTTCAGATGCTCAAGACGTTTCCTAGCCTCATCGGCCTTCCTATCAAGGATGTTAAGGTCATGTGTCAGCCCAATGATGGCTAACTCTTCTAAGTTCTTCTCTCGGACCATCTGCTTCCTGCTTTGTGTAGCCTCATTCAGGTCAGACTTAGCCTTATCAGCAGGGTCCAGGAACATCTCCTTGAAGAACTGGTCATCAGCAAAGCCAATGGTCTTAAACCACTAGTCACCCAGTCCAATGATCCTATCAACGATCGCCCTGGCACCTGTGACATCCAGACCAGCCTCTTCGGCATCACCGAGAATCTCCTACACATGTTGAATCAGGCCAAATCCGGCATCCAAGTGTCCAACAAGGAGAGTGTCAATCCAAGAGCTCAGAACTCGCACCACCACCTTCTTCGCAAAAAGAAGAGATGGCCCAGCTGAAGATTCGCCCCGCTCCGTCGGTCGGCTGCCCATATCATGCCCTGTTGGAAGAGGAACAAAAGAACTCTTTCCAGTTGGAGCTGCTGGTGAAGGAATCTCCGCATGAGGTACCTCCTCCTCAGTGTCAGAATTGGTTATAGGAGTCTCTATCTCTGGATCAACCTCTGGCATCCCTTGCTCTGGTTCTGAAGGAAGCGACGGACTCTCCCCTGTCACTTCAATACCTGCCAAAAAAACACAAAAAGGTATGAATATGATCCTGTTTGAAAATCATTATCAGGGTTATTACTACAAAATACCTTCTTCGACGATTGGCAGAACACTTTCTTCCTCCATGAACTCATCGGAAGCATCATCAACATTTGCGTCCATCGATGGTTCAAAGTCATCGGAATCCTGTGGCAAGTCAGCTGACAAGAAAAATGTTAGCAAACCAAGTCACAGACAAAAACAAGAAAACAAAAGAAGTTATACCAATTGGAGATTCTGGATTCACTCCAGAGTCCCTCGGTTCTTCTTCTGGTGCCGCAACAGGATCCGTCACCGCCTCATCGGCAGGAACCTCAGGCATCGTCAAGTCTTCCTCCGCTAAAAAAAAAAAGCAGCAAAGGGAGAAAGCAAATTAGAACATGGAAAAATCCAATGAAAAGAAATGGAAAGAGAAAGAGAAAGAATCATACCTTCACCGACGGTCTCTTCTTCTCGGCTTCTCTTTTCTGGATGCTCGTCAGCATTCCCTGGCACCTCCTTATTGATAGTAAGAGGGACTTCTATGTCAGGAGAGTCCTCATGTCGCCCCTTGTTGCGATGATGACTCCTCTTCCTCTTACTTCTGCGGGCTCGCTTCCTAGAAGAACCTGCCCCACTGTCAGAGTCAGGTCTCCCACTTGACTCCTCACTGGATGGCCTACTCTTGCCAGTAGACTCCGCGGAAGCTCGCCTCTGTGCCGCTTGCATCCAAGCATCAAACTCAGCTTCCTCTTGTTCTAGCTGCTCTGAAGCTTCATCAGGTATTTCTCAAACAGCTTCAGAACCAATGACGCCCTGGTCACCGAGAAAGCCTATCTTGTGCTTCTCTCCAGAAAGGAAGGACCAAACTTCCTCTCGCCGGACGCCATCCGACTTTCCAAGGCCTTTTCCAGACGATAGCTTCACATCAAGCTCCTTCTTGGAAAGCCCCCGATATGCCGAAAAGCTCTCCGCGAACCACTTCGCGAAGCAGGCAGTCCGGGAAGTCGACAACACATGATAAGAGATCATGGCAGTAGTGTCTTCAGCACTGTAGAAAGCCCATGCGTTTCTCCCATCCTGTAAACCTCCAAAGCGCTTCACCATGCTTGAAGGCGCTCCAACAACGCCTTAAGAAAAACCCAACTGCAAAGCAAAGCGAGAAGGTACATACGGCTGGATGTCGACAAAAAGATGTCTGCGGTACACCATCATGCCGACACGTATGCTGAAAAGTCACTCCTTCTCTGCATTTGTTAAGGAGTAATGCCTTCCCGACCCCGCCCTGGTAGAGTCACGGGAGGCACCAAAATCAAAAGCCTTCTTCCACAACTGTTGAGAAAGCTTCACCGAAGACTGCCCCATCTCGATGTCCCAGAATCGTCGGATCCTCATGCGGGCAAACAAAAATGATTCGGACACAGCTTTGCCCTTAGCCAGTCGAATCATCAGAGGATCATCATCCTGTCCAGCACCCAGCCGGTGGAAGTCCGGACAGTGGTATACAAACCACGAATGGAAGAAATGGGCTGAAAATACCCTATTCATAGGAAGCCCAAGCCGAAGCAAGAATGCAGCAGCCTGCAGTTTGGTACACAAGTAGGAGTAAAGAGCTGGCACCAAAGCAAGCTGCTCTCCAAATGCCATCTGACAAGCCGGAAAAACACAATGCGGCCTGATGTGCGTTCCATCTCCTCCAGCAAAAATAGCCTCACTAAGCCAATAAGTGAGGTAAACAGCGAGATCTCTCCACAGTGCAATGTCAGGACATATGGCATTTGTACTCGCGAAGAAATCTTTCAACTCTTTTTGCAAGGCCGAAAACTTCTTCTTGTCTTCCCGGGACATACTATCAGAAGACTCCTTGCTGTCAAAAAAGTTGAGGAATGAAGAGCTAGAACTCTTCCAACTACTGGATCTAACTTTCAAGCCCTCATTCTCCTTCAAACAATCATAGAAGGCAACGAGCTGAAAGTACAGAAGCCTGAACTCCTCAGACTGCTCCTCAAGGACGCTGTCGATCGGCATAAACTCCTCATAGAGTCTGCCAAGGATGGGCAATCCAGTAATGGTGCTCAGCTCCTTCAAAGAGAAATCAATCTCACCATTCGTCACAACGAAGGTATTGGTTTGTGGAAGGAATGACTCCAACATAGCCATGAAGGCCTCGTCGGAAAAGATCACGGTCTCCCTAAAGGCGCGGACCACATCAAAAATCCCGGCTTCCTTTAAAACGGCGCCACCAATCAGCAGGACGCGATCAGTCCATGACTTCCATCGGAGTCAGCACTGAAACGGCCACGAAGTCGAAAAGGCTTCATCCAACTGCTGCCGTCACCGCTGAAAATGCCAAGGCCCACCGGTCTCAAATCGACCGACGGATAATCAAAGCCCTGGTAGCTGCTGACCTACATCAACATGTCCATGTCAGCAGGCGACTTCTCCGCATATCCAAGAGAACAGCCAACAAAAACCCCGGTCTTGATTACACTTGTCTTCTTCACCCAGCTTGGAGGATCTTCCCTCTTAGAGCACGTGGGGGCAAGGCTCATGATCGAAACGGTGCGATCAAACGTCCACCGGGCAGCAACAGTCTTCTCACCATCTGCTGTGAAAGACAAACTGAAAACATCTTCTCTGGTATGTCATGTCATCAGGGACTGCATCACCAAAGAAGAAGATAGGCTTGGGCAAAACCCTCTGATCGTCCATCATCCAAGGACGGTTGCTTACCATGATCTTATAAAATTCCTCTCCCTTGAGAGCGATCAGTCGCTGCCTCATCTCATCTCTGTTGAGGGAGTCGCACTCTTCCAGATTTCTCTCAACATACTGGACCTTCTCCCAGGCCTGCTGAACTGCCGGATTAGAAGATCTAGCAGATCGATGAGGTACGCTTGTAGCAAGCTCTGTACCCTTGTTCGTTCTGGAGGAACCACTTGCAAAGGTTGGAAAAGAAAAAGATCAAACATCAAAATGACAGAATTTCGCTAAAAAAACAATCTGGCGAAATTTTGACATAACTTCGGGGTAATTCCGAAGAAAAAGGAAATATCCCGAAAGAAATAGAAATCTTGAAGATGGGCTCAACACTGCTGCGAGCTCCGAAACTCCAAACTTTCGAAACCTCAAAGTCTCCACAAAATCAGGAAGGGCTCAACATTGTCGCGAGCTCCAAATTCCCAAATTTGCAAAAACTTTCAGGCATACTATCATATCATGCTACAAATTTACAAAAAAAAAAATACGTGCATGAACATCTTGGTTAGCGAAACAAAAAAAGCATTATCATGATGAGAAAAAAAAAAGAAAGGAACTTTCTCAAAAAAAAAGGGGAGAAAGAAAAGAAAAAAAGAAGGAAAATAAAACTTTCTCAAAAAAAAGGAAAATCGAAAAAAAAGAAAAAGAAAGGATCAGCAAAAAAAAGGGGACTGGCCTACAGGTCGTGGCCCACAGGCCACGTGGCCGTACGGCCAGATCTTTTTTTGAAAAAGGGAAAACACGTGTAAAAAAACGTGTAAAAAAAAGGGAAAACACGTGGAAAAGAAAAAAAAAGAAAAGAAAAGAAAGAAACAAAAAAAGAAAGAACTTTTTTTTTTACTTTCTACAATGGAGTATTCTTGAAAAAAAAAGAGACCTTACTTGAAGCCATTGATGGAGAAGAAAAAGAAAAGTCTATAAGATCTTGAAAAAGAAGAACGCTTGGTCTTGAAGCCCTCTTAGGATTATTGCAAAAGAAAGCAATAAGTGCAAGAGATCCAACCTCCTCCTTGCTTTTATAAAAGAGAGCAAACCAAAGAAGGAAAGAAGAAAGAGGTAAGTTTTACTAATTAGTAACCTTACCAAAAGAAAGAAATTAGAAAGATACCTTTCCCAAAATAAAGATCTCTTGAGGGATTCTCTCCCCAAAAGAAATCAATGAGAGATTTTCTCCCAAAATATAGGAGATTTGAGATATTCTCTCCCAAAGGAAGATATCTTGAGATATTCTCTCCCAAAATAAAGGGAACATGAGAGATTTCTCCAAATAAAGAAATTCTTAGATATTCTCTATCCAAAGGAGATATTTTTAGATATTCTTTATAAAAATGACACCATATGAGATCTAAGTCATTTCAAAAGCTTAAGGTCCCATGGGTTAGCCCACATGAGCCAGGTTTGACCACCTAGGCACTAAAAAAAAAATGGGCTTTTAGTCAAAGAGAAATCCCTCTTACCAAGAGCATACAAAAATGGTTCCATGCCTCTTTTGAGTTGATTGGACCATACAAAAAAGAATTCCAAGCCTTATGAAGTTCCAAAAATCAAACCATCCAGCCTCATCTACCAAATTGAGCCAAAATCTTGAAATTGACATTCCACAAAAATCCAAACCAAATCATGGTCCCCTAACTTGCCACATACAGCTTGTTAGGTCACAAGACCAAAACCAAAAATCAAAACCTGATCCCCTAACTTGCCACATACAGCCTGTTAGGTCACAAGATCAAAATCAAAATCGACCCCCCAACATCCCACATACAGCTTGTTAGGTCACACGGTCAAAACCAAACCTGACCCCCTAACCTGCCACATACAACTTGTTAGGTCACAAGGTCAAAACCTAAATCCACATCCCTGATGTCATCTTCAAAACTTTGCCTCGAGATGGTATGTGATCCCTTTCACTACCATAAAAATTCCGCTGGAAGCTCAAAAGGCTACAATACCAAAAGAAAGACTGTTCAAAGATTCTTGGTCAAGTCAAAAGCTCTCCTTCAAAAATCTCTTCGAGGCACATCGACAACAACAGTTAAGCAACTCATCGCTGCACCTCGAGGGGGCATTTGTTGACACCAAAAATGTCACTTTGCTTCTTCAAGATCCAAAAAGCTGCCTGAAGTCGGAACCTGCCATAAATAGGCAATGTTACTTCCAAAAAATCAAATCTTGTCAGAATAAAAAAAAAAACTGCAAGATCCTTCGAAGACAGCCAAAAAAGGAGTACACAAGAAGTTTCGGGCCATTTTAAAATCATTTGGCCTAACTTCGCTTCTCCGGTAGCTGAAAAGGAGCTCCTGGCGGCGAAAGCATCGGAGACACCAAATCTTCGATCAGAGCCGATGGATGGTCTCAAAATACTTCCAAAAGACTCCACGCCAAGTTCCGAGTCAAACCGACAACGTTTGTCCCTACATCAACCCTCGAACAGCTAAATCAAGCCTCTGGACGGCGAAAACCACCAAGGCCATCACTCATCAGATAGAGCACATGGACAGCTTCAAAATGCTTACAAAGGGCTACATGTCAAATTTCAGGTCATTTCAACAACATTTGACCATACTTTGATGCTCGGAAGCCAAATCAGGCCTCTCGGCAGTGAAGCTCCCCGGGACCATCGTTTCCAAGACAGAGCCTATGGATCATCTTAAAATGACTCCAATAGGTTCCCTGTCAAATTTCAAGTCAATCGGCATCGGTTGACCGCACATCAAGCCACGACATCTTCATCGCGACGAAAACGAGTCTACTGGTGATAAGACCCGAAACGGCTTCAAAACTCAAACAAAATCCTATGGTTGGTCTTATTTATTGCTCAGGAGGCTTCACTCCAAATTTCAGGTCATTTCGACATCATTTGACCCAGTTTCAGCTTCTGACGAAAAATCGGCAACTCTGCGCGATAAAGTCTTCGGCTTTCTCGGAAAATTGGAAACTTTGCAATCCAAAATGCCAATCAGAAGCCAAGAAAAAGGAGTCACAAAAAAAAGAATTCAATCTTGTAACTCCTCCCTTTATGTAGCTTTATGACAATTAAGGCTCATAAATCCTCCTAAATGGCTAGCTAAAAGCCTATAAATACGAGAGCATTCCTAAGAATTCAAGATCGGAAAAATCAAACAGAGATCCCTGATCAGAAAGAAGCACAGAAAATCCAGAGAAAGAAAGAGAGAAAACTCTGCTGAAGTCCTACACCGGCCACCGCTACAAGGTGACAAAAGTCCCTTGGGG
The DNA here is from genome assembly GCA_012931725.1 of Litsea cubeba. Taxonomy (NCBI): domain Eukaryota; kingdom Viridiplantae; phylum Streptophyta; class Magnoliopsida; order Laurales; family Lauraceae; genus Litsea; species Litsea cubeba. The sequence continues at coordinate 42,556,541 of CM022946.1, read as the reverse complement.
GTACCCCCCCCAAGGTCCTTGCTTTCTCCTTCTGCCTCCAATGGTTTAGATGTGGCTTTTCAGCCCGTCTACTTAGTTTTTAATTGGACATAGGACCTCCTTTTGGTCTTTGTCCTCTAAAAACCTGAGGTTATAGCCAAGCCAAGCGAATCAAGAGCATCCTCTATTCACATCTGCATGGATGATGGCGAAGTCCACATATGGCTTGCGACCGTCAATCTAAACGAGTCCCCCACAATCTCCTGAGAAGTTAGATCCTCCTTTTCTTGCTTTTCATTGTAGTTTGTATTTTTCCAAAAGAGACAAAATTTACTACTCTTGTCTTTCATTATAAGAATTGTAAATCGGCTATAAACGCCAAAATAGGCTATAAATGCCAAAAATCGGCTATAAACGCCAAAATCGGATATAAATGCCAAAAAAAATCGCCTTTCTCGGCAAATCAAGAAAAATGTCTCTTTTCTTAAATATATGTGCAATGGAAAACTTGAAAGAAGTTGATTTCCTTTTTACATGCAAAGGTCGATCTCTAGATCACCACTTGTAATTCCAAGTAAAATAGAAAATCTAGCACACCCACACAAAAAAAATGTTGATGCACGCCTTTACCCCCCGGTTACGAAAGGGTCGTACCCAACGGACTCCCACGTCCACCGACCTCGGTAGAACCGAACAGAAGTAAGGGGCAACATGAGGACTCTCCTGACATAGAAGTTCCTCTTACTATCAATGAGGAGGTGCCAGGGAATGCTAACGAGCCTCCAGAAAAGAAAAGCCGAGAAGAAGAGACCGTTGGTGAAGGTTTGATTCTTCCTCTTTCTCTTTCCATTTCTTTTCATGGGATTTTTCCATGTTCTGATTTGCTTTCTCCCCCTGCTGCTCTTCCTTTTTTTTTAGCAGAGGATGAAGACTTGGCGACGCCTGAGGTTCCTGCCGATGAGGCGGTGACAGACCCTGTTGCGGCACCAGAAGAAGAACCGAGGGACTCTGGAGTGGTTCCAGAATCTCCAACTGGTATGACTTCTTTTGCTCCTCTCTCTTTTTTTTTGTGTCTGTGACTTGGTTTGCTAACACATTTTTTTGAAAGCTGACTTGCCACAGGATTCTGATGACTTTGAACCATCGATGGACGCAAATGTTAATGATGCTTCCGATGAGTTCATGGCGGAAGAGAGTGTTCCACCAGTCGTCGAAGAAGGTATTTTGTAGTAATAACCCTGATAATGATTTTTTAAACAGGACCATATTCATACTTTTTTGTGTTTCTTTGGATTATATTGAAGTGACAGAGGAGAGTCCGTCGCTTCTTTCAGAACCAGAGCAAGAGTTGTCAGAGGTTGATCCGGAGGTAGAGACTCCTGCAACCAATTCTGACACAGTGGAGGAGCTACCTCGTGCTGAGATTTCTTCCCCAGCAGCTCCGACTGGAAAGAGTTCTTTTGTTACTCTTCCGACGGGGCATGACATGAGCAGCCGACTGACGGAGCGGGGCGAATCCTCAGCTGGGCCATCTCTTCTTTTTGGGAAGAAGGTGGTGGTGCGGGTTTTGAGCTCTTGGATTGAGACTCTCCTTGCTAGACACTTGGATGCCGGATTTGGCATGATCCAGCATGTGCAGGAGATTCTCGGTGATGCCGAAGAGGCTGGTCTGGATGTCACAGGTGCCAGGGCGATCGTTGATAGGATCATTGCACTGGGTGACAATTGGTTTGAGACCATTGGCTTTGCTGATGACCAGTTCTTCAAGGAGATGTTCCTGGACCCTGCTGTTAAGGCTAAGTCTGACCTGAATGAGGCTACACAAAGCAGGAAGCAGATAGTCCAAGAGAATAACTTAGAAGAGCTAGCCATCATTGGGCTGACACATGACCTTAACATCCTTGATAGGGAGGTCTATGAGGCCAGGAAACGTCTTGAGCACTTGAAGGCACAAGTCGTTGCCAAGTGGGCTGCTATAACAGAGGCTCGCGACAGAGAGAGTACTCTAATTCACCGGGTTGCAAATGCTGATCGAGTGCTTGAAAGGAAGTTTCAAGAGGACAAACAATGACAAACTGCTCGGGATAAGCTTCCCGGTGTGAAAGAAGGGTTGCAGCCTTCTCCAGCATCTCATGGTAAGTTTCTGAAGAAGCGTGCCTTGGAAACTCTGACGGTTGAGGCCAAAAGTTTGCTTGAAGAGCTGAAATTTTGGCTAGAGACCATTTTCGGTTGACCTCCTTCTTCACTTTTTTTTTTGGTACCACATGTATTTTTTTGGTACTCTTTTTTTTTTGTAGTGCTTGTGAACATTTTTTTTTGGTACCGCAAGTATTTTTTGGTACTCTTTTTTTTTGTAGTGCTTGTGAACACTTTTTTTTTTGTACCGCATGTACTTTTTGGTACTATTTTTTGTTTTGTAGTGCTTGTGAACACTTTTTTTTTTGTACCGCATGTATTTTTTGGTACTCTTTTTTTTTTTTTGCTTGTGAACACTTTTTTTTGGTACCGCATGTATTTTTTTGGTACTCTTTTTTTTTGTTTTCCCAACGCTCACTTAAATCTTTTTGTGATGAAAGCAATTGCTAAATGGGATGCTTTTTTTTTTTTTTTTGTTTTCGCTACGCTCACTTAAATCTTTTTGTGATGAAAGCAATTGCTAAATGGGATTTGATCAAAAGTTTTGTCATTTTGTGAAAATCTTTTGTCAAATGATTGTTTTGGCATGGGAGCCAGATTTTGTTTATGGCATGGAAGCCGATTTTGGTGGCATTGATAGCCGGTTTTGGTGGCATCTGTAGCCAGTTTTGGTGGCATTTATAGCCTGTTTTTGTGGCATTTATAGCCGATTTGTGGCATTAATAGCCGGGTCTTCTTTTGAAAGCCAAGTTTTTGGTTTGTGGCATTGATAGCTGGTTTTGTTTTGTGGCATTGATAGCCGGTTTGTTTTGTGACATTGATAGCTGGTTTGTGGCATTAATTGCCAGGTTTTTTTTTAAAGCCAAGTTTTTGGTTTGTGGCATTGATAGCCAGTTTTGTTTTGTGGCATTGATAGCCGGTTTGTGGCATTAATAGCCGGGTTTTTTTTTTAAAGCCAAGTTTTTGGTTTGTGGCATTGATAGCCAGTTTTGTTTTGTGGCATTGATAGCCGGTTTGTGGCATTTTTAGCCTATTTTGGTGGCATCTATAGCCGGTTTTCGTGGCATTTATAGCCGGTTTGGTTTTCAAAAATGCAAGTATCGACCAAAAAGTCGCCTCCCTGCTGAATGGTCTTGCAAGTATCGATGGAATGTCGCATCCTTGAATATTCGGTTGCGAGTATCGATGGAATGTCGCATCCTTGCTTTTCAAAAATTTTGGTTTTGCGGGTACTGATTTGATGTTGTTTTCCCATGATTTTTGAAATTTGCGGTTTTCTCGAACCTTTGGGTTATGGATATAAACTGCAATGTTGCATCTCCATGATTTCTTGGTTTTTTCGAACCTTTGAAATTTGGGTTGTAGATATCAACTGAAATATTGCATCTCCACGGTTTGGATTTTGCAAGTATCGACGAAATGTCACTTCCCTAGGATTTTGGAAGTCTCGAACGTGGTTCGCATGCTTGCGATTTGTGCGAGTATCGACTAAGCGTCGCTTCCCCATGATTTTTGACAAACCATTTTTTTTTTGTTTTTAAAGACACGAGGGTCATAATTTTTGACCTAAAACCATTTAGGCGGTAAAAGGTAGGGTGGACTTGGGTGGAAATCCCTGAATCCGGAATGTTGACACAAAAAATGTCACTTTGCCTCTTCAAGATCCAAAGAGCTACATGAAGTCGCAACCTGCCATAAATTGGCAATGCTACTTCCAAAACGCCAAATATTGTCAGAATCAAACAAAAACTACAAGATCCTTCAAGACGGCCAAAAGAGGAGTACACAAGAAGTTTCGGGCCATTTCAAAATCATTTTGCCTAACTTTGCTTCTCCGGTAGCTGAAAAGGAGCTCCTGGCGGCGAAAGCATCGGAGGCACCAAATCTTCGATCAGAGCCGATGGATGGTCTCAAAATACATCCAAAAGGCTCCACGTCAAGTTCCGAGTCAAACCGACAATGTTTGACCCTACATCAACCCTCAAACAACTAAATCAAGCCTCTCGGCAGCGAGAACCACCGAGGCCATCACTCATCAGATAGAGCACATGGACGGCTTCAAAATGCTTACAAAGGGCTACACGTCAAATTTCAGGTCATTTCGACAACATTTGACCATACTTTGACGCTCGGAAGCCAAATCAGGCCTCTCGGTGGCGAAGCTCTCCGAGACCATGCTTTCCAAGACAGAGCCTATGGGTCATCTTAAAATAACTCCAATAGGTTCCCTGTCAAATTTTAAGTCAATCAGACATCGGTTGACCGCACATCAAGCCGCGACATCTTCATCGCGACAAAAGCAAGTCTATTGGTGATAGGACCCCAAACGGCTTCAAAACTCAAACAAAAGCCTATCGTTGGTCTTATTTATTGCTCAGCAGGCTTCTCCCGAAATTTCAGGTCATTCCGATATCGTTTGACCCAGTTTCAGCTTCTGATGGAAAATCGGCAGCTCTACGCGACAAAGTCTTCGGCTTTCTCAGAAAATTGGAAACTTTGCAATACAAAATGCAAGGACTCTCATCAGGTTTTCTACAGGGAAATGAGGCCAATAAATGATAAAAAAAAGTCAAGGAAAATTACAGATGAAAAAAGAATCGAAAAACAGCAAAAACGAACACAAAACGGGACAAAAGGGGGGAAAACCCCCCCAAGGCCTGCGACCCTGGAGCCCGGGATCGCCCGGAGGGCCCCGAAAACCCCATTTTCACCGTTTCTTCACGATTTGAAGCGTCTGACGTCTGGTATTTTCCAAAATTCATACTTTTGAGACACCAAATCCTTTGACATCCGTAAAAAACACGAGTCAATCATCAAGAGGATCGAAATCAACATTGATCGCCAACCGGTCAACCAAAAAAGTGTGCTTTCTACCCGACCGATCTAGAATTCGACAGGACAGATGGCACCGACCCGCTATTGGCAACCAATACCTGAAGTTACATGGTCATCTGATGCCGATCTACATGAAGATCCATCATTGATCATCACCAGAAGAATCCCAAAAGACGCGGCACGGCCCGCGACTCTTCAACTGCTCGGTGACCACTTAATGTGATTAATTGACTAGCTTCAATGCAGTCATTAATTCATTTCTTTGGACGGCCCAATTAGAAGCAAGCATCCGGGAGTTACAAGTGAATTGATTCATGGCATTCAACCCATGAAACTCCTCCCATCATGGCGATTAAAGGCGATTAAATGCCCTCAATCTCCTCCGGCCAATCAAAAGCTAAGAAAAAGGAGTTACAAAATAAAGGAATTAAATCCTGTAACTCCTCCCATTATGCGGATTAATGACAATAAAAGCCCATGAACCCTCCTAAATGGCTACCAAAAAGCCTATAAATAGGAGAGCACTCCAAGAAGAAAAGACAGAACACAGAAAACACACAACATACTGCAGAAAATCCGGAAACTTAGACAGAAAAAGGCATCAGAAATCTAGAGAAAGAAAGAGAGAAAACTCTGCGGAAGTTCTACATCGACCCCCGCTACAAGGTGACAAAAGTCCCTTGCGGGGTACCCCCCCATGGTCCTTGCCTTCTCCTTCTGCCTCCAATGGCTTAGACGTGGCTTTTCAGCCCGTCTACTTGGTTTTATATTGGACATAAGACCTCCTTTTGGTCTTTGTCCTCTAAAAACCTTGCCCATCTGCCCGGTTCTACCGAGGTCGGCGGACGTGGGAGTCCGTTTGGGTCCGACCCTTTCGTAACCGGGGGGCAGAGGCGCGCATCAACATTTCTTTTCTTCTTGGAGAGCTCTCCTATTTATAGGCTTCTTGGTAGCCATTTAGGAGGGTTTATGGGCTTTTATTGTCATTAAGCCGCATAATGGGAGGAGTTACAGGATTTAATTCCTTTATTTTGTAACTCCTTTTTCTTGGCTTCTGATTGGCCGGAGGAGATTGAGGGCATTTAATCGCCTTTAATCGCCTTGATGGGAGGAGTTTCATGGGTTAAAATGCCATTAATCTCTTGACTTGTAACTCCCAAATGCATGCTTCTGACTAGGCCATCCAAAGAAATGGATTAATGACTGTAATAAAGCTAGTCAATTAATCGCATTAAGTGGTCGCTGAGCAGTTGAAGAGTCGCGGGCCGTGCCGCGTCTTTTGGGATTCTTCTGGCAATGATCATCGATGGATCTTCATGTAGATCGACATCGGATGACTATGTAACTTCAGGTGTTGGTTGCCAACAGCGGGTCGGTGCCATCTGTCCTGTCGATTTCTCGATCGGTCGGGTAGAAAGCACACTTTTTTTGGTTGACCGGGTGGCGTTCAATGTTGATTTTGATACTCTTGATTATTGACCCTTGTTTTTTACGGATGTTAGAGGTTTTGGTGTCTCAAAAGTATGAATTTTGGAAAATACTAGAGGTCGGACGCTTCGAATCGCGAAAAAACGGCGAAAAACGGGATTTCCGGGGCCCACCGGGCGATCCCGGGCCCCAGGGTTGCAGGGGTCTGCGACCCTGGGGGGTTTTGCCCTCTTTTGTCCCGTTTTGAGTCCGTTTTTACTGTTTTTTATTCTTTTTTTCTTCTGAATTTTTCCTTGATATTTTTTATCATTTATTGGCCTGATTTCCCTGTAGAAAACCTGATGAGAATCCTTGCATTTTATTTTGCAAAGTTTCCAATTTTTTGAGAAAGCCGAAGACTTTATCGCGCAGAGCTGCCGATTTTCCGTCAGAAGCTGAAACTGGGTCAAACGGTGTCGAAATGACCTGAAATTTGGTGTGAAGCCTGCTGAGCAATAAATAAGACCAACCATAGGCTTTTTTTTTTGAGTTTTGAAGTCGTTTGGGGTCCTATCACCAGTAGACTTGCTTTTGTCGCGATGAAGATGTCGCGGCTTGATGTGCGGTCAACCGATGTCCGATTGACTTGAAATTTTAAGATGATCCATAGGCTCTGTATTGGAAAGCATGGTCCCGGGGAGCTTCATCGCCGAGAGGCCTGATTTAGCTGTTCGATGATTAATGTAGGGTCAAACGTTGTCGGTTTGACTCAGAACTTGACGTGGAGCCTTTTGGATGTATTTTGAGACCATCCATCGGCTCTGATCGAAGATTTGGTGTCTCCGATGCTTTCGCCGCCGGGAGCTCCTTTTCAGCTACCGGAGAAGCGAAGTTAGGCCAAATGATTTTGAAATGGCCCGAAACTTCTTGTGTACTCCTCTTTTGGCTGTCTTGAAGGATCTTGCAGTTTTTGTTTGATTCTGACAAGATTTGATTTTTTGGAAGTTGCATTGCCTATTTATGGCAGGTTGCGACTTCATGTAGCTCTTTGGATCTTGTAGAGGCAAAGTGACATTTTGGTGTCAACAAATGCCCCCTCGAGGTACAGGGACGAGTTGCTTAACTTTTGTAGTCGATGTGCCTCGAAGAGATTTGTGAAGGAGAGCCTGTGACTGGACCAAGAGTCTTTGAGCAGTCTTTCTTTTTGGTATTTGTAGCCTTTTGAGCTTCCAGGGGAATTTTATGGTAGTGAAATTGATCACGTACCATCTCGAGGCAAAGTTTTGAAGATGACATCAGGGATGTGGATTTGGGTTTTGACCTTGTGACCTAACAGGCTGTATGTGGCAGGTTAGGGGGTTGGGTTTGATTTTGACCGTGTGACCCAACAAGCTGTATATGGAATGTTAGGGGATCAATTTTGGTTTTGATCTTGTGACCTAACAGGCTATATATGGCAAGTTAGGGGATCGGGTTTTCGTTTTTGGTTTTGGTCCTATGACCTAACAGGCTATATGTGGCAAGTTAGGGGACCAGGATTTGGTTTGGATTTTTGTGGAAGGTCAATTTCAAGATTTTGGCTCAATTTGGTAGATGAGGCTGGATGGTTTGATTTTTGGAAGCTCATGGGGCTTGGAATTCTCTTTTGTATGGTCGAATCAACTCAAAAGAGGCATGAAACCATTTTTGTATGCTCTTGGTAAGAGGGATTTCTCTTTGACTAAAAGCCCAATTTTTTTGGTGCCTAGGTGGTCAAACCTGGCTCATATGGGCTAACCCATGGGACCTTAAGCTTTTTGGAATGGCTTAGATCTCATATGGTGTCATTTTTGTAAAGAATATCTAAAAATATCTCCTTTGGATAGAGAATATCTAAAAGTATCTTTACTTGGAGAGAATCTCTCATGTTCCCTTTATTTTGGGAGAGGATATCTCAAGATATCTTTCTTTTGGGAAAGAATCTTTCATTGATCCTATCTTTTGGGAGAAAATCTCTCATTGATTTCTTTTTGGGAAAGAATCCCTCAAGATATCTTTCTTTTGGGAAAGAATCTTTCTAATTTATTTCTTTTGGTAAGGTTACTAATTAGTAACACTTACCTCTTTCTTCTTTCCTTCTTTGGTTTGCTCTCTTCTATAAAAGCAAGGAGGAGGTTGGATCTCTTGCTCTTATTGCTTTCCTTTGCAACAATCCCAAGAGGGCTTCAAGACCAAGAGTACTTTTTCTTTAAGATCTTCAAGACTTTTCTTCTTCTTCTCCACCAATGGCTTCAAGTAAGTTCCCTTTTTCAAGAAAACCCCATTGTAGGAAAAAAAGTTCTTTTTTTTTTTTCTTTTCCACGTGTTTTCTTCCTTTTTTTTTACACGTTTTTTCTTATCTCTTTTTTTTTCATGCTTTTTTTTTTGCATGTGTTTTTTTTTTTCTTTTTTTGTGGGTCGTACGGATAGATCCGTACGGATCTGGCCGTACGGCCACGTGGCCTGTGGGCCAGCCCCTTTTCTTTCTCCTTTTTTTTTGGTTTCTTTCTCTCTGTTTTTTTTTTAGAAAGTTTTCTATTTTTTTTTGTTCTTTTCTTTCTCCCCTTTTTTTTTTAGAAAGTTTCTTTTCTTCTTTTTTTTTTGGCTCATCATGATAATGCAATTTTCTTTTTTTGCAAACTAAGATGTTCATGCATGCATATTTTTTGTAAATTGAATTGTAGCATGATGTGATAGCATACCTGAAAGTTTTCACAAATTTGGGAATTTGGAGCTCGCAGCGATGTTGAGCCCTTCCTGATTTTGCGGAGACTTTGAGGTTTCGAAAGTTTGGAGTTTCGGAGCTCGCAGTAATGTTGGGCCCATCTTCAAGCTTTCTATTTCTTTCGGGATAGTTCCTTTTCTTCGGAATTGCCCCGGCATCATGTCAAAATTTCACCAGATTTTTTTTAGCGAGATTCTGTCATTTTGATGTTTGATCTTTTTCTTTTCCATCCTTTGCAGGTGATTCTTTCAGAACGAACAAGGGTAAAGAGCCTGCTACAAGCGAATCTCGTTGATCTGCTAGATCTTCTAATCTGGCTGTTCAGCAGGCCTTTGAGAAGGTCTAGTATGTTGAGAGAAATCTGGAAGAGTGTGACTCCCTTAACAGAGATGAGATGAGGCAGCGACTGATCGCTCTCAAGGGAGAGGAATTCTATAAGATCATGGTAAGTAGTCGTCCATGGGTGATGGGAGATCAGAGTGTTTTACCCAAGCCTACCTTCTTCTTTGGTGATGCCGTCCCTGATGACATGACATACCAGAGGAGATGCTTTTAGTTTTCTTTCACAGCAAATGGTGAGAAGAAGACTGTTGCTACCCGGTCGATGTTTGATCGCACCGTCTCGATCATGAGCCTTGCCCCCACGTGCTCTAAGAGGGAAGATCCTCCAAGCTGGGTGAGAAGGACAAATGTAGTCAAGACCGGGGTTTTTGTTGGCGGTTCTCCTGGATATACGGAGAGGTCGCCTTCTGACATGGACCTGTTGATGCCATCCAGCGGCTACCAGGGCTCTGATTATTCGTCAGTCGATTTGAGACCGGTGGGCCTTGGTATTTTCAGGGGTGACGGCAGTAATTGGATAAAGCCTTTTCGACTTCGTGGCCGTTTCAATGCTGCCTCCGTGTGGAAGTCATGGACTGATCGCGTCCTGCTGATTGGTGGCGCCGTTTTGAAGGAAGCCAGGATTTTTGATGCGGTCCGCGCCTTTAGGGAGACCGTGATCTTTTCCGACGAGGCCTTCATGGCCATGCTGGAGTCATTCCTCTCACAAACCAATACCTTCGTTGTGACGAATGGTGAGATTGGTTTCTCTTTGAAGGAGCTGAGCGCCATTACTAGATTGCCCATCCTTGGCAAACTCTATGAGGAGTTTATGCCGATCGACAGCGTCCTTGAGGACCAGTTTGAGGAGTTCAGGCTTCTGTACTTTCTGCTCGTCGCCTTCTATGATTTTTTGAAGGAGAAGGAGGGTTTGAAAGTTAGATCCAGCAGTTGGAAGAGTTCTAGCTCTTTGTTCCCCAACTTTTTTGATAGCAGGGAGTCTTCTGATGGTGTGACCCAGGAAGCCAGGGCTCAGGATCCAAGTTCGAAAAAGATCTTGGCTATGCAAGAAGAGTTGAGAGATTTCTGTGCGACTACAAATGCCATATGTCCTGACATTGCACTGCGGAGAGATCTCGCTGTTTACCTCACTTATTAGCTTGGTGAGGCTATTTTTGCTGGAGGAGATGGAACGCACATCAGGCCACAGTGTATCTTTCTGGCTTGTCAGATGGCGTTTGGAGAGCAGCTTGCTTTGGTGCCAGCTCTTTACTCCTACCTGTGTACCAAACTGCAAGCTGCTGCTTTTTTGGTTCGGCTTGGGCTCCTTATGAATAGGGTATTTTCAGCCCACATCTTTTATTCGTGGTGCGTGTACCACTGTCCTGGCTTCCACCGGCTGGGTGCCGCACAGGATGATGATCCTCTGATGATTCGGCTGGCTAAGGGCAAAGCCGTGTCCGAATCACTTTTGTTTGCCCGCATGAGGATCCGATGGTTCAGGGACGTCGAGATGGGGTAGTCTTCAGTGAAGCTTTCTCCGGAGTTGCGGAAGAAAGCTTTTGATTTTGGTGCCTCCCGAGACTCTACTAGGGCGGGGTCGGGAAGGCATTACTCCTTGACAAACGCAGAGAATGAGTGGCTTTTCAGCATACGTGTCGGCAGGATGGTGTACCGCAGACATCTTTTCATCGACATCCAGCCGTATATACCCTCTCGCTTTGCTTTGCAGTTGGGTTTTTCTCAAGGCGTTGTTGGAGCGCCTTCAAGCATGGTGAAGCGCTTTGGAGGTTTACAGGACGGGAGAAATGCATGGGCTTTCTATAGTGCTGAAGATACTACAGCCATGATCTCTTATCCTGTGTTGTTGACTTCCCAGACTGCCGGCTTTGCGAAGTGGTTCACGGAGAGCATTTTGGCATATTGGGGGCTTTCCAAGAAGGAGCTTGATGTGAAACTGGCATCTGGAAAGGGCCTTGGAAAGTCAGATGGCGTCCTGCGAGAGGAAGTTTAGGCCTTCCTTTCTGGAGAGAAGCATAAGATAGGCTTTCTTGGTGACCAAGGCATCATTGGTTCTGAAGCTATTCGAGAAATACCTAATGAGGCTTTAGAGCAGCTAGAACAGGAGGAAGCCGAACTTGGTGCTTGGATGCAAGCGGTGCAAAGGCAAGCTTCCGTGGAGTCTACTGGCAAGAGTAGACCATCCAGTGAGGAGTCAAGTGGGAGACTTGACTCTGACAGCGGGGCAGGTTCCTCTAAGAAGCGAGCCCGCCGGAGTAAGAGGAGGGGGAGTCATCATCACAGTAAGGGGTAGCATGAGGACTCTCCTGACTTGGAAGTCCCTCTTACTATCAATGAGGATGTGCCAGTGGATGCTGACGAGCCTCCAGAGAAGAGAAGCCGAGAAGAAGAGACCGTCGGTGAAGGTATGATTCTTCCTTTTTCTCTTTCCATTTCTTTTCATGGGATTTTTCCATGTTCTGATTTGCTTCTTGTTTCTGCTTTTCTTTTTTTTTTTTTTAGCAGAGGAAGACTTGGTGATGCCTGAGGTTCCAACCGATGAGGTGGTGACGGAACCTGTCAGGGCACCTGAAGAAGAACCGAGGGACTCTGGAGTGAATCCAGAATCTCCAATTTGTATGACTTCTTTTAATATCTTCTTTTTTTTTGTCTGTGACTTGGTTTGCCAACATTTTTTCTTGTCAGCTGACTTGCCACAGGATTCCGATGACTTTGAACCATCGATGGACGCAAATGTTGATGATGCTTCCAATGAGTTCATGGAGGAAGAGAGTCTTCCGCCAGTCGTCCAAGAAGGTATTTTGTAGTAATAACCCTGATAATGATTTTCAAACAGGATCATGTTCACACCTTTTTGTGTTTCTTTGGCAGGTTCTGAGGTGACAGAGGAGAGTCCGTCGCTTCCTTCAGAACCAGAGCAAGAGATGCCAAAGGTCGATCCAGAGGTAAAGACTCCTGGGACCAGTTCTGACAGTTCGATCCAGAGGTAGAGACTCCTGGGACCAGTTCTAACACTGTTGAGGAGATACCTCGTGCCGAGATTCCTTCCCGAACAGGAGCAGCTTCAACTGGAAAGAGTTCTTTTGTTACTCTTCCAACGGGTGATGACATGAGCAGCCGACCAACGGAGTTGGGCGAATCTTCAGCTGGGCCATCTCTTCTCTTTGCAAAGAAGGTGGTGGTGCGGGTCCTGAGCTCTTGGATTGAGACTATCTTTGCTGGGCACTTAGATGCCGGATTTGGCATGATCCAGCATGTGCAGGAGATTCTCAGTGATGCCGAAGAGGCTGGTCTGGATGTCACAGGTGCTAGGGCGATCGTTGATAGGATCATTGAGCAGGGTGACAAATGGTTTGAGACCATGGGTTTTCCTGACGACCAGTTCTCCCTGCGGATAAGGCTCAGTCTAACCTGGATGAGGCTACACAAAGCAGGAAGCAGATAGTCCGAGAGAAGAACTTAGAAGAGCTAGCCATCATTGGGCTGACACATGACCTTAACATCCTTGATAGGGAGGTCGATGAGGCCAGGAAACGTCTTGTGCATCTGCAGGCACAAGTCGCTGCCAAGTGGGCTGCAATACTAGAGGCTCGCGATAGGGAGAGTGCTCTGATTCGCCGGGTTGCAGATGCTGATTGAGTTCTTAAAAGGAAGTCTGAAGAGAACAAACAATGGCGAACTGCTCGGGATAAACTTCCCGGTGCGAAAGAAGGGTTACAGCCCACCCCAGCATCTCATGGCAAGTTCCTGAAGAAGCGTGCCTTGGAATCCCTGACGGCTGAGGCCAAGAGTTTGCTTGAGGAGCTGAACTCTTGGCTGGAGACCATTTTTGGCTGAGCTCCTGATTTTTGTAGCAGAAACTATCCTTCTTTTTTTTTGGTACCACATGTATATTTTTTTTGGTACTCTATTTTTTTTGTAGTGCTTGTGAACACTTTTTTTTTGGTACCGCATGCATTTTTTGGTACTCTTTTTTTTTGTTTTCCCTACGCTCACTTAAATATTTTTGTGATGAAAGTAATTGCTAAATGGGATGCTTTTTTTTTGTTTTCCCTACGCTAACTTAAATCTTTTTTTGCTAAAAGTAATTGCTAAATGGGATGCTTTTTTTTTTACTTTCCCTACGCTCACTTAAATCTTTTTGTGATAAAAGTAATTGCTAAATGGGAATTGATCAAAAGCTTGTCATTTTGTGAAAATCTTTTGTCAAATGATTGTTTTGGCATGAAAGCCAGATTTTTGTTTATGGCATGGAAGCCGATTTTGTGGCATTGATAGCCGGTTTTGGTGGCATCTATAGCTGGGTTTTTTGAAAGCCAATTTTGTTTTATTTTGTGGCATTGATAGCCGGTTTTGTTTTGTGGCATTTATAGCCTGTTTTGATGGCAACTATAGCCGTTTTGTGGCATTTATAGCCGGTTTGGTTTTCAAAAATGCAAGTATCGACTAAAAGTTGCCTCCCTGCTGAATGTTCTTGTAAGTATCGATGGAATGTCGCATCCTTGCTCATTCGGTTGCGAGTATTGATGGAATGTCGCATCCTCGCGGATTTGGGTGCAAGTATCGATGGAATGTCGCATCCTTGCTTTTTCAAAAATTTTGGTTTTGCGGGTACTGACTTGATGTCGTTTCCCTACGATTTTTGAAATTTGTGGTTTTCTCGAACCTTCGGGTTATGGATATCCACTGAAATGTTGCGTCTCCATGGTTTTTTAGGTTTTTTCGAACCTTTGAAATTTCGGTTGTGGATATCAACTGAAATGTTGCATCTCCACGATTTTGGATTTTGCAAGTATCAACGAAATGTCGTTTCCCTGCGATTTTGGAAGTGTCGAACGTGGTTCGTATGCTTCCGATTTGTGCGAGTATCGACTAAGCGTCGCTTCCCCGCGGCTTTTTGAAAAAACCATTTTTTTTTAAAACACGAGGGTCATAAGTTTTGACCTAAAACCATTTAGGCGGTAAAAGGTAGGGTGGCCTAGGGTGGAAATCCCTGGATCCGGATTTTGTTTCAAACCATGAATCTTGGGTTCAAGGGTTGAAAATTTTGGTCAAGTTAGGGAAAGGTTCCTAAACTTGGATTTTTGAACAATGAAACGATGAAACTAAGCATTGTTTAAATTTCTAGAAATTTCAACATTTGACATGAAAATTCTAAAAAGAGTGGGTTTAGCGAGCGTGTACCTGGAAACCGGTTTTGGCCGTACAGGCATTGCTCTTACCCAATTGGGTAAGTCTTCAAGGGTAGTACCGCTTTAAGGACTTGCCGTTGATGGGCAGCATACATCTGTCACCTTCCATGTTTAGGAGTGCGTATGCGCCGTTGGAGAAAACCTTGTCGATGACGTAGGGTCCCTCCCATTTTGGCTCAAATTTGCCTTTGGACTTGTGAGCGAAGACCATTGGTCTTTTTACCGCAAGAACAAAGTCACCCTTTTTGTAAGCGCGTTGCCTGACCTTTTTGTCGAAAGATCCTGCCATGCGTGCTTGGTAAAGTTCAATGCTTTGTTGAGCTTCGAGCCGTCTCTCATCGAGATTGTCCAGCTCATGGAGTTGCAATTTGGCATTGCTTTCTTGAGTCATGTCATTTTGCAAAGTTACCCTCAAGGAAGAAATTTGTACTTCCAAGGGCACGACAGCTCCACATCCATAGACCAAGGAGAATGGTGTGCTATGGGTTGAACCTCGAACGGTGGTTCGATAGGCCCACAAAGCTTCAGACAGTTTGTCGCTCCAGTCTCTTTTGTGACTATAGACCATTATTTTGAGGATTTTGCAAAGTGTCTTGTTGAAAGCTTCTGCTAATCCGTTTGCTGCCGGATTGTATGGAGTCGAAGGATAGCTTTGGATTTTGTATTTGTCGCAGAACCTGTAGAATCGGTGATCCCGGAATTGTGGTCCGTTATCATGGACGAATCTTTTGGGTATGCCGAAACGACAAATGATGTTGGTGCGCAGGAACTGAAGGACTGATGAGGTCTTCATTTCGTTGAACGCAAATGCTTTTGACCACTTGGAGAAATAATCCGTAGCGGCTAAGATGAAGCGATGACCTTTGCTCGAAGGGGGAGAAATAGGACCTATGATGTCCAAACCCCAGGCTTCGAAAGGCCATGAAATCACTATAGGATGCAGCCATTCTGGAGGCATGTGAATGTAATCTCCATGAACTTGGCCTTGTTGGCAGCGCTTAGGAAATTGCATTGCATCAGCTACCATGGTAGGCCAGTAATAACCTACCCTTTTTATCTGATCATAGAGCTTGGGACCAGCCTGATGAGCTCCGCAAAGACCAGCATGAACTTCTTTGAGTGTTTCTTTAGCCTCTTGTTGTGACAAGCAGCGTAGAAGTACTCCGTTGAAGGATTTCCTGTAAAGGATCTTTGAAGGAATATCCAAATGAAAGCTTGGGGTTCGCCTTTGGATGCTTACCCTTTCTTTTGGATCTTCAGGTAGGATTCTGAACATAATGTAATCAATGAACAGATCCCTCCAGTCGCCGGTTGAAGTTTGAAGGATTAAAATTCGACTTCCAACCACTTGGTGGCATTCAGCAACTGCTTGATGTGTGTTAAGAGGAGGAAGTATTCTTCTTTCGCACACTGTGATTCACATGTTTTCCCCTTCCTGGATTGCCACAGATGTGGCAAGTCCAGTGAAGGTATCTGCACGTATGTTTTCACCTCTACGAATGTGGGTGATGTGATAGATGTCAAACTTTTGCAGAAGTGATTGTGCCTTGTTGTAGTAAGGCAGCAGATTTGGCTTCCTGACTTCAAATTTCTGATTTATCTGGTTGACGATCAGTTGAGAGTCTCCAAAGACTTCCAGCATGGTGATACCGGATTCGATGGCGAGTTCCAGTCCTAACATCAGAGCTTGATATTCAGCTGCATTGTTTGTGCATGGTTCTAGTAGCGAGAAAGCATGTGGAATCATGTATTTGTCGGGGCTAACAAAGAAGATGCCAACTCCCGAGATTAGCTGTCTTTTTTCATTTGTCCTGGTTGCACCGTCAAAGTACATGTCCCAGGAGGCACTTTGTGAGAAAGTCTCGACATTGTAGACTGGTTCGTCTGGGAGTTCATCTCTGAGTGGAGAATCTTTAGGCAATGGATGCTCTGCGAGGAAGTCCGCTAGAGCTTGCCCTTTGATTGCCTTTTGTAGTACATACCTAATATCAAATTGTGACAGAAGGATGGACCATTTTGCCAGTCGAGCATTGAGAGAACCTGCCTTTGTGACAAAGACCTTCAAGAGGTTGACCCTTGAGACCAGGTAGACTGTGTTGGAAAGCAAGTAGTGACGCAACTTTTGTACGGCGAACATCACTGCAAGACATTCTTTTTCGACTGGAGAGTAGCGATGCTCTGCACCTACTAGCATGCGTCTGAGGTAATATAGAGCAGCTTCTTTTCATTGATCATTTTCTTGCGCAAGTAGAGCTCCCAAAGAGTGATCAAGGGCTCTTGTGTACAAGATGAATGGTTTTCTAGTGGTAGGAGCAGCTAACACTGGAGGTTTTGTCAGGTATGACTTGATATCATGGAAAGCAGCTTCACAGTCAGCATCCCAGACAAAGTTTACACCTTTTTTCATCAACCGGGAGAATGGACGGCATTTCCCCGAAAGATTAGAGATGAACCGTCTGATGTAGGCCAATCTCCCTTGGAGCCCTTTGAGTTCTCTCAAGGTTCTTGGAGAGGGCATTTCTAGAATGGCTTTGACTTTTATGGGGTCAAGCTCTATTCCAGCTTTCCGAACTAAGAATCCGAGGAACTTACCAGACGAGACGCCGAAGAAGCATTTCGGAGGATTCATTCGCAGTTTGTGTTTGCAAAGCCGGAGGAAGACTTCTCGAAGGTCTTCGAGATAATCTTCTTTTCTTTTGCTCTTGACGGCGAGGTCATCAACGTAACATTCAACCGTCTTGTGCTGCATATCTTGGAATATCTTCATCATAGCCCTCTGATATGTGGCACCGCATTTTTCAGACCAAATGGCATGACAGTGTAGCAATACACGCCAAATGGGGTCCGAAAGGATGTATGTTTTTCATCCTCAGGATGCATCTTTATCTGATTGTAGCCAGAGAAACCATCCATGAATGTCATTCGCTCGAATCCACAGGTATTATCAATCATTACCTCTGGTATGGGGAGTGGAAATTCATCTTTTGGGCATGCGCCATTCAGGTCTCTATAGTCAATACAGACCCTGATCTGCCCGTTTTTCTTTGTCACGGGGACAATATTGGCCAACCATTCAGGATGTTGTTCCTCACGGATGAAGCCGACGCTTTTGAGTTTTTGAACTTCTTGTTCAATTTTATCCATCACATCTGGACGGAATCTTCTTTTGCCTTGTTTGACAGGCTTGATGTCTTCTTGAAGATTGAGTTTGTGGACCGCTATTTTGGGGTCTAAGCCAGGCATTTCAGCGTAAGACCATACAAAGCAATCAACGAACTCACGAAGAAAGGCGATATACTCGGGTAACTCATCATCCTTTATATTCCTGCTTATGAATACAGGACGTAGGTTATCTGGTGTTCCCAAGTCTATCTTTTGAACAGGATCTTCTGTTGGAAGGTTCGAAGGTGGTTCCTCCATAATATTTTTGGAGGCTTCCAGCTCAACGAAACCTTCTGGGGTTTCAACGGCATTTCCAGACCAAGGTTTTGTTCCTTTCCACGGGTCTTCTTGATCGGTAGTTTTCCCAAGGCTTGCTATGAGATGATCCCAATCGCTTGTTGAAACCGGGACGAAGTAGTCTACTTCTTTTGGAGATGAGGGTTCTTCTGGGTCAGAATACCACACGTCTGTGCCATCGGACAACTCCTCTTCATTTTCGGAGAAATCGTGCCAATTGGATGAGCTTCCTGGATCTTTGTCAGTTGACTCATCGAAGAGATATCCAGGGAGATCGATGTCTTCATGGATACGAGATGTTGAGGCTTGGTCAGTAAACTGACTTTTAAGCCTTTGTGTCAACTGTCTCAGGGAGTGTCGGATCATGCCCTAACCCGTGTGAAGACTTTTCTACATAGCCGTAGAGTCTCCAATCTTCCAGCTGGCTTTTGGTCAAGACAGGCCCCCATGGTGTGAGAATACCACGTCCTTCTCCTAAACCGACTGGGTTTTGAGCGTCATAGCCCATTTTCTTCATAATAGCTTGTGCCACAGAACTATATAAGGATAGTTGAGGCATACCTTCATTTTGGAAAGGTTCAAGCATGGAGTTTGATGAAGAAGCATCCGATCTAGGGAAGAAGATCGGCTTTTCCTTTGCTGAAGTTGCTGGAAGAAAGAAGGAAGCTGACGTAGGATCTTCTATGTCAGAAGTTGTCTCCATTGGAGTAAGAACAGGCTGAACTTGCTGAGTGTCAGCTTGGCTTGACGATGTGTCGTCCTCTGGCTCTGAATCCGAATCCGTGTCTTGCATGATAGACACGAAATAGACAACAAATTTGCCCCCAGACTTTTGCTTTGCCTTCTTCACTTTAGTTGTGATGACCAAAGGCTTTAAAGGTTTGAGGGAGATGATGTAGGGAGTTTGAATGCTCTCTTCGGATTTACCGGATGGTTTGTTTTCTTCCGATGATTGTTGAGGAGCCTTGCCTTTATCTTTCTGGAGACTTTCGGCAAAGGGTGCTGTGTGCTTCCCCTCTTCTTCTTTTTCACCTTCATAAATTTGTGAGTCTGCAAAGTGGACTTTTTTACATTTGAAGGGTTTTTTCTGCCCGCAAAGACTCGATGTATCATGCCGTCGTCGCCAACAAACTTGATGCATTGATGTAGAGTTAAGGGACAACACCATTCTCGTGGATCCAAGGGCGTCCGAGAAGGATGTTGTAGCATGAAGGGGTTTTTATTGCGTACACTGTGACCTCAGAGATAAGATCACCAATCTGTAACTTGAACCTGATTTTGCCGATAGGCCTTTGAGTACTCCCACCATATCCAAAGATAGATACAGATGTGTGGCTCAGTTTGCTGGGTGGGATGCCCAACTCTTCGAGAGCCGATGTGGAGATGAGGTTGAGTGCATAACCTAGGTCGATCTGAACTCTGTGCATAGGCATTTCCTTGATGTACCCTGTGAAGTACAGGGGTCGGTTGTGCCTTGTTTCGCCAAGTAGGAGGTCGTCCTTTGTGAAGGCGATGGTTGCACTGGCTGCTTTTTAACCGAGAGGCATTCAATGCATGATCCCTCAGTTTTCTTCTTTTCTTCCTTTGAGGAAGCTTCTGAGTTTTTGACCCGGTAATTGCGGGGCATGTTTGTCGACATCCTCATTCAGCTTTTGTAATTCTGAAATGAGATTATCACGAGTGTGCGGAGACATTCGCAACAAATCCCGGATGTGCAGAGGTGTAGGGATGTGCTTGAAGTGTTCAATCAAGTCATACTTGAAAGCCTCCTTAGGGCCTGCATGTTCATCATTGTTGCCACTAGGGGCGCTTACAGCATCTTTTCCCGAAGGATTTACATATGTAAAGGAAGATGGGTTGTAATTTTTATGGTAGTCCAGGCCAGAGCGGGTGCCTCTACCAACTTCGAGAGCTTCTTGAGAAGGGTCTTCGTTTGGAAGATTGTCTTCAGGATCAAGAGGCTGTCATTTTTCATTTGCTGAGGATGTATCAGCAGCAGAGTCGCCATCCTCAGTGATTGTGTTGCACAGAGCATTTTTCAGGAACAAGTCGTGAATAGCATCCAGCAACCTTTCTTCTTCGTTGACCAATTCATCGTCCCAAGCATCAATAGCTGGGAATTCTTCAGTCAAGAAGGGTGTGAACTTTGAAGTCACAGTCTTAGGAGAAGAAACCTGAGAGGGTGTCATCTCAGTGAAAGTCATGTGAGATGAGGTGGCTCCAGAAGATACATTGCTAGGCATCGCCGGAGTGTAAGTGCTCTCATCAGACGATGCTTCGGAAGAGTTATAATCCCGAATTATCACATTATAGGAAGCTCTGACAGGAGACGTTGCTTGATCGGAGTCAGACTCATCCGCGGATGTAAGAGGATCGTCTATCCTGCAATTTTCTCCATTTTCAAGAGCTAAGGGAGGATGTACCTGATGGTCTTCAGGGACTTCAGGCTCTGGATTGGGAGGCGGCTCGTTGACGCAATCTTGCTCTTGTTCTAGAGCGAGATGCTGCATGATCCTTGCATATTCTTCAAGATCAGGCATGGGAGCTAAATCTTCTTCTTCATCAACTCTTTGTGGCTCAACATGGTTGATTTCCACTGGAGTAATGAGAGGTGCTGGGTCAGCAGCATTTTCTTATACAGCCTCTTGGTCTTCTTCATCATCAGACTAGGATCCTTGTGGCTGTAGGGGGTTATACCAGATTACTGGCATAAGATGAGTCTCAGGAACCCATTCTTCATCGGAGAGATATTCTCCTGTTTCAAGGGACTCCTCCCACTCGTCTGTGTAGTTGGATTCGAATCCATCATCGGTGTCGCTGGACTCGTATCCATCAATGGAGAATCCAACTACCGAATTTCAAGAGTATGATATCTCCTACGTGGCTTCTTTGAATTGAGGTGGCATGAAGTCACTGAGAGTGAAGTTTCTTACCCTCTTTGAAGTCTCTGGAAGAGATGTTTTTGTTGCCTCCAGTGAAGCGGTAGAGGAAGCCTCTGCCTTTTCTTTGACTTCTTATTTTGGCTGGGTCTTCTCTTGCCGTTTGAGCTTGAGGAGATGTTTCCTAGCCTGCCTTCGCTGCTGAGCTGTAGGCTTTGTTTTCATGCCCTCCCAATTTTCATCTTCCAGGAGATCGGGATGTACCCATATGGGTTGTCCGTCTGGTGTCGGGTAAGGAACCAGTTCCTCGGACGCTTGGATTGAGTTTATCACCTTGAAGGAAGTAGTGATCTTCTTCTTCGGTGATTTTGATGTTTGTCCACATGTCACCATGTTGACGGAGGCAGACCCATAGTTTTTGCCAAAGGTGATGACTCTGTTTTTCCACATCTCGTTTATTTTCTCCCTCACAACAAAGCATTGATTGAGTGGATGCGAGATCATCTGGTGGTATGGATAGTACCGAGGATCGTTGGTCTTGCCAACATCACCCGGTCTTTTTGGTTCAGGCAAGGTGAGCTTGCCGTTTGCCACAAGAGCCCCGAAGATTTCATCAACATTTTCATCAAACGGGTATTTCTTCTCTACTCGTTCTTTGAAGGCATCTAAGAGTTCAGGTCTCTTACCAGCATCTTTGTTTTCAGCTTTCTTTGGTGGCTGAGGAGCTGACTTGGTCTGCACATTGAGGACCTCTTCTTTTTTGGTTTAGAGGTTGCAATGGCGGTTGGCTCTTTTCTTGATGATTTCTGACTGTTGAGGTCTTTAATCACCGTTTCAGCTTCCATGGAAGCTTCTACGAGTTCTCCCAGGTTTTTTGATTTGTTGCCAAAGATCATGGAGAGGATTCTAGCTCTCATGTTGTTTCGGCAGATGTCGACTAGCGATGCTTGTGGCAATACATCAGAGCATTTGTATGCCATTGCTTTCCACTTATGAATGAAGTCATATGTTGACTCATTCCCCCCCTGTTTTAGGCTGCACAGCTGAGCCATAGTAGCGGGATGATCCTCACCTTTGAAGTGAGTCAAGAAGCCTGTCTCTAGCATGGCCTAGTTTTGGATGGAGTCCTCCGACAGAGTGGAGTACCAA
This sequence comes from Litsea cubeba, assembly GCA_012931725.1. Classification (NCBI taxonomy): domain Eukaryota; kingdom Viridiplantae; phylum Streptophyta; class Magnoliopsida; order Laurales; family Lauraceae; genus Litsea; species Litsea cubeba. The sequence goes on along the minus strand of CM022946.1, from coordinate 42,534,420 downwards.
TCGAAGGCCGTACCTTTTAGGGTACTTGCAAAGAGGCGGATATTGAGTGCATCTTGATCCGCATTAGCTCCCGTCAGGATCTTGAAGTGGATGACGTGCTGTCTGGCTGTTCCTTTCCCCGTATATGTTTGGAGAGTAGGATGCTTGAATTTTGTGGGGAACGGGACCGAGTCCATCCATAAGGGATATGGTGGCTTGGTCCCATGCTCCTTGAGTATATCCTCTTCTTTTGCTTTTGTGAGGATACCATCTACGTCCTTTTTGGTAAGGGCGCGTGACTCATTTTCTTCTCCATTTACCTCATCGTCTTGATGATTCGGAGGAGGTTCATTGTTCGCCTGATTTTGGAAGGCGAGGAGAAGGTTTTCCATCAGAGTTTCAATCCTCTGTTGGCCTTGTTCCAACTGCTTGATGCGGGTGATCGCATCATCTTGAGGTGGATTGCAGGGTGGTGGCTCAGAATTTGTAGCCAAGACGTTCATCCTTCGTGATTCGAATGAAGAAACTGTCTTGGTGACTGAGCTGGGGCTCATTCTTTTTGAAGAAGCGCTTGAGGAAGGATCACTCTGCCGCCCTTTGCTTGAAGGAACAGGGGATTCCTTTGAATGTCTTTTTGTCCTGGAGACACCGCGGGTCATCGGACGTCGGACATGGATTTTGGATGCTGACTTTTGGCGTCTTCTGGTTTTTCCAACCATATGGACGGCAGCAACTTGGTTGGGTCTATCTTTTTCGACCCATTTGGGAGAGACTTGAACTGTAGCAGGTTTGGTCCTTTGCTTCTCTAGTCTCTTTTGCCGATACGACGCGCGGCGGCGTATACGACGAGCAACTTAAGCATCGGTCAGCTTTGGCTCGGCTTTGACGATGAAGGATGTGCTCCCTCGGGCGCAGCAGCCGAGCTTGTCTTCTTTGTAGCTGGGCAAGGACAGGATGCGAACCCTGTCCTTCGCCTGTTGCAGCGAAGCTTTGAATTTTTGGAGTTCGGCCCCTGTAGAGATGAAGGGTCGAACTGCAGGTTTGTAGGCCTTAACATGTGCTTGCATGTAAGCAGGTTTGGGAGTCAGGTTGGATATGGGTCTCTCCCCTTTCATGTAAGCAGGAGGGTAGAACTGGTTCTCCTTGAATGGGGCCAGGAATGCTGGCTTGGTGGCTGTTTGGGACCTTCTTTGTTTTGGTGAAGGTCTTGGGGATGTTGACACAAAAAATGTCACTTTGCCTCTTCAAGATCCAAAGAGCAACATGAAGTCGCAACCTGCCATAAATAGGCAATGCTACTTCCAAAAAATCAAATCTTGTCAGAATCAAATAAAAACTGCAAGATCCCTCAAGACAGCCAAAAGAGGAGTACACAAGAAGTTTCGGGCCATTTCAAAATCTTTTGGCCTAACTTCACTTCTCCGGCAGCTGAAAAGGAGATCACGGCAGCGAAAACATCAGAGACATCAAATCTTCGATCAGAGCCGATGGATGGTCTCAAAATACATCCAAAAGGCTCCACGTCAAGTTCCGAGTCAAACCGACAATGTTTGACCCTACATCAACCCTCGAATAGCTAAGTCAAGCCTCTCGGCGGCGAGAACCACCGAGGCCATCACTCATCAGATAGTGCACATGGACGGCTTCAAAATGCTTACAAAGGGCTACACGTCAAATTTCAGGTCATTTCGACAACATTTGACCATAGTTTGACGCTCGGAAGCCAAATCAGGCCTATCGGCGGCGAAGCTCCCCGGGACCATGGTTTCCAAGACAGAGCCTATGGATCATCTTAAAATGACTCCAATAGGTTCCCTGTCAAATTTCAAGTCAATCGGACATCGGTTGACCGCACATCAAACCGCGACATCTTCATTGCGACAAAAGCTATGGTTGGTCTTATTTATTGCTCAGGAGGCTTCACCTCAAATTTCAGGTCATTCCGACATCGTTTGACCCAGTTTCAGCTTCTGACGGAAAATCGGCAACTCTGCGCGACAAAGTCTTCAGCTTTCTCGGAAAATTGGAAACCTTGCAAAATAAAATGCAAGGATTCTCATCAGATTTTCTACAGGGAAATCAGGCCAATAAAAGATCAAAAATGTCAAGGAAAAATACAGAAGAAAAAAGAATCGAAAAATAGCAAAAACGGACACAAAATGGGACAAAAGGGGGAAAAACCCCCAGGGTCGCCGGCGACCCTGGGGCCCAGGATCGCCCGGTGGGTCCCGGAAACCCCGTTTTTCGCTGTTTTTTTGCGATTCGAAGCGTCCGGCCTCTGGTATTTTCCAAAATTTATATTCATACTTTTGAGACACCAAATCCTCTAACATCCATCAAAAACATGGGTTAATCATCAAGAGTATCGAAATCAACATTGATCGCCACCCGGTCAACAAAAAAAAGTGTGCTTTCTACCCTACCGATCGAGAAATCGACAGGACAGATGGAATCGACCCGCTGTTGGCAACCAACATCTGAAGTTACATGGTCATCCGATGTCGATCTACATGAAGATCCATCGATGATCATCGCCAGAAGAATCCCAAAAGACGCGGCACGGCCCGCGACTCTTCAACTGCTCGGCGACCACTTAATGCGATTAATTGACTAGCTTTATTACAGTCATTAATCCATTTCTTTGGATGGCCCAATCAGAAGCAAGCATCCGGGAGTTACAAGTCAAGAGATTCATGGCATTTAACCCATGAAACTCCTCCCATCATGGCGATTAAAGGCGATTAAATGCCCTCAATCTCCTCCGGCCAATCAGAAGCCAAGAAAAAGGAGTTACAAAATAAAGAATTCAATCTTGTAACTCCTCCCTTTATGTAGCTTTTTGACAATTAAGGCTCATAAACCCTCCTAAATGGCTACCTAAAAGCCTATAAATAGGAGAGCTCTCCAAACAATTCCAGATCAAAAAAATCACAGAGATTGGAAAAGCCACAGAGATCAGAAAAAACACAGAGACACAGACAAAGCACAGAAATTCAGAGAAGGAAAAGAGAGAAAACTCTGCGGAAGTTCTACACCGACCACCGCTACAAGGTGACAAAAGTCCCTTCGGGGGTACCCCCCCCCCCCCCCCCCCAAGGTCCTTGCCTTCTCCTTCAGCCTCCAAATGGCTTAGACGTGGCTTTTCAGCCCGTCTACTCGGCTTTTTTTTGGACATAGGACCTCCTTTTGGTCTTTGTTCTCTAAAAACCTAAGGTTATAGCCAAGCCAAGGGAATCAATAACATCCTCTGTTCTCATCTGCATGGATGATGGCAAAGCCCACATATGGCTTGCGACCGTCAATCTGAACGGGTCCCCCACAATCTCCTGTTAAGTTAGATCCTCCTTTTCTTGCTTTTCATTGTAGTTTGTATTATTTTTAAAGAGACAAAAATCACAACTCTTGTCTTTCATTATTGATAAGAATTGTAAAATCGGCTATAAATGCCAAAAATCGGCTATAAACGCCAAAATCGGCTATAAATGCAAAAAAAATCGCCTTTCACGGCAAATCAAGAAAATGTCTCTTTTCTTAAATATATGTGCAATGGAAAACTTGAAAGAAGTTGATTTCCTTTTTACTTGTGAAGGTTGATCTGCGGATCACCACTTGCAATTCCAAGTAAAATAGAAAATCTGGCACACCCACACAAAAAAATGTTGATGCACGCCCTTGCCCCCCGTTTACGAAAGGGTCGGACCAACGGACTCCCACGTCCGCCGACCTCGGTAGGACCAGGTAGGAGTGCGGTCCATCAAGCTGGCACACCTGGTGGGACCCGTTCATTTAAGAACACGATGCTTGAAATGAAATATTTGCATATCATATCTATTGCTCTATGCTTATATTTCTTTTCTTGATTCCTTGGCGACCTTCTAATTGGTGGCCTATGTTGGATTCCGCATCTAAAAAAAATGAGATGAGATTTTTTGGAAATTTCTAATTCTTTGAATTTATTTCCACTATTTCTCTTTTCAAAAAAGAATTAGATTTTCTCAGTTTGAATTCAAAATTGAGAAACCTTGATCCTTTCCTATCGTTCATCGTGATTGCAGAAATGTTGAGCCTGTTCGACTAAGGTTTTGGGCCATCTTTTCTCTTCGATGAGTTCATTAAAGATCTAAAAATAAAAAAAATAAAAAAACAAAAATCAGATTTTTCATTTTGCATTCAAAATTGAGAAACCTTGATCCTTTCCTATCGTTCATCGCGCTTGCAGAAATGTTGAGCCTGTTCGACTAAGGTTTTGGGCCATCGTTTCTCTTCGATGAGTTCATTAAAGATCTAAAATATATATATATATGTAAAGAAAGACATAGACCACTAAGGTTAAACCAACTGCGTTATTTGATCATGGTTGATTCAAGAAAAGCCTTGTCCAGAGTGTGGAGACAGCTTGACTGTTCTAGGCAAGGGTCTTCCAAACGGGTTCATTAAGTAATCCTACCCTAACCTGGGGGCAATTCTATCAATCGAGATTTCATAAGACCGGGTTAGGAGGCATATGTGTACTCTCTCGTCTTTTAAATAATTTTTTTCAAAAATAAAATTTTTAAAAATAAAAAATTAAAAAAAAAATAAAAAATAAAAAATTTTCAAAAAAAAAAATCTTCTTTAAAAAAAAAAATAAAAAAATAATAAATAATAAATAAAAAAAGGATTTTTTAAAAAAAAAAAACTTCCGTCATTTTGGGTTTAGATTGGAGAAATCTTGGTCTTCTCCTTTCTGAGCACTGCCGCTCGCGGAAATCGCTGAGCCCGTGTTCAGATTGGAGTGCCTTTCGCTCTCTTTGATGAACCCTATATTGGCTTTTAAAAAAAAAAAAACTCGTCATTTTTGGACTCAGATCCTAGAAATTATGGTTCATTTCTTTCTGAGCACTGGCGCTCGCGGAAATCGTTGAGCCCGTGTTCAGATCGGAATACCATCTGCTCTCTTTGATGAATCCAATCTTGACCTTTCAAAACAGAGAATCTCATCTCATGGATGTGGTCTCAAAACATTTGTGTCTAGCGGTACTGGTACGCCCTTTAAGGGTCTACTGTATTGCTACCGGCACATTTGTTACTCCAA
>CM022946.1:42467523-42521937 GCA_012931725.1 Litsea cubeba | reverse complement strand
AAAGAAAAAAGAGGGTCCTCAATGTGCAGACCAAGTCAGCTCCTCCAGCCACCAAAGAAAGCTAAAAATAAAGTTGCTGGTAAGAGACCTGAACTCTCAGATACCTTCAAAGAACGAGTAGAGAAAAATACCCGTTTGATGAAGACGTGATGAAATCTTCGGGGCTCTTGTGGCAAACGGCAAGCCACCTTGCCTGAACCAAAAGACCAAGGTGATGTTGGCAAAACCAATGATCCTCGGTACTGTCCATACCACCAGATGATCTCGCATCCTCTCAATCAATGCTTCGTTGTGAGAGAGAAAATAAATGAGATGTGGAAAAACGGAGTCATCACCTTTGAAAAAACTATGGGTCTGCCTCGTCAACATGGTGACATGTGGACAAACATCAAAATCACCGAGAAGAAGATCACTACCTCTTCAAGGTGATAAACTCAATCAAGCGTCCGCGGAACTGGTTCCTTACCCTACACCAGACGGACAACCGATATGGGTACATCCCGATCTCCTGGAAGATGAAAATTGGGAGGTCTTGAAAACAAAGCCTACAGCTCAACAGCGAAGGCAGGCTAGGAAACATCTCCTCAAGCTCAAACGGCAAGAGAAGACCCAGCCAAAACTAGAGGTAAGAAAAGGCAGAGGCTTCCTCTACCGCTTCACTGGAGGCAACAAAAACATCCCTTCCAGAGACTTCAAAGGGGGTAAGGAAATTCACTCTCAGTGATTTCATGCCAAGCCATGCAGGAGGCATCATACTCTTGCAATTCGGTAGTTGGATTCTCCATTGATGGATACGAGTCCAGCGACACCGATGATGGATTCGAATCCAACTACACAGATGAGTGGGAGGAGTCCCTTGAAACAGGAGAATATCTCTCCGATGAAGAATGGGTTCCTGAGTCTCATCTTATGCCAGTAATCTGGTATAACCCCCTACAGCCACAAGGATCCTGTCTGATGATGAGAAGACCAAGAAGCTGTACAAGAAAATGCTGCTGACCCAGCACCTCTCATTACTCAGTGGAAATCAACCATGTTGAGCCACAAAGAGTTGATGAAGAAGAAGATCCGGCTCCCATGCCTGATCTTGAAGAATATGCAAGGATCTTGCAGCGACTCGCTCTAGAACAAGAGCAAGAACGCGTCAATGAGCCTCCTCGCAAACCAGAGCCTGAAGTCCCTGAAGAGCACCAGGTACATCCTCCCTTAACTCCTGAAAATGGAAAAAATAGCTGGATAGACGATCCACTTACATCCGAGGATGAGTCTGACTCCGATCAGGCTACGTCTCCCATCAGAGCTTCCTGTAATGTGATAATTCGGGACTATAGCTCTTCCGAAGCATCGTCTGATGAGAGCACTTACACTCCGGGGACGCCTAGCAATGTATCTTCTAGAGCCACCTCGTCTCACGTGACTTTCACTGAGATGACACCCTCTCAGGTTTCTTCTCCTGAGACCGTGACTTCAAAGTTCACACCCTTCCTGACTGAAGAATTCCCAGCTATTGATGCTTGGGACGATGAATTAGTCAACGAAGAAGAAAGATTGCTGGATGCTGTTCAGGACTTGTTCCCGGAAAATGCTCCATGCAACACAATCACTGAGGATGGTAACTCTGCTGCTGAGACATCCTCAGCAAATGAAAAACGACAGCCTCTTGATCCTGAAGACCATCTTCCAAACGAAGGACCCTTCTTAAGAAGCTCTCGAAGTTGGTAGAGGACACCCGCTCTGGCAGGGGACTACCACAAAAATTACAACCAATCTTCCTTTACATATGTAAATCCTTCGGGAAAAGATGTTGTAAGCGCCCCTAGTGGCAACAATGATGACATGCAGGCCCTAAGGAGGCTTTCAAGTATGACTTGATTGAACACTTCAAGCACATTACCTGCACGTCTGCACCATCCTAGATTTGTTGCGAATGTTCTCCGCACAACTCGTGATAACAACTCATCTCAGAATTACAAAAGCTGAATGAGATGTCGACAAACATGCCCGCAAGTCCTCCAAATGAAATGGATTACAGGGTCCAAAACTCAGAAGCCTCCTCAAAAGGAGAAAAGAAGAAAACTGAGGGATCATGCATTGAATGCCTCTCGGTTAAAAAGCAGCCAGTGCAACCATCGCCTTCACAAAAGGACGACCTCCTACTTAGAGAAACCAGGCATAACCGACCCCTGTACTTCACAGGGTATATCAAGGAAATGCCTATGCACAGAGTTCAGATCGACCCAGGTTCTGCACTCAACCTCATCTCCACATCGGCTCTTGAAGAGTTGGGCATCCCACCCAGCAAACTGAGCCACACATCTGTATCTATGTTTGGATACGATGGGAGTACTCAAAGGCCTATCGGCAAAATCAGGTTCAAGTTGCAGATCGGTGATCTTATTTCTGATGTCACAGTGTATGCAATAAAAACCCCTTCATGCTACAACATCCTTTTCGGATGCCCTTGGATCCACGAGAATGGTGTTGTCCCTTCAACTCTACATCAATGCATCAAGTTTGTTGGCGACGACGGCATGATACATCGAGTCTTTGCGGACAGAAAACCCTTCAAAGGTAACGAAGTCCACTTCGCAGACTCACAGATGTATGAAGGTGAAAAAGAAGAAGAGGAGAAGCACACAGCATCCTTTGCCGAAAATCTCCAGAAAGATAAAGGCAAAGCTCCTCAACAATCACCGGAAGAAAACAAACCATCTGGTAATCTGAAGAGAGCATTCAAACTCCCTTCATCATCTCCCTCAACCTTCAAAGCCTTTGGTCATCACAACTAAAGTGAAGAAGGCAAAGCAAAAGCCTGGGGGCAAATTTGTTGTCTCTTTCGTGTCTATCATGCAAGACACGGACACGGATTCAGAGCCAGAAGACGACGCATCGTCAAGCCAAGCTGACACTCAGCAAGTTCAGCATGCTCTCACTCCAATGGAGACAACTTCTGACATAGAAGATCCTACGTCAGCTTCCTTCGTTGTTCTAGCAACTTCAGCAAAGGAAAAGCCGATCTTCTTCCATAGATCGGATGCTTCTTCATCAAACTCCATGCTTGAACCTTTCCAAAATAAAGGTATGCCTCAACTATCCTTATACAGTTCTGTGGCACAAGCTATTATGAAGAAAATGGGCTATGACGCTCAAAACCCAGTCGGTTGGGAGAAGGACGCGGTATTCTCATGCCATTGGGGCCCGTCTTGACCAAAAGCCAGCTGGAAGATTGGAGACTCTACGGCTATGTAGAAAAGTCTTCACACGGGTTAGGGTATGATCCTGACACTCCCTTGAGACAGTTGGCACAAAGGCTTAAAAGTCAATATACTGACCAAGCCTCAACTTCTCAAGTCCATGAAGACATCGATCTCCTGGATATCTCTTTGATGAGTCACCTGACAAAGATCCAGGAAGCTCATCCAATTGGCACGATTTCTCCGAAAATGAAGAGGAGTTGTCCGATGGCACAGACGTGTGGTCTTCTGACCCAGAAGAACCCTCATCTCCAAAAGAAGTAGCCTACTTTGACCCGGTTTCAACAGGCGATTGGGATCATCTCATAGCAAGCCTTGGGAAAATTACCAATCAAGAAGACCCGTGGAAAGGAACAAAGCCTTGGTCTGGAAATGCCCTTGAAACCCCAGAAGGTTTCGTTGAGCTGGAAGCCTCCGAAAATATTGTGGAGGAACCACCTTCAAACCTTCCAACAGAAGATCCTGTTCAAAAGATAGACTTGGGAACACCAGATAACCCACGTCCTGTATTCATAAGCAAGAATATAAAGGATGATGAGTTACCCGAGTATATCGCCTTTCTTCGTGAGTTCGTTGATTGCTTTGCATGGTCTTACGCTGAAATGCCTGGCTTAGACCCCAAAATAGCGGTTCACAAACTCAATCTTCAAGAAGACATCAAGCCTGTCAAGCAAGGCCAAAGAAGATTCCGTCCGGATGTGATGGATAAAATTGAACAAGAAGTTCAAAAACTCAAAAACATCGGCTTCATTCGTGAGGAACAACATCCTGAATGGTTGGCCAACATCGTCCCCATGACAAAGAAAAACGAGCAGATCAGGGTCTGTATTGACTATAGAGACCTGAACGGCGCATGCCCTAAAGATGAATTTCCGTTCCCCATACCAGAGGTAATGATCGATAATACCTGTGGATTCGAGCGAATGACATTCATGGATGGTTTCTCTGGCTACAATCAGATAAAGATGCATCCTGAAGATGAAAAATATACATCTTTTCGGACCCCATTTGGCGTGTATTGCTACACTGTCATGCCATTTGATCTGAAAAATGCTGGTGCCACATATCAGAGGGCTATGATGAAAATATTCCAAGATATGCAGCACAAGACGGTTGAATGTTACGTTGATGACCTCGCCGTCAAAAGCAAAAGAAAAGAAGATCATCTCGAAGACCTTCGAGAAGTCTTCCTCCGGCTTCGCAAACACAAACTGCGAATGAATCCTTTGAAATGCTTCTTCGGCGTCTCGTCGGGTAAGTTCCTCGGATTCTTAGTTCGGAAAGCTGGAATAGAGCTTGACCCCATAAAAGTCAAAGCCATTCTAGAAATGCCCTCTCCAAGAACCTTGAGAGAACTCAAAGGACTTCAAGGGAGATTAGCCTACATCAGACATTTCATCTCCAATCTTTCGGGGAAATGCCGTCCATTCTCCCGGTTGATGAAAAAGGGTGTAAACTTTGTCTGGGATGCTGATTGTGAAGCTGCTTTCCAAGACATCAAGTCATACCTGACAAAACCCCCAGTGTTAGCTGCTCCTACCACTGGAAAACCATTCATCTTGTACACAAGAGCCCTTGATCACTCTTTGGGAGCTCTGCTTGCGCAAGAAAATGATCAAAGAAAAGAAGCTGCTCTATATTACCTCAGCCGCATGCTAGTAGGTGCGGAGCATCGCTACTCTCCAGTCGAAAAAGAATGCCTTGCAATGATGTTCGCCGTACAAAAGCTGCGTCACTACTTGCTTTCCAACACAGTCTACCTGGTCTCGAGGGTCAACCTCTTGAAGGTCCTTGTCACAAAGGCAGGTTCTCTCAATGCTCGACTGGCAAAATGGTCCATCCTTCTGTCACAATTTGATATTAGGTATGTACCACAAAAAGCAATCAAAGGGCAAGCTCTAGCAGACTTCCTCGCAGAGTATCCATTGCCTAAAGACTCTCCACTCAGAGATGATCTCCCAGACGAACCAGTCTACAATGTGGAGACTTTCTCACAAAGTGCCTCCTGGGACATGTACTTTGACGGTGCAACCAGGACAAACGAAAAAGACAGCTGATCTCAGGAGTTGGCATCCTCTTTGTTAGCCCCGACAAATACATGATTCCACACGCTTTCTCGCTACTGGAACCATGCACAAACAATGCAGCTGAATATCAAGCTCTGATCTTAGGATTGGAACTCGCCATCGAATCCGGTATCACCATGCTGGAAGTCTTTGGAGACTCTCAACTGATCGTCAACCAGATGAATCAGAAATTTGAAGTCAGGAAGCCAGATTTGCTGCCTTACTACAACAAGGCACAATCACTTCTGCAAAAGTTTGACATCTGTCACATTACCCACATTCGTAGAGGTGAAAACATATGTGCAGATGCCCTAGCTGGACTTGCCGCATCCATGGCAATCCAGGAAGGGGAAAACATGCAAATCACAGTGTGCGAAAGAAAAATCCTTCCTCCTCTTAACACGCACGAAGCAGTTGCTGAATGCCACCAGGTGGTAGGAAGTAGGATTTCAATCCTTCAAACTTCAATCGGCGACTGGAGGGATATGTTCATTGATTACATTATGTTCGGAATCCTACCTGAAGATCCAAAAGAACGGGTAAGCACCCAAAGGCGAACCCCAAGCTTTCATTTGGATATTCCTTAAAAAATCCTTTAAAGGAAATCCTTCAACGGAGTACTTCTACGCTGCTTGTCACAACAAGAGGCTGAAGAAACACTCAAAGAAGTTCATGCTGGTCTTTGTGGAGCTCATCAGGCTGGACCTAAGCTCTATGATCAGATAAAAAGGTTAGGATATTACTGGCCTACCATGGTAGCTGACGCAATGCAATTTGCTAAGCGCTGCCAAAAATGCCAAGTTCATGGAGAGTACATTCACATGCCTCCAGAATGGTTGCATCCTACAGCGACCTGATGGCCTTTCGAAGCCTGGGGTATGGACATCATAGGTCCTATTTCTCCCCCTTCAAGCAAAGGTCATCGCTTCATCTTCGCCGCTACGGATTATTTCTCCAAGTGGTCAGAAGCATTTGTGTTTAACAAAATGAAGACCTCATCAGTCCTTCAGTTCCTATGCACCAACATCATTTGTCATTTCGGCATACCCAAAAGATTCGTCCATGATAACGGACCACAATTCCGGGATCATCGATTCTACAGGTTCTGCTACAAATACAAAATCCAAAGCTGTCCTTCGACTCCATACAATCCGGCAGCAAACGGGTTAGCAGAAGCTTTCAACAAGACACTCTGCAAAATCCTCAAAAAAATGGTCTCTAGTCACAAAAGAGACTGGAGCGACAAAATGTCTAAAGCTTTGTGGGCCTACCGAACCACAGTTCGAGGACCAACCCATAGCACACCATTCTCCTTGGTCTATGGATGCGAAGCTGTCGTACCCTTGGAAGTACAAATTCCTTCCTTGAGGGTATCCTTGTAAAATGACATGACTCAAGAAAGCAATGTCAAATTGCGACTCCATGAGCTGGACAATCTCGATGAGAGACGGCTCGAAGCTCAACAAAGCATTGAACTTTACCAAGCACGCATGGCAGGTTCTTTCGATAAAAAGGTCAGGCAACGCGCCTACAAAAAGAGTGACTTGGTTATTGCGGTAAAAAGACCAATGGTCTTCGCTCACAAGTCCAAAGGCAAATTTGAGCCAAAATGGGAGGGACCCTACGTCATCGACAAGGTTTTCACCAACGGCGCATACGCACTCCTAAACATGGAAGGCGACAGATGTATGCTGCCCATCAACGGCAAGTTCTTAAAGCGGTACTACCCTTGAAGACTTACCCAACTGGGTAAGAGCAATGCCTGTATGGCCAAAATCGGTTTCCAGGTACACGCTCGCTAAACCCACCCTTTTTTAGAATTTTCATATCAAATGTTGAAATTTCTAGAAATTTAAAACAATGCTTACTTTCATCGTTTCATTGTAAAAAAAAAAAAATCCAAGTTTAGGAACCTTTCCCTGACTTGACCAAAATTTTCAACCCTTGAACCCAAAATTCATGGTTTGAAACAAAATCCGGATTCAGGGATTTCCACCCTAGTCCACCCTGCCTTTTACCGCCAAAATAGTTTTAGGTCAAAATTTATGACCCTCGTGTCTTTAAACAAAAAAAAAAATGGTTTTTCAAAAACCGCGAGGAAGCGACGCTTAGTCGATACTCGTACAAATCGGAAGCAAGCGAACCACGTTCGACACTTCCAAAATCGCAGGGAAGCGACATTTCGTCGGTACTTGCAAAATCCAAAACTGTGGAGATGCAACATTTCAGTTGATATCCACAACCCAAATTTCAAAGGTTCGAAAAAACCTAAAAAACTGTGGAGACGCAACATTTCAGTTGATATCCACAACCCAAAAAACCATGGAGACGCAACATTTCAGTTGATATCCATAACCCAAAGGTTCGAAAAAACCACAAATTTCAAAAATCGTGGGGAAATGACATCAAGTTAGTACCCGCAAAACCAAAATTTTTGAAAAGCAAGGATGCGACATTCCATCGATACTTGCACCCAAATCCCCGAGGATGTGACATTCCATCTATACTCGCAACCGAATGAGCAAGGATGCGATATTCCATCGATACTTGCAAGAACATTCAGCAGGGAGGCGACTTTTAGTCGATACTTGCATTTTTTTTAAAAACGAAACCGGCTATAAATGCCATCAAAACAGGCTATAGATGCCACCAAAACAAACCGGCTATAAATGCCACAAACCGGCTATCAATGCCACAAACCAAAAACTTGGCTTTCAAAAAAAAAACCCGGCTATCAATGCCACAAACCAAAAACTTGGCTTTCAAAAAAAAAACCCGGCTATCAATGCCACAAATCAGCTATCAATGCCACGAAAACCGGCTATCAATGCCAAAAATCGGCTTCCATGCCACAAAAAAATATGGCTTCCATGCCAAAACAATCATTTGACAAAAGATTTTCACAAAATGACAACCTTTTGATCAAAACCCATTTAGCAATTACTTTTATCACAAAAAGATTCAAGTGAGCGTAGGGATAACGAAACAACAAAAAGAAGAGCATCCCATTTAGCAATTACTTTTATCACAAAAAGATTCAAGTGAGCGTAGGGATAACAAAAAAAAGAAGTACCAAAAATACATGTGGTACCAAAAAAAAATGAAAGTGTTCATAAGCACTACAAAAAAAAAGTACTAAAAAATACAAGTGGTACCAAAAAAAAGGGGGATAGTTTCTGTTTTAAAAAAATAATAATAATACAGAAGCTCAATCAAAAATGGTCTCCAGCCAAGAGTTCAGCTCCTTAAGCAAGCTTTTGGCCTAATCCGTCAAGGATTCCAAGGCACGCTTCTTCAAGAACCTGCCATGAGATGCTGGGGTGGGCTGTAACCCTTCTTTCGCACTGGGAAGCTTCCCCCGAGCGGTTTTCCATTGTTTGTTCTCATCAGACTTCCTTTTGAGAACTCGATTGGCATCCGCAACTCGGTGAATCAGAGCAGTCTCCCTTTCACGAGCCTCTGTTATTTCAGTCCACTTGGCAACGACTTGTGCCTGCAATTGCTCAAGACGTTTCCTGGCCTCATCGACCTCCCTATCAAGGATGTTAAGGTCATGTGTCAGCCCAATGATGGTTAGCTCTTCTAAGTTCCTCTCTCGGACTGCCTGCTTCCTGCTTTCTGCAGCCTCATCCAGGTTAGATTGAGCCTTATCCGCAGGGTCCAAGAACATCTCCTTGAAGAACTGATCGTCACGAAAACCCATGGTCTCAAACCACTTGTCACCCAGCTCAATGATCCTATCAACGATCGCCCTGGCACTTGTGACATCCAGACCAGCTTCTTCGGCATCACCGAGAATCTCACGCACATGCTGGATCATCTCAAATCCGGCATCTAAGTGCCCAGAAAGTAGAGTCTCAATCCAAGAGCTCAGAACCCGCACCACCACCTTCTTCGCAAAAAGAAGAGATGGCCCAGCTGAAGATTCGCCCAACTCCGTTGGTCGGCTGCTCATGTCATCATCTGTTGAAAGAGTAACAAAAGAACTCTTTCCAGTTGAAGCTGCTCCTGCTCGGGAAGGAATCTCAGCACGAGGAATCTCCTCAACATTGTCAGAACTGGTCCCAGGAGTCTCTACCTCTGGATTAACCTCTGGCATCCCTTGCTCTGGAAGCGACGGATCCTCCTCTGTCACTTCAAAACCTGCCAAAAGAAACACAAAAAGGTATGAATATAATCCTGTTTGAAAATCATTATCAGGGTTATAACTACAAAATACCTTCTTCGACGACTGGTGGAACACTTTCTTCCTCCATGAACTCATCGGAAGCATCATCAACATTTGCATCCATCGATGGTTCAAAGTCATCGGAATCCTGTGGCAAGTCAGCTGGCAAGAAAAATGTTAGCAAACCGAGTCACAGACACAAAAAAAAAAAAAAAAAAAAAAGTCGTACCAATTGGAGATTCTGGATTCACTCCAGAGTCCCTCGGTTCTTCTTCAGGTGGCTCGACAGGATCCGTCACCACCTCATCGGTTGGAACCTCAGGCATCACCAAGTCTTCATCTGCTAAAAAAAAAAAAAGAAAAGAAAAGCAGAAACAAGAAGCAAATCAGAACATGGAAAAATCCCATGAAAACAAATGAAAAGAGAAAAAGGGAAGAATCATACCTTCACCAACGGTCTCTTCTTCTCGGCTTCTCTTCTCTGGAGGCTCGTCAGCATCCACTGGCACATCCTCATTGATAGTAACAGGAACTTCCAAGTCAGGAGAGTCCTCATGCTGCCCCTTGCTGCGATGATGACTCCTCCCCCTCTTACCCCGGCGGGCTCGCTTCTTAGAGGAACCTGCCCCGCTGTCAGAGTCAGGTTTCCCACTTGACTCCTCACTGGATGGTCTACTCTTGCCAGTAGACTCCACGGAAGCTTGCCTCTGTGCCGCTTGCATCCAAGCGCCAAGTTCGGCTTCCTCCTGTTCTAGCTGCTCTAAAGCCTCATCAGGTATTTCTCGAACAGCTTCAGAACCAATGGCGCCCTGGTCACCGAGAAAGCCTATCTTGTGCTTCTCTCCAGAAAGGAAGGCCCAAACTTCCTCTCGTCGGACGCCATCCGACTTTCGAAGGCCCTTTCCAGATGCCAGCTTCACACCAAGCTCCTTCTTGGAAAGCCCCCGATATGCCGAAAAGCTCTCTACGAACCACTTCGCAAAGCCGGCAGTCCGGGAAGTCAGCAACACAGGATAAGAAATCATGGCTGTAGTGTCTTCAGCACTATAGAAAGCCCATGCATTTCTCCCGTCCTGTGAGCCTCCAAAGCGCTTCACCATGCTTGAAGGCGCTCCAACAACGCCTTGAGAAAAGCCCAGCTGCAAAGCAAAGCGAGAGGGTACATACGGCTGGATGTCGACGAAAGATGTCTATGGTACACCATCGTGCCGACACGTATGCTGAAAAGCCACTCTCTCTCTGCATTCGTCAAGGAATAATGCCTTCCCGACCCCGCCCTGGTAGAGTCTCGGGAGGCACCAAAATCAAAAGCCTTCTTCCGCAACTCCGGAGAAAGCTTCACTGAAGACTGCCCCATCTCGACGTCCCTGAACCGTCGGATCCTCATGCGGGCAAACAAAAGTGATTCGGACACGGCTTTGCCCTTAGCCAGTCGAATCATCAGAGGATCATCATCCTGTGCAGCACCCAGCCAGTGGAAGCCAGGACAGTGGTACACGTACCACGAATAAAAGATATGGGCTGAAGATACCCTATTCATAGGAAGCCCAAGCCGAACCAAAAAAGCAGCAGCCTGCAGTTCTGTACACAGGTAGGAGTAAAGAGATGGCACCAAAGCAAGCTGCTCTCCAAATGCCATCTGACAAGCCGGAAAAATACAATGCGGCCTGATGTGCGTTCCATCTCCTCCAGCAAAAATAGCCTCACCAAGCCAATAAGTGAGGTAAACAGCGAGATCTCTCCGCAGTGCAATGTCAGGACATATGGCGTTTGTACTGGCACAGAAATCTCTCAACTCTTCTTGCATGGCCAAGATCTTCTTTGAACTTGGATCCCGAGCTCCGGCTTCTTGGGTCACACCATCAGAAGACTCCCTACTATCAAAAAAGTTGGGGAACGAAGAGCTAGAACTCTTCCAACTGCTGGATCTAACTTTCAAACCCCCCTTCTCCTTCAAAAAATCATAGAAGGCGACAAGCTGAAAGTATAGAGGCCTGAACTCCTCAGACTGCCCCTCAAGGACGCTGTCAATCGGCATAAACTCCTCATAGAGTTTTCCAAGGATAGGCAATCCAGTAATGGCGCTCAGCTCCTTCAAAGAGAAACCAATCTCACCATTTGTCACAACGAAGGTATTGGTTTGGGGGAGGAATGACTCCAGCATAGCCATGAAGGCCTCGTCGGAAAAGATCACGGTCTCCCTAAAGGCGCGAACCGCATCAAAAATCCCGGCTTCCTTCAAAACGGCGCCACCAATCAGCAGGACGCGATCAGTCCACGACTTCCACTCGGAGTCAGCATTGAAACGGCCTCGAAGTCGAAAAGGCTTGATCCAATTGCTGCCGTCACCGCTGAAAATGCCAAGGCCCACCGGTCTCAAATCGACCGACGGATAATCAGAGCCCTGGTAGCCGCTGGATGGCATCAATAGGTCCATATCAACAGGCAACCTCTCTATATATCCAGGAGAACCGCCAACAAAAACCCCGGTCTTGATTACATTTGTCATTCTCACCCAGCTTGGAGGATCTTCCCTCTTAGGGCACGTGGGGGCAAGGCTCAGAATCGAGACGGTGCGATCAAACGTCGACTGGGTAACAACAGTCTTCTTCTCACCATCTGCTGTGAAAGAGAACTGAAAACATCTCCTCTGGTATGTCATGTCATCAGGGACTGCATCACCAAAGAAGAAGGTAGGCTTGGGCAAAACGCTCTGATCTTCCATCACCCATGGACGACTGCTTACCATGATCTTATAGAATTCCTCTCCCTTGTGAGCGATCAGTCGCTGCCTCATCTCATCTCTGTTGAGGGAGTCGCACTCTTCCAGATTTCTCTCAACATACTGGACCTTCTCAAAAGCCTGCTGAACGGCCGGATTAGAAGATCTAGAAGATCAACGAGGTACGCTTGTAGCAGGCTCTTTACCCTTGTTCATTCTGGAGGAACCACCTGAAAAGGATGGAAAAGAAAAAGATCAAACATTAAAATGACAGAATCTCGCTAAAAAAAAAATCTGGCGAAATTAAGACATGATGACGGGGCAATTCCGAAGAAAAGGAACTATCCCGAAAGAAATAAGAAAGCTTGAAGATGGGCTCAACATCGCTGCGAGCTCCGAAACTCCAAACTTTCGAAACCTCAAAGTCTCCGCAAAATCAGGAAGGGCTCAACATCACTGCCAGCTCCAAATTCCCAAAATTGCAAAAACTTTCAGGTATGCTATCACATCATGCTACAAATTTAATTTACAATTGAATGCATGCATGAACATCTAGGTTTGCCAAAAAAAAAGGGGGGCATTATCATGATGAGCAAAAAAAAAAAAAAAAGAAAAGAAACTTTCTCAAAAAAAAAAGGAGGGGAAAGAAAACAAAAAAAAAACAGAAAATAAGAAAAAAAGGGGCTGGCCCACAGGCCGTGGCCCACTGGCCATGTGGCCGTATGGCCAGATCCGTACGGATCTGTCCGTACGGCCCACAAAAAAAAAAAAAAAAAAAAAAACATGAAAAAAAAAAAGAAGAAAAGAAAAGAAAAAACGTGTGAAAAAAAAGGGAAAACACGTGAAAAAAAAAGAAAGAAACAAAAAAAAAAGAAAGAAGAACTTTTTATCCTAGAATGGAGTTTTCTTGAAAAAGGGAACTTACTTGAAGCCATTGATGGAGAAGAAGAAGAAAAGTCTTGAAGATCTTGAAGAAGAAGAACTCTTGGTCTTGAAGCCCTCTTGAGATTATTGCAAAAGAAAGTAATAAGAGCAAGAGATCCAACCTCCTCCTTACTTTTATAGAGGAGAGCAAACCAAAGAAGGAAAGAAGAAAAAGGTAAGTGTTACTAATTAGTAACCTTACCAAAAGAAAGAGATTAGAAAGATTCTTTCCCAAAAGAAAGATATCTTGAAGGATTTTCTCCCAAAAAGAAATCAATGACGGATTCTTTCCCAAAAGAAAGATATCTTGAGATATCCTATCCCAAAATAAAGGGAATATGAGAGATTCTCTCCAAGTAAAGATATTCTTATATATTCTCTATCCAAATGAGATATTTTTGGATATTCTTTACAAAAATGACACCATATGAGATCTAAGCCATTTCAAAAGCTTAAGGTCCCATGGGTTAGCCCATATGAGCCAGGTTTGACCACCTAGGCACTTAAAAAAAAAAAAAATTTGGGCTTTTAGTCAAAGAGAAATCCCTCTTACCAAGAGCATACAAAAATGGTTCCATGCCTCTTTTGAGTTGATTCAACCATACAAAGAGAATTCCAAGCCCCATGAGCTTCCAAAAATCAAACCATCCAGCCTCATATACCAAATTGAGCCAAAATCTTGAAATTGACATTCCACAAAAATCAAACCAAATCCTGGTCCCCTAACTCGCCACATACAGCTTGTTAGGTCACAAGACCAAAACCAAAAACCAAAACCTGATCCCCCAACATTCCACATACAGCTTGTTGGGTCACACGATCAAAACCAAACCTAACCCCCTAACCTGCCACATCTAGCCTGTAAGGTCACAAGGTCAAAACCCAAATCCACATCCTTGATGTCATCTTCAAAACTTTGCCTCGAGATGGTACGTGATCCCTTTCACTACCATAAAATTCCCCTGGAAGCTCAAAAGGCTACAAATACCAAAAAAAAAAATGACTGCTCAAAGACTCTTGGTCAAGTCACAGGCTCTCCTTCAAAAATCTCTTCGAGGCACATCGACTACAAAAGTTAAGCAACTCGTCGCTGTACCTCGAGGGGGCATTTGTTGACACCAAAAATGTCACTTTGCCTCTTCAAGATCCAAAGAGCTACATGAAGTCGCAACCTGCCATAAATAGGCAATGCTACTTCCAAAAATCAAATCTTGTCAAAATCAAACAAAAACTACAAGATCCTTCAAGACAGCCAAAAGAGGAGTACACAAGCAGTTTCGGGCTATTTCAAAATCATTTGGCCTAACTTCGCTTCTCCGACAGCCGAAAAGGAGCTCTCGGCGGCAAAAGAATCGGAGACACCAAATCTTCGATCAGAGCCGATGGATGGTCTCAAAATACTTTCAAAAGGCTCCACGTCAAGTTTCGAGTCAAACCGACAACGTTTGACCCTACATCAACCCTCGAACAGCTAAATCAAGCCTCTCGGCGGCGAGAACCACCGAGGCCATTACTCATCAGATAGAGCACATGGACGGCTTCAAAATGCTTATAAAGGGCTACACGTCAAATTTCAGGTCATTTCCACAACATTTGACCATAGTTTGACGCTCGGAAGCCAAATCAGGCCTCTCGGTGGCAAAGCTCTCCGGGACCATGGTTTCCAAGACAGAGCCTATGGATCATCTTAAAATGACTCCAATAGGTTCCCTGTCAAATTTCAAGTCAATCGGACATCGGTTGACCGCACATCAAACCGCGACATCTTCATCGCGACAAAAGCAAGTCTACTGGTGATAGGACCCCAAACGGCTTAAAAACTCAAACAAAACCCTATGGTTGGTCTTATTTATTGCTCAGGAGGCTTCACCTCAAATTTCAGGTCATTCCGACATCGTTTGACCCAGTTTCAGCTTCTGACGGAAAATCGGCAGCTCTGCGCGACAAAGTCATCGGCTTTCTCAGGAAATTGGAAACTTTGCAAAATAAAATGCAAGGATTCTCATCAGGTTTCCTACAAAGAAATCAGGCCAATAAATGGTCAAAATGTCAAGGAAAAATACAGAAGGAAAAAGAATCGAAAAACAGCAAAAACGGACACAAAACGGGACAAAAAAGGGGGAAAACCCCACCAGGGTCGCAGGTGCCTGCGACCCTGGCCCAGGGACGCTGGCCCCTGCGACCCTGGGCCAGAGTCGCCGGCGACCTTGGAGCCCGGGGTCGCCAGGAAGGCCCCGGAAACCCCGATTTTCACCGTTTTTTCGCGATTCGAAGTGCCCAGCCTCTGGTAGTTTCCAAAATTCATGTTTTTGAGACACCAAATCCTCTGACATCCGTCCAAAACACGGGTCAATCATCGAGAGTATCGAAAACAATATTGATCGCCACCCGGTCAACCAAAAAAAAGTGTGCTTTCTACCCGACCGATCGAGAAAATCGACCGGACAGATGGCACCGACCCGCTGTTGGCAACAAACACCTGAAATTACATGGTCGTCTGATGTCGATCTACATGAAGATCCATCGATCATCATCGACAGAAGAATCCCAAAAGACGCGGCACGGCCCGCGACTCTTCAGCTGCTCGGCGACCACTTCATGCGATTAATTGACTAGCTTTATTACAGTCATTAATCCATTTCTTTGGATGGTCCAATCAGAAGCAAGCATCCGGGAGTTACAAGTCAAGAGATTCATGGCATTTAACCCATGAAACTCATCCCATCATGGCGATTAAAGGCGATTAAATGCCCTCAAGCTCCTCCGGCCAATCAGAAGCCAAGAAAAAGGAGTTACAAAATAAAGAATTCAATTTTGCAACTCCTCCCTTTATGTAGCTTTATGACAATCAAGGCTCATAAACCCTCCTAAATGGCTACCTAAAAGCCTATAAATAGGAGAGCTCTCCAAGAAGAAAGGACAGGCAACGAATCACAGACAGAAGCACAGAAATTCAGAGAAGGAAAAGAGAGAAAACTCTGCGGAAGTTCTACACTGGCCACCGCTACAAGGTGACAAAAGTCCCTTGAGGGGTACCCCCCAAGGTCCTTGCCTTCTCCTTCTGCTTCCAATGGCCTAGATGTGGCTTTTCAGCCCGTCTACTCGGTTTTTTATTGGACATAGGACCTCCTTTTGGTCTTTGTTCTCTAAAAACCTGAGGTTATAGCCAAGCCAAGCGAATCAATACCATCCTCTGTTCTCATCTGCATGGATGATGGCGAAGCCCACATATGGCTTGCGACCGTCAATCTAAACGAGTCCCCCACAATCTCCTGAGAAGTTAGATCCTCCTTTTCTTGCTTTTCATTGTAGTTTGTATTTTTCCAAATGAGACAAAAATCACAACTCTTGTCTTTCATTATTGATAAGGATTGTAAATCGGCTATAAACGCCAAAATCGGCTATAAATGCCAAAATCGGCTATAAATGCCAAAAAAAATCGCCTTTCACGGCAAACCAAGAAAAATGTCTCTTTTCTTAAATATATGTGCAATGGAAAACTTGAAAGAAGTTGATTTCCTTTTTACTTGCGAAGGTTGATCTCCGGATCACCACTTGTAATTCCAAGTAAAATAGAAAATCTGGCACACCCTAAAAAAAAAAAAAAAAATGTTGATGCACGGCCCTGCCCCCCGGTTACGAAAGGGTCGGACCCGCCGGACTCCCACGTCCGCTGACCTCGGTAAGAACTCGAGCATGGAGCGCGGTCCATCACACGATTTCTTCGAAAATGAAGAGGAGTTGTCCGATGGCACAGACGTGTGGTCTTCTGACCCAGAAGAACCCTCATCTCCAAAAGAAGTAGCCTACTTCGACCCGGTTTCAACAGGCAATTGGGATCATCTCATAGCAAGCCTTGGGAAAATTGCCGATCAAGAAGACCCGTGGAAAGGAACAAAACCTTGGTCTGGAAATGCCCTTGAAACCCCAGAAGGTTTCATTGAGCTGGAAGCCTCCGAAAACATTGTGCAGGAACCACCTACTAACCTTTCAACAGAAGATCCTGCATCCTACAGCGATTTCATAGCCTTTCGAAGCCTGGGGTATGGACATCATAGGTCCTATTTCTCCCCCTTCCAGCAAAGGTCATCGCTTCATCTTCGCCGCTACGGATTATTTCTCTAAGTGGTCAGAAGCATTTGCGTTCAACGAAATGAAGACCTCATCAGTACTTCGGTTCCTGCGCACCAACATCATTTGTCGTTTTGGCATACGCAATAGATTCGTCCATGATAACGGACCACAATTCCGGGATCATTGATTCTACAGGTTCTGCGACAAATACAAAATCCAGAGCTGTCCTTCGACTCCATACAATCCGGCAGCAAACGGGTTAGCAGAAGCTTTCAACAAGACACTCTATAAAATCCTCAAAAAAATGGTCTCTAGTCACAAAAGAGACTGGAGCGATAAAATGTCTGAAGCTTTGTGGGCCTATCGAACCACCATTCGAGGACCAACCATAGCACACCGTTCTCCTTGGTCTATGGATGCGAAGCTGTCGTGCCCTTGGACGTACAAATTCCTTCCTTGAGGATATCCTTGCAAAATGACATGACTCAAGAAAGCAATGTCAAATTGCGACTCCATGAGCTGGACAATCTCGATGAGAGACGGCTCGAAGCTCAACAAAGCATTGAACTTTACCAAGCACGCATGGCAGGATCTTTCGACAAAAAGGTTAGGCAACGCGCCTACAAAAAGGGTGACTTGGTTATTGCGGTAAAAAGACCAATGGTCTTCGCTCACAAGTCCAAAGGCAAATTTGAGCCAAAATGGGAGGGACCCTACGTCATCGACAAGGTTTTCTCCAATGGCGCATACGCACTCCTAAACATGGAAGGTGACAGATGTATGCTGCCCATCAACGGCAAGTTCTTAAAGCGGTACTACCCTTGAAGACTTACCCAACTGGGTAAGAGCAATGCCTCTACAGCCAAAACCGGTTTCCAGGTACACGCTCGCTAAACTCACATTTTTTTTTAGAATTTTCATATCAAATGTTGAAATTTCTAGAAATTTAAACAATGCTTACTTTCATCGTTTCATGTTTAAAAAAAAAAACCCAAGTTTAGGAACCTTTCCCTAACTTGATCAAGATTTTCAACCCTTGAACCCAAAATTCAAGGTTTGAAACAAAATCCGGATTCAGGGATTTCCACCCTAGTCCACCCTGCCTTTAACCGCCAAAATGGTTTTAGGTCAAAACTTATGACCTTCGTGTCTTTAAACAAAAAAAAAAATGGTTTTCAAAAAACCGCGGGGAAGCGACGCTTAGTCGATACTCGCTCAAATCAGAAGCATACGAACCACGTTCGACACTTCCAAAATTGCAGGGAAGCGACATTTCATCGCTACTTACAAAATCCAAAACCGTGGAGACGCAATATTTCAGTTGATATCCACAACCCAAATTTCAAAGGGTCGAAAAAACCTAAAAAACCATGGAGACGCAACATTTTAGTTGATATCCATAACCCAAAGGTTCGAGAAAACCACAAATTTCAAAAATCGTGGGGAAACGACATCAAGTCAGTACCCACAAAACCAAAATTTTTGAAAAGCAAGGATGCGACATTCCATCGATACTTACACCCAAAGCCGCGAGGACGCGACATTCCATCGATACTCGCAACCGAATGAGCAAGGATGCGAAATTCCATCGATACTTGCAAGAACATTCAGCAGGGAGGCGACTTTTAGTCGATACTTGCATTTTTGAAATCCAAACCGGCTATAAATGCCACTAAAATAAAACCGGCTATAAATGCCACAAACCGGCTATCAATGCCACAAAACAATCCGGCTATCAATGCCACAAACTAAAAAACTTGGCTTTCAAAAAACTCGGCTATCAATGCCACCAAAACCGGCTATCAATGCCACAAATCGGCTATCAATGCCACAAAAAAGCTGGCTCTCATGCCAAAAATCGGCTTCCATGCCACAAACAAAAATTTGGCTTCCATGCCAAAACAATCATTTGACAAAAGATTTTCACAAAATGACAAGCTTTTGATCAAATCCCATTTAGCAATTACTTTTATCACAAAAAGATTTAAGTGAGCGTAGGGAAAACAAAAAAAAAAGCATCCCATTTAGCAATTACTTTTATCACAAAAAGATTTAAGTGAGCGTAGGGAAAACAAAAAAAAAAGCATCCCATTTAGCAATTACTTTTATCACAAAAAGATTTAAGTGAGCGTAGGGAAAACAAAAAAAAAGTACAAAAAAAAATACATGTGGTACCAAAAAAAAAAAGGAGAAAGTGTTCACAAGCACTAAAAAAAAGTGCCAAAAAAATACAAGTGGTACCAAAAAAGAGAGAAGGTTGGTTTCTGTTAAAAAAAAAACAGGAGCTCAATAAAAAATGGTCTCTAGCCTAGAGTTCAGCTCCTCAAGCAAACTTTTGGCCTCAGCCGTCAGGGATTCCAAGGCACGCTTCTTCAAGAACCTGCCATGTGATGCTGGGATGGGTTGAAACCCTTCTTTCGCACCGGGAAGCTTATCCCGAGCAGTTTGCCATCGTTCGCTTTCTTGAGATTTCCTTTCAAGAACTCGATTGGCATCTGCAACCCGGTGGATCAGAGCACTCTCCCTGTCACGAGCCTGTATTATTGCAGTCCACTTGGCAGCGACATGTGCCTGCAGATGCTCAAGACGTTTCCTGGCCTCATCGACCTCCCTATCAAGGATGTTAAGGTCATGTGTCAGCCTAATGATAGTTAGCTCTTCTAAGTTCTTCTCTCGGACTATATGCTTCCTGCTTTGTGTAGCCTCATCCAGGTTAGACTGAGCCTTATCTGCAGGGTCCAGGAACATCTCCTTGAAGAACTGGTCGTCAGGAATACCCATGGTCTCAAACCACCTGTCACCCAGCTCAATGATCCTATCAACGAACGCCCTGGCACTTGTGACATCCAGACCAGCCTCTTCGGCATCACCGAGAATCTCACGCACATGCTGGATCATCCCAAATCCGGCATCTAAGTGCCCAGAAAGCAGAGTCTCAATCCAAGAACTCAGAACCCGCACCACCACCTTCTTCGCAAAAAAGAAGAGATGGCCCAGCTGAAGATTCGCCCAACTCCGTTCGTCGCCTGCTCATGTCATCACTCATTGGAAGAGTAACAAAAGAACTCTTTCCAGTTGAAGTTGCTCCTACTCGGGAAGGAATCTCAGCACGAGGTATCTCCTCAACAGTGTCAGAACTGGTCCCAGGAGTCCCTACCTCTAGATCAACCTCTAGCATCCCTTGCTCTGGTTCTGAACGAAGTGACGGACTCTCCTCTGTCACTTCAAAACTTGCCAAAGAAACACAAAAAGGTATGAACATGATCCTATTTGAAAATCATTATCAGGGTTATTACTATAAAATACCTTCTTCGACGACTGGCGGAAGACTCTTCCTCCATGAACTCATCGGAAGCATCATCAACATTTGCGTCCATCGATGGCTCAAAGTCATCGGAATCCTGTGGCATGTCAGCAGGCAAGAAAAATGTTAGCAAAACAAGTCACAGACAAAAAAAGAAAAGAAAACAAAAGAAGTCATACCAATTGGAGATTCTGGATTCACTCCAGAGTCCCTCGGTTCTTCTTCAGGTGCCCCGACAGGATCCGTCACCACCTCATCGGTTGGAACCTCAGGCATCACCAAGTCTTCCTCTGCTAAAAAAAAAAAAAAGAAAAGCAAAAACAAGAAGCAAATCAGAACATGGGAAAATCCCATGAAAAGAATGGAAAGAGAAAAGGGAAGAATCATACCTTCACCGACGGTCTCTTCTTCTCGGCTTCTCTTCTCTGGAGGTTCGTCAGCATCCACTGGCACATCCTCATTGATAGTAAGAGGGACTTCCAAGTGAGGAGAGTCCTCATGCTGCCCCTTACTGCGATGATGACTCCTCCTCCTCTTAGTCCTGAGGGCTCGCTTCTTAGAGGAACCTGCCCCGCTGTCAGAGTCAGGTTTCCCACTTGACTCCTCACCGGATGGTCTACTCTTGCCAGTAGACTCCACGGAAGCTTGCCTTCGCACCGCTTGATTCCAAGCACTAAGTTCGGCTTCCTCCTGTTCTAGCTGCTCTAAAGCCTCATCAGGTATTTCTCGAACAACTTCAGAACCAATGACGCCCTGGTCACCGAGAAAGCCTATCTTGTGCTTCTCACCAGAAAGGAAGGCCCAAACTTCCTCTCGCCGGACGCCATCTGACTTTCCAAGGCCCTTTCCAGATGCCAGCTTCACATCAAGCTCCTTCTTGGAAAGCCCCCGATATGCCGAAAAGCTCTCCGCGAACCAATTCGCAAAGTCGGCGGTCCGGGAAGTCAACAACACAGGATAAGAGAATATGGTTGTAGTGTCTTCAGCACTATAGAAAGCCCATGCATTTCTCCCATCCTGTAAACCTCCAAAGCGCTTTACCATGCTTGAAGGCGCTCCAACAACGCCATGTGAAAAACCCAGCTGCAAAGCAAAGCGAGAGGGTACATACGGCTGGATGTCGACAAAAAGATGTCTGCGGTACACCATCATGCCGACACCTATGCTGAAAAGCCACTCTCTCTCTGCATTCGTCAAGGAGTAATGCCTTCCCAACCCCGCCCTTGTAGAGTCTCGGGAGGCACCAAAATCAAAAGCCTTCTTCCGCAACTCCAGAGAAAGCTTCACTGAAGACTGCCCCATCTCGACGTCCCTGAACCGTCGGACCCTCATGCGGGCAAACAAAAGTGATTCGGACACGGCTTTGCCCTTAGCCAGTCGAATCATCAGAGGATTATCATCCTGTGCAGCACCCCGCCGGTGGAAGCCAGGACAGTGGTACACGTACCACGAATAAAAGATATGGGCTGAAAATACCCTATTCATAGGAAGCCCAAGCCGAACCAAAAAAGCAGCAGCCTGCAGTTCGGTACATAGGTAGGAGTAAAGAGCTGGCACCAAAGCAAGCTGCTCTCCAAACGCCATCTGACAAGCTGGAAAAATACAACGCGGCCTGATGTGCGTTCCATCTCCTCCAGCAAAAATAGCCTCACCAAGCCAATAAGTGAGGTAAATAGCGAGATCTCTCCGCAGTGCAATGTCAGGACATATGGCGTTTGTACTCACACAGAAATCACTCAACTCTTCTTGCATAGCCAAGATCTTCTTCGAACTTGGATCCTGAGCCCTGGCCTCCTGGGTCACACTATCAGAAGACTCCCTGCTATAAAAAAAGTTAGGGAACGAAGAGCTAGAACTCTTCCAACTGCTGGATCTAACTTTCAAACCCTCCTTCTCCATAAAAAAATCATAGAAGGCGACGAGCTGAAAGTACAGAAGCCTGAACTCCTCAGACTGCCCCTCAAGGACGCTGTCAATCGGCATAAACTCCTCATAGAGTTTGCCAAGGATGGGCAATCCAGTAATGGCGCTCAGCTCCTTCAAAGAGAAACCAATCTCACCATTCGTCACAACGAAGGTATTGGTTTATGGGAGGAATGACTCCAGCATAGCCATGAAGGCCTCGTCGGAAAAGATCAGGGTATCCCTAAAGGCGCGGACAGCATCAAAAATCCCGGCTTCCTTCAAAACGGCGCCACCAATCAGCAGGATGCGATCAGTCCACGACTTCCACTCGGAGTCAGCATTGAAACGGCCACGAAGTCGAAAAGGCTTTATCCAATTGCTGCCGTCACCGCTGTAAATACCAAGGCCCACCGGTCTCAAATCGACCGACGAATAATCAGAGCCCTGGTAGCCGCTGGATGGCATCAACAGGTCCATGTCAACAGGCGACCTCTCCGTATATCCAGGAGAACCGCCAACAAAAACCCCGGTCTTGATTACATTTGTCCTTCTCACCCTGCTTGGAGGATCTTCCCTCTTAGAGCACGTGGTTGCAAGGCTCATGATCGAGACCGTGCGATCAAACGTTGACCGGGTAGCAACAGTCTTCTTCTCACCATCTGCTGTGAAAGAGAACTGAAAACATCTCCTCTGGTATGTCATGTCATCAGGGACGGCATCACCAAAGAAGAAGGTAGGCTTGGGCAAAACCCTCTGATCTTCCATCACCCATGGACGACTGCTTACCATGATCTTATAAAAATCCTCTCCCTTGAGAGCAGTCAGTTGCTGCCTCATCTCATCTCTGTTGAGGGAGTCGCACTCTTTCAGATTTCTCTCAACATACTGGACCTTCTCAAAGGCCTGCTGAGCGGCCGGATTAGAAGATCTAGCAGATCGACGAGGTACGCTTGTAGCAGGCTCTTTACCCTTGTTCGTTCTGGAGGAACCACCTGCAAAGGATGGAAAAGAAAAAGATCAAACATCAAAATGACAGACTCTCGCTAAAAAAAAATCTGGCAAAGTTTTGACATGATGACGGGGCAATTCCGAAGAAAAGGAACTATCCCGAAAGAAATTGAAAGCTTGAAGATGTGCTCAACATTGCTGCGAGCTCCTAAACTCCAAACTTTTGAAACCTCAAAATCTCCACAAAATCAGGAAGGGCTCAACATCACTGCGAGCTCCAAATTCCCAAATTTGCGAAAACTTCCAGGTATGTTATCACATCATGCTACAATTCAATTTTCAAAAAATATACATGCATGAACATCTTGGTTTGCGAAAAAAAAAATGCATTATCATGATGAGCAAAAAAAAAAGAAGAAAGAAACTTTCTCAAAAAAAAGGGGGAGAAAGAAAAGAACAAAAAAAATATCGAAAACTTTCTCAAAATAAAAGGAGAGAGAAAGAAAACAAAAAAAAGGAAAAAAGAAAAAAGGGTATGGCCCACAGGCCACGTGGCCGTACGGCCAGATCCGTACAAAAAAAAACATGCAAAAGAAAAAAAAAGAGAAGAAAGCAAAAAAAAAAAAAAACGTGTAAAAAAAAAGGAAGCAAGCACCTGAAAAAAATAGAAGAAAAGAAAAGAAAGAAAAAAAAAAGAACTTTTTTTCTACAATCGGGTTTTCTTAAAAAAGGGAACTTACTTGAAGCCATTGATGGAGAAGAAGAAGAAGAGTTTTGAAGATCTTGAAGAAGAAGAACTCTTGGTCTTGAAGCCCTCTTGGGATTGTTGCAAAATAAAGTAATAAGAGCAAGAGATCCAACCTCCTCCTTGCTTTTATAGAAGAGAGCAGACCAAAGAAGGAAAGAAGAAAGAGGTAAGTGTTACTAATTAGTAACCTTATCAAAAGAAAGAGATTAGAAAGATTCTTTCTCAAAAGAAAGATATCTTGAGGGATTCTCTCCCAAAAAGAAATCAATGAGAGATTTTCTCCCAAAAGATAGGATCAATGAAGGATTCTTTCCCAAAAGAAAGATATCTTGAGATATTCTCTCCCAAAATAAAGGGAACATGAGAGATTCTCTCCAAGTAAAGATATTTTTAGATATTCTCTATCCAAAGGAGATATTTTTGGATATTATTTACAAAAATGACACCATATGAGATCTAAGCCATTTCAAAAAGCTTAAGGTCCCATGGGTTATCCCATATGAGCCAGGTTTGACCACCTAGGCACAAAAAAAAATAATAAATTTGGGCTTTTAGTCAAAGAGAAATCCCTCTTACCAAGAGTATACAAAAATGGTTCCATGCCTTTTTTTTGAGTTGATTCGACCATATAAAGAGAATTCCAAGCCCCATGAGCTTCCAAAAATCAAACCATCTAGCCTCATCTACCAAATTGAGCCAAAATCTTGAAATTGACATTCCACAAAAATCCAAACCAAATCCTGGTCCCCTAACTTGCCACATACAACTTGTTAGGTCACAAGACCAAAACCAAAATCCAAATCCTGGTCCCCTAACTTGCCACATACAGCTTGTTAGGTCACAAGACCAAAACCAAAATCCAAAACCTGATCCCCTAACTTGCCACATACAGCCTGTTAGGTCACAAGATCAAAACCAAAATTGATCCCCCAACATTCCACATACAGCTTGTTGGGTCACACAGTCAAAACCAAACCCGACCCCCTAACCTGCCACATACAGCCTGTTAGGTCACAAGGTCAAAACCCAAATCCACATCCCTGATGTCATCTTCAAAACTTTGCCTCGAGATGGTACGTGATCCCTTTCACTACCATAAAATTCCCTTGGAAGCTCAAATGGCTGCAAATACCAAAAAGAAAGACTGTTCAAAGACTCTTGGTCCAGTCACAGGCTCTCCTTCAAAAATCTCTTCGAGGCACATCGACTACAAAAGTTAAGCAACTCGTCACTGTACCTTGAGGGGGCATTTGTTGACACAAAAAATGTCACTTTGCCTCTTCAAGATCCAAAGAGCTACATGAAGTGGCAACCTGCCACAAATAGGCAATGCTACTTCCAAAAAATCAAATCTTGTCAGAATCAAACAAAAACTGCAAGATCCATCAAGACAGCCAAAAGAGGAGTACACAAGAAGTTTCGGGCCATTTTAAAATCATTTGGCCTAACTTCGCTTCTCCGGCAGCTGAAAAGGAGCTCCTGGCGGCGAAAACATCGGAGATATCAAATCTTCGATCAGAGCCGATGGATGGTCTCGAAATACTTCCAAAAGGCTTCACGTCAAGTTTCGAGTCAAACCGACAACGTTTGACCCTACATCAACCCTCGAACAGCTAAATCAAGCCTCTCGGCGGCGAGAACCACCGAGGCCATCACTCATTATATAAAGCACATGGACGGCTTCAAAATGCTTACAAAGGGCTACACGTCAAATTTCAGGTCATTTCGACAACATTTGACCATAGTTTGACGCTCGGAAGCCAAATCAGGCCTCTAGGCGGCGAAGCTCCCCGGGACCATGGTTTCCAAGACAGAGCCTATGGATCATCTTAAAATGACTCCAATAGGTTCCCTGCCAAATTTCAAGTCAATCGGACATTGGTTGGCCACACATCAAACCACGACATCTTCATCGCGACAAAAGCAAGTCTACTAGTGATAGGACCCCAAACAGCTTCAAAACTCAAACAAAACCCTATGGTTGGTCTTATTTATTGCTCAGGAGGCTTCACCTCTAATTTCAGGTCATTCCGACATCGTTTGACCCAGTTTCAGCTTCTGACGGAAAATCGGCATCTCTGCGCGACAAAGTTTTCGGCTTTCTCGAAAAATTGGAAACTTTGCAAAATAAAATGCAAGGATTCTCATCAGATTTTCTACAGGGAAATCAGGCCAATAAATGATAAAAAATATCAAGGAAAAATACAGAAGAAAAAAGAATAAAAAAACAGCAAAAACGGACACAAAACGGGACAAAAGGGGGAAAACCCCCGCCAGGGTCCCCAGCCCCTATAACCTCAGGTTTTTAGAAAACAAAGACCAAAAGGAGGTCCTATGTCTGATCAAAAGCCGAGTAGACGGGCTGAAAAGCCACATCTAAGCCATTTGGTGGCAGAAGGAGAAGGCAAGGACCTTGGGAGGGGTACCCCCAAGGGAGTTTTGTCACCTTGTAGCGGTGGTCGGTGTAGAACTTCCGCAGAGTTTTCTCTTTTTTCCTTCTCTGAATTTCTGTGCTTTGTCTGTGTCTCTGTGTTTTTTCCGATCTCTGTGGTTTTTTCGATCTCTGTGATTTTTCTGATCTGGAATTCTTTGGAGAGATCTCCTATTTATATGCTTTTAGGTAGCCATTTAGGAGGGTTTATGAGCCTTAATTGTCATAAAGCTACATAAAGGGAGGAGTTACAAGATTGAATTCTTTATTTTGTAACTCCTTTTTCTTGGCTTCTGATTGGCCGGAGGAGATTGAAGGCATTTAATCGCCTTTAATCGCCATGATGGGAGGAGTTTCATGGGTTAAATGCCATGAATCTCTTAACTTGTAACTCCCGAATGCTTGCTTCTGATTGGGCCGTCCAAAGAAATGGATTAATGACTGTAATAAAGCTAGTCAATTAATCGCATTAAGTGGTCGCCGAGCAGTTGAAGAGTCGCGGGCCGTGCCGCGTCTTTTGGGATTCTTCTGGCGATGATCATCGATGGATTTTCATGTAGATCGACATCGGATGACCATGTAACTTCAGGTGTTGATTGCCAACAGCGGGTCAGTGCCATCTGTCCTGTCGATTTCTCGATCGGTCGGGTAGAAAGCACACTTTTTTTGGTTGACCGGGTGTCGATCAATGTTGATTTTGATACTCTTGATGATTGACCCTTGTTTTTGATGGATGTCAGAGGTTTTGGTGTCTCAAAAGTATGAATTTTGGTAAATACCAGAGGTCGGACTCTTCGAATCGCGAAAAAACGGCGAAAAACAGGGTTTCCAGGGCCCACCGGGCGATCCCGGGCCCCAAGGTCGCAGGGGTCTGCGACCCTGGGGGGGGGGGTTTTCCCCCTTTTGTCCCAATTTGAGTCCGTTTTTCCTGTTTTTTTATTCTTTTTTTCTTCTGTATTTTTCCTTGACATTTTTTATCATTTATTGGCCTGATTTCCCCGTAGAAAACCTGATGAGAATCCTTGCATTTCATTTTGCAAAGTTTCCAATTTTCTGAGAAAGCTGAAGACTTTGTCGCGGAGAGCTGCCGATTTTCCGTCAGAAGCTGAAACTGGGTCAAACGATGTCGGAATGGCCTGAAATCTTGTGTGAAGCCTGCTGAGCAATAAATAAGACCAACCATAGGATTTTGTTTGAGTTTTGAAGCCGTTTGGGGTCCTATCACCAGTAGACTTGCTTTTGTCGTGATGAAGATGTCGCGGCTTGATGTGCGGTCAACCGATGTCCGATTGACTTGAAATTTGACAGGAAACCTATTGGAGTCATTTTAAGATGATCCATAGGCTCTGTCTTGGAAACCATAGTCCCGGGGGGCTTCATCGCCGAGAGGCCTGATTTAGTTGTTCGATGGTTGATGTAGGGTCAAACGTTGTCGGTTTGACTCGAAACTTAATGTGGAGCCTTTTAGATGTATTTTGAGACCATCCATCGGCTCTGATCGAAGATTTGGTGCCTCCGATGCTTTCGCCGCCGGGAGCTCCTTTTCAGCTGCCGGAGAAGCAAAGTTAGGCCAAATGATTTTGAAATGGCCCGAAACTTCTTGTGTACTCCTCTTTTGGCTGTCTTGAAGGATCTTGCAGTTTTTGTTTGATTCTGACAAGATTTGATTTTTTGGAAGTAGCATTGCCTATTTATGGCATGTTGCGACTTCATGTAGCTTTTTGGATCTTGAAGAGGCAAAGTGACATTTTTGGTTTCAACAGAGTTTATTAAAGATCTAAAATATATATATATATATCTATATAAAACAAAAAAAGAAAGACATAAAACACTAAGGTTAAACCAACTCCGTTCTTTGATCATGGTTGATTCAAGAAAAGCCTTGTCCAGAGTGTGGAGACAGCTTGACTGTTCTAGGCAATGGTCCTCCAAACGGGTTCATTAAGTAATCCTACCCTTACCTGGGGGCAATTCTATCAATCGAGATTTCATAAGATCAGGTAAGGAGGCCTATGTGTACTCTCTCGTCTTTTAAATAAATTTTTTTTCAAAAATAAAAATTTTAAAAAATAAAAATTTTAAAATAAAAAATAAAAAATAAAAATTCTCAAAAAAAAAGATCTTTTAAAAAAAATAAAAATAAATAAATAAATAAAAAAATAAAAAAAAGATTTTTTTAAAAAAGGAAAAAATCTTCAAAAAAAAAAAAACTTCTGTCATTTTGGGTTTAGATTGGAGAAATATTGGCTTTCTCCTTTCTGAGCACTGGTGCTCGCGGAAATCGCTGAGCCCGTATTCAGATTGGAGTACCTTTTGATCTCTTTGATGAACTCGATATTGGCCTTTCAAAAAAAAAACTCGTCATTTTTGGATTCAGATCCGAGAAATTATGGTTCATTTCCTTCTGAATACTGGCGCTCGCGAAAATCGTTGAGACCGTATTTGGATCGGAATACCATCTGCTCTCTTTGATGAATCCAATCTTGACCTTTCAAAATAGGGAATCTCATCTCATGGATGCGGTCTCCAAACATTTGTGTCTAGCGGTACTAGTACGCCCTTTCAGGGTCTACTGTATTCGCGACCGGCACATTTGTAACTCCAACTTTATATTCTTCTTACCTCGAGCAAGCTCTGCTTATCGATAAATTGAATTTAAGTTCACAATTGCTTCTAGCAGTCAATGGGACGCTCATTCTGGGCTTCCATACCTGCGATCAGAACAATTGTACACTCTACGGCTTTTTGCCTTCTTCATATTGCTTGGGTCATCTCCTTGAGCAATTTGAAAAGACAAAACCATAGAACTTCCCATTTATGATCATTATGTTCTTGTGATTACTAATGGATGTGGTCTTGTTTTAGAAACTTTTCGAAAACGACCAGGTCTATCCCAATACTTGGTCCCCAAGACCTTCCCCAAAACAAAGAAGGTCCCAAACATCCACCAAGCCAGCATTCCTGGCCCCACTCAAGGAGAACCAGTTCTACCCTCTTGCTTACATGAAAGAGGAGAGACCCATCTCCAATCTGACTCTCAAGTCAACCCAGCATGAGCCTGCTTGTTCCTACAGGCCCAAAAACAAGTCATGCATCACAAGGCCTCTGCAAGCACCTGCTAAGGCCTACAAACCTGCTGTTCGACCCTTCATCTCTATAGGGGCCGAACTCCAAAATTTCAAAGCTTCGCTGCAACAGGCGAAGGACAGGGTTCGCATCCTGTCCTTGCCCAGCTACAAAGAAGACAGGCTCGGCTGCTGCGCCTGAGGGAGCACATCCTTCATTGTGAAAGTCCAGCCAGAGCTCATCGAAGCTCAAGTTGCTCGTCGTATACGCCGCCGCACGTCGTATCAGCAAAAGAGACTAGAGAAGCAAAGGACCCAGCCTCCTACACTTCAAGTCTCTCCCAAATGGGTCGAAAAAGATAGACCCAACCAAGTTGCTGCTGTCCATATGGTTGGAAAAACCAGAAGACACCAAAAGTCAGCATCCAAAATCCATGTCCGACATCCAATGACCCGCAGCGTCTCCAGGACAAGAAGACATTTAGAAGAATCCCCTGCTCCTTCAAGCAAAGGACGGCAGAGTGATCCTTCCTCAAGCTCTTCTTCAAAAAGAATGAGCCCCAGCTCAGTCACCAGGACAGTTTCTTCGTTCGAATCACGAAGGATGAACGTCTTGGCTACAAATTCTGAGCCACCACCCCACAACCCACCTCAAGATGATGTGATCACCTGCATCCAGCAATTGGAACAAGGCCAACAGAGGATTGAAACTCTGATGGAAAACCTTCTCCTCGCCTTCCAAAATCAGGCGAACAATGAACCTCCTCCGAATCATCAAGACGATGAGGTAAATGGAGAAGAAAATGAGTCACGCGCCCTTACCAAAAAGGACGTAGACAGTATCCTCGCCAAAGCAAAAGAAGAGGATATACTCAAGGAGCATGGGATCAAGCCACCATATCCCTTATGGATGGACTCGGTCCCGTTCCCCACAAAATTCAAGCATCCTACTCTCCAAACATATACGGGGAAAGGATCAGCCAGACAGCACGTCATCCACTTCAAGATCCTGACGGGAGTTATCGCGGATCAAGATGCACTCAAGATCCACCTCTTTGCAAGTACCCTAAAAGGTACGGCCTTCGATTGGTACTCCACTCTACTGGAGGACTCCATCCAAAATTGGGCCACGCTAGAGACATGCCTCCTAACTCACTTCAAAGGTGAGGATCATCCCGCTACTATGGCTCAGCTGTGTAGCCTAAAACAGGGGGAGAATGAGTCAACATGTGACTTCATTCATAAGTGGAAAGCAATGACATACAAATGCTTTGATGTATTGCCACAAGTGCCGCTAGTCGACATCTGCCGAAACAACATGAGAGCTAGAATCCACTCCTTAATCATCGGCAACAAATCAAAGGACCTGGGAGAACTCCTAGAAGCTTCCATGGAAGCTGAAACGGTGATTAAAGACCTCAACAGTCAGAAATCATCAAGAAAAGAGCCAACCGCCATTGCAACCTCTAAACCAAAGAAGAAAGAGGTCCTCAATGTGCAAACCAAGTCAGCTCCTCAGCCACCAAAGAAAGCTGAAAACAAAGCTGCTGGTAAGAGACCTGAACTCTCAGATGCCTTCAAAGAACGAGTAGAGAAGAAATACCCGTTTGTTGAAGATGTTGATGAAATCTTCGGGGCTCTTGTGGAAAACGGTAAGCTCACCTTGCCTGAACCAAAATGACCGGGTGATGTTGGAAAAACCAACGATCCTTGGTACTTTCCATACCACCAGATGATCTCGCATCCTCTCAATCAATGCTTCGTTGTGAGGGAGAAAATAAACGAGATGTGGAAAAACGGAGTCATCACCTTTGACAAAAACTATGGGTCTGCCTCCGTCAAAATGGTGACATGTGGACAACAATCAAAATCACCGAAGAAGAAGATCACTACTTCCTTCAAGGTGATAAACTCAATCCAAGCGTCCGAGGAACTGGTTCCTTACCCGACACCAGACGGACAACCCATATGGGTATATCCCGATCTCCTGGAAGATGAAAATTGGGAGGTCGTGAAAACAAAGCCTACAGCTCAACAGCGAGGGCAGGCTAGGAAATATCTCCTCAAGCTCAAAAGGCAAGAGAAGACCCAGCCAAAATAAGAAGTCAAAGAAAAGGCAGAGGCTTCCTCTACCGCTTCACTGGAGGCAACAAAAACATCCCTTCCAGAGACTTCAAAGGGGGTAAGAAAATTCACTCTCAGTGATTTCATGCCACCTCAATTCAAAGAAGCCACGCAGGAGGCATCATACTCTTGCAATTCGGCAGTTGGGTTCTCCATTGATGGATACGAGTCCAGTGACACCGATGATGGATTCGAATCCAACTACACAGACGAGTGGGAGGAGTCCCTTGAAACAGGAGAATATCTCTCCGATGAAGAATGGGTTCTTGAGAATCATCTTATGCCAGTAATCTGGTATAACCCCCTACAGCCACAAGGATCCTGGTCTGATGATGAAGAAGACCAAGAGGCTGTACAAGAAAATGCTGTTGAACCAGCACCCCTCATTGCTCCAGTGGAAATCAACAATGTTGAGCCACAAAGAGTTAATGAAGAAAAAGATTTGGCTCCCATGCCTGATCTTGAAGAATATGCAAGGATCTTGCAGCGTCTCGCTCTAGAACAAGAGCAAGACCGTGTCAACGAGCCTCCTCGCAATCCAGAGCCAGAAGTCCATGAAGACCATCAGGTACATCCTCCCTTAACTCCTGAAAATGGAGAAAATTGCTGGATAGACGATCCTCTTACATCCGAGGATGAGTATGACTCCGATCAGGCAACGTCTCCTGTTAGAGCTTCCTGTAATGTGATAATTCGGGATTATAGCTTTTCTGAAGCATCGTCTGATGAGATCACTTACACTCCGGCGACGCCTAGCAATGTATCTTCTGGAGCCACCTCATCTCACGTGACTTTTACTGAGATGACACCCTCTCAGGTTTCTTCTCTTGAGACTGTGACTTTAAAGTTCACACCCTTCCTAACTGAAGAATTCCCAGCTATTGATGCTTGGGACGATGAATTGGTCAACGAAGAAGAAAGGTTGCTGGATGCTGTTCAGGACTTGTTCCCGAAAAATGCTCCGTGCAACACAATCACTGAGGATGGCGACTCTGCTGCTGATACATCCTCAGCAAATGAAAAATGACAGCCTCTTGATCCTGAAGACAATCTTCCAAACGAAGACCCTTCTTAAGAAGCACTTGAAGTTGGTAGAGGCACCCACTCTGGCCGGGACTACCACAAAAATTACAAGCAATCTTCCTTTACGTATGTAAATCCTTCGGGAAAAGATGTTGTAAGCGCCCCTAGTGGCAGCAAGGATGAACATGCAGGCCCTAAGGAGGCTTTCAAGTATGACTTGATTGAACACTTCAAGCACATACCTGCACGTCTGCACATCCTAGATTTGTTGCGAATGTCTCCGCACACTTGTGATAATCTCATTTCAGAATTACAAAAGCTGAATGAGGATGTCGACAAACATGCCCTGCAAGTCCTCCAAATTGAAATGGATTACCGGGTCAAAAACTCAGAAGCTTCCTCAAAGGGAGAAAAGAAGAAAACTGAGGGATCATGCATTGAATGCCTCTCGGTTGAAAAAGCAGCCAGTGCAACCATCGCCTTTACAAAGGACGACCTCCTACTTTCAGAAACAAGGCATAACCGACCCCTGTACTTCACAGGGTACATCAAGGAAATGCCTATGCACAGAGTTCAGATCGACCCAGGTTCTGCACTCAACCTCATATCCACATCGGCTCTCGAAGAGTTGGGCATCCCACCCAGCAAGCTGAGCCACACATCTGTATCTATCTTCGGATACGATGGGAGTACTGAAAAGCCTATCGGCAAAATCAGGTTCAAGTTGCAGACTGGTGATCTTATCTCTGAGGTCACAGTGTATGCAATAAAGACCCTTTCATGCTACAACATCCTTCTCGGACGCCCTTGGATCCACGAGAATGGTGTTTGTCCCTTCAACTTTACATCAATGCATCAAGTTTGTTGGCGACGACGGAATGATACATCGAGTCTTTGTGGACAGAAAACCCTTCAATGGTAAAAAAGTCCACTTTGCAGACTCACAAATGTATGAAGGTGAAGAAGAAGAAGAGGGGAAGCACACAGCACCCTTTGCCGAAAATCTCCAGAAAGATAAAGGCAAGGCTCCTCAACAATCACCGGAAGAAAACAAACCATCAGGTAAATCCGAAGAGAGCATTCAAACTCCCTTCATCATCTCCCTCAAACCTTCAAAGCCTTTGGTCATCACAACTAAAGTGAAGAAGGCAAAGCAAAAGTCTGGGGGCAAATTTGTTGTCTCTTTCGTGTCTATCATGCAAGACACGGATTCGGATTTAGAGCCAGAAGACGACACATCGTCAAGCCAAGCTGACACTCAGTAAGTTCAGCCTGCTCTCACTCCAATGGAGACAACTTCTGACATAGAAGATCCTACGTCAGCTTCCTTCGTTGTTCCAGCAACTTCAGCAAAGGACAAGCCGCTCTTCTTCCATAGATCGAATGCTTCTTCATCAAACTCCATGCTTGAACCTTTCCAAAATGAAGGTATGCCTCAACTATCCTTATATAGTTCTGTGGCACAAGCTATTATGAAGAAAATGGGCTATGACGCTCAAAACCCAGTCGGTTTGGGAGAAGGATGCGGTATTCTCATGCCATTAGGGCCCGTCTTGACCAAAAGCCAGCTGGAAGATTGGAGACTCTACAGCTATGTAGAAAAGTCTTCACACGGGTTAGGGTATGATGATGAATCCCTCAAACTCCTTGGACCTAATTAACCTTCAAACTCAAGCAAGCAAGGCTAACAATTGATTGAGATAGAAATCTCGTTTAGTATCTTTTTTCTTTATCCTGAATACAAAGCCCTATTTAACCTCCTCCTGTAAGTGAAGGATAAGGCAACAATTGATGGAATTGAAACTACTTTTGGTAAGCTTAATCAGCTACCATTATTGCACCTAGAATTAAGGCATAAAAGGTGGGTTTCCAATAGGATAAAAACCCTTCCTATCTTGATATCATAATGGTTGACTTCTAGCCACTTTGTGGCACGTAACTCCATCATCAATCTTCCCAAAAACTGCATCTTTATTGCTCCCATCATTATCTCCAATGATTACTCCATTATCTCCATCATTGCTCAATAACTCAATATGGTGACCATTAATGGATTTATGCATAATTCATGCACAGTCTGCAACATTTTCATTATGTGAACTAAGCTTGGTCTCCTTGATACGCAATCGCCTAGCTCGGTTATATGCATTCTTCAGATTACGACCCTGGTCTTCATCATTCCTCCCCCCTTTCAGTTTGTCCTTGTCCTCAAGGACAAAAGAAGGAAACTGTAGTTTCATTAAGGACAAGTCCTCCCAAGTTGATTCTTCTGGTGGTAAGGAATCCCATTGAATTAAGACCTCCCAGCGTACCCGATTCCCTTTCTTCATTTGGCGGTATTCAAGGACTCGAGATGGTTGAAGAATGACATCTCCGTCTTGATCCATGACTGGCAGTTGCGTCTCCACAATACTTGAATTTCCGAACCTCTGTTTAAGCTGTGAAACATGGAATACTGGATGAATGTGAGCAGTAGGGGGGAAATCGAGTCTGTAGGCCACTGTCCCAATACGCTGAAGCACCTTATAAGGCCCATAGAACCGGCTGCCTAATTTAAAAAGAGCGTTCTGTGTCACTGATTTCTGCTTGTGAGGTTGAATTTTGAGAAACACCCAATCATCTACTTCGAACGGCTGCTCTCTATGACCACGATCATAGTATATTTTTGCCCGATTGTTAGTCCTCTCTAGATTACTTTTCAGTTATCTTAGGAGTTCATCGCGGTTAGATAATTCCTTGTCCACTTCAGCATTCAATGATCGACCTTCATTGTAGTGGATCAAATTTGGTGGAGCCCGCCCATACAGATATTCAAATGGTGTCTTCTTGGTTGATGCATGGTAAGTTGTGTTATACCAGTATTCAGCCCAAGCCAGCACATCTTCCCATTTGTGTGGGTTCTGAAAAACAAAAGCCCGTAAATATTGTTCAAGGGTTCGATTCGTCACCTCAGTTTGGCCGTCGGTTTGAGGGTGGTATGCTGAGCTCATCGACAGTTGGGATCCTTGTAGCCGAAATAACTCCTTCCAAAAATTGCTAGTGAAGATGCGATCATGGTCAGTAACAATTGAATGGGGTACCCGATGTAGTTTAACCACGGTGCCGATGAATAGGTGAGCCACGGACTTGGCAGTGTAAGGATGCACCATTGGGACAAAATGTGCATACTTGGTTAACCGGTCAACAGCCACAAGAATACCATCATACCCATTCGATTGTGGTAACCCCTCAATGAAGTCCATTGAAATATCCTCCTAGACTTGATTTGGAATCGGTAATGGTTGGAGGAGTCCACCGGGACGACGCGAGTCACTCTTGACCCGTTGACAAGTATCACAGGCAGCTACATAGTTTTGGACGTCGCTTTTCATACCTGTCCAAGAAAAGTTATTATTGAGTCTTACCCAAGTGCGGTAGACACCTGAATGGCCTCCAACAGCTGAATCATGGAAATGGTGAAGAATTTGATACCTGAGCGCTTGATTTGCAGGGACCACGGTACGACCCTTATGGATGATGATCCCATCCCGCTCGGTATAGTCTGTCACAGCCTCTGGTGACTCATGAATCTTGGCCCGTAGAGCCTCATAGTAGCTACAAGTTTGTCCCCGTGTTCTTATCTCGTCCCAGATGTGCCAAGTAGGTTCGGTAACAGCTCCAAGAATCAGACCTTCAGTCCTTCGTGATAGGGCATCAGCAACCACATTTTCCTTCCCTGGTCTATAGTGAATCTCAAATTCAAAGCCCAAGAGTTTTGCTATGAATTTCTGTTGCTCAGGGGTGAAAATTCTTTGTTCAAGCAAGTGTTTGAGAGGCTGTTGATCGGTGTAAATTCTGAATTTTTGGCTAATTAAATATGGTCGCCAGACTCGAATTCCTTCACTCACGGCTAGCATCTCTTTTGAATAAACGGACCAGCCACGCTTCATGGGTCCCAACATCTTGCTTAGATAAGCTAGAGGTCTACCTTGTTGGGTGAGAACAGCCCCTATCCCTTCATCACAAGCATCTGTATGCACTTCAAAAACCTCATTAAAATTTGGCATCGCAAGGACTGGAGTACGCGTCATCGCATCCTTTAGGGCCTGAAAAGCTGCCATGCTCGTGGAATTCCAGCCAAATCTTCCTTTTTTCAACATCTCCGTGAGGGGCTTGGCTATGAGACCATAATGCTCCACAAATTTTCTATAGTATCCGGTTAGCCCAAGGAATCCTCGTAGTGCCGAAATATTCTTTGGTTGTGGCCAAGACTGCATGGCTTCTATCTTTCGTTGATCCACCTTTACTCCTTCTCGAGATATGATATGACCCAAATATTCCAATTCCTCTTGCGCAAAAGAGCATTTGGAGGGCTTAATAAAAAACCTGTGACAGACTAATATCTCAAGCACTACCCGCAGGTGTGATACATGGTCAGCCCAATTTTTAGAGTAAACCAAAATATCGTCGAAAAAGTCAAGTACAAAATTTCTCAGGTGGGTAGCAAATATATGATTCATAGCAAATTGAAAAGTGGATGGTGCATTGCAAAGGCCAAAAGGCAATACCAAGTACTCGTAGTGGCCGTTGTGAGTTCGGAAAGCCGTCTTGTGGATGTCGGTCTCGTGGACTCGTACTTGGTGGTATCCGGCTCTAAGATCCAATTTAGAAAAGAATTGAGATCCTTGTAATTCATAAAGCATGTCGTCCACCGTTGGGATAGGAAATCTATCCTTGACTGTTGCCTCATTCAAAGCTCTATAGTCATTACAAAACCGCCATGAGCCATCTTTCTTTTTTACGAGCAAAACAGGAGATGAAAAGGGGCTATTACTTGGCCGAATCAATCCATTTTGCAGCATTTCTTGAACTTGCTTCTCAATCTCATTTTTTTGAAAATGAGCGTACCGGTACGGTGGCACATTCACCGGCTTTGCCTCATCTTGCAATGGTATTTTGTGATCAAAGAATCTTTTTGGTGGAATGGACTTTGGTTCCTCTGTCACCGAAATAAATTCTTGGAAGAGCGCCTCAATTTCTTGTGGCCAGATCACATCCGACTGTTCGGAACTGTAGTTCACTGTGTTAACTTCTTGAATGGAGAAGCACTGCCCCCCACTCTTCCATATCTTCTCAAGGGACCTCGAGGTTACTGCCTTAAGGTCCTCCACTGTTGCTGCTGTCAACTTTACCCAACTATCACCCCACTGAAACTCCATAGTCATTTGTCTGTAATCGGACACCACACGGCCCAACCCCGATAGCCACTGTACCCCAAGCACAATGTCAAGCCCACTCAATGGTAATACGAATAGATCAACTCTCATCTGTATCCCCTGCAAATAAATTTGTGTATCTCGGCAAATCTCCTTGCACAATAGATGTTTGCCACTAGCCACTTTGACTTCAAATGGTTCAATTGGGTTGATGCCCAATTTCAGAGAGTTGGCAAATAGTCTATTGACAAAATTGTGTGACGATCCATTGTCAATCAAAATCGCAACGGGTCTGTTGTTAACTCGATCCTGTAGTCTCATCGTTCTGGGCCCTCGTACACCGGCCAATGCGTGTAATGATATTTGCGGATCATCAGTGTCACTTGTTGGTTTCTCTTCCTCAGTATCATAGATTGGTTCCTCCTCGTGGCATGCTTCGATCATGAATGATTGTGGTGTTTTACAGCGGTGTCC
Source organism: Litsea cubeba (assembly GCA_012931725.1). Classification (NCBI taxonomy): domain Eukaryota; kingdom Viridiplantae; phylum Streptophyta; class Magnoliopsida; order Laurales; family Lauraceae; genus Litsea; species Litsea cubeba. The sequence goes on along the minus strand of CM022946.1, from coordinate 42,483,512 downwards.
AGGAACAAATTTTTCATTACAATTGAAGCATAAGCCCTTCTCCCTTTTCTGCTGCATTTCCTCCCAAGTCAACCTCTTTACTCCAGCTGGAAGAGGTTTGATTGCTGGACTTGTAGACTTGCTAACTGTGCTATCATTCACAGGGTTGATGGTTCTCCGCTGGTTTGGTCTCCACCCGCGTCGGACATCCGCCATATGCTCATCTTCAAGCCTTGCTAACTCAATAGCTTTACGAACTGTTCGCGGTTTGGCGACTTTGATCTCCTTCGCCAATTCTGGTTTAAGGCCTCCTATAAAAGTCCCCAACAGAGCTCTTTCGGGCCAGCCATGCACCAACATGGAGAGTCGTTCATATTCTTTCAAGTAATTACGTAAATCACCAGTTTGTTTAATCCGAGATAAGGCTTCGTCGTGATCCACGTAACCTGTAGGACCAAACCTTGCCACAAGTTCTCGTTCAAAATCCTTCCACCTTACCGATTTGTGTTTCTTTCGATATAGTCGTCGGACCCATTGCCACCACTGGTTGGCCTCTCCCTCCAAGAAAAATGAGGCATACTCTACTCGTTCGTTCGACTTAACTTCCTAGAAACTGAAGAATTGCTGAGCACAACTTAACCATGATATTGGGTCTTCTCCTTTGAACGAAGGAAATGTCATCTTGGGCTTGTTCTTTTCCTTGTATTTTTTTTAGGCTGCTCCTTTTCACCATCATCCGATGAAACATCTTCCGTGGTGTCTGAATCATTTTCGGGCTACTCGACCCTGAAGATTGGCTATCTTGGCTCCGAGCTCGTCTCCACTTTTGGGCCTTCTTCTTCCCATGTAGCATATCTGCCATCTGATCAAATCTCTGCTGCATCTCCATGCCGAGAGTTTGCATGTGGGTTTCCAAAGCTTCAATCCTCTCCTTGTGAGTCATTCCAAGAAATTGGGATTCGGTAGGGATTTCTCTCAATGAAAGCACCAATGATGAATCCCTCAAACTCCTTGGACCTAATTAACCTTCAAACTCAAGCAAGCAAGGCTAACAATTGATTGAGATAGAAATCTCGTTTAGTATCTTTTTTCTTTATCCTGAATACAAAGCCCTATTTAACCTCCTCCTGTAAGTGAAGGATAAGGCAACAATTGATGGAATTGAAACTACTTTTGGTAAGCTTAATCAGCTACCATTATTGCACCTAGAATTAAGGCATAAAAGGTGGGTTTCCAATAGGATAAAAACCCTTCCTATCTTGATATCATAATGGTTGACTTCTAGCCACTTTTGTGGCACGTAACTCCATCATCAATCTTCACAAAAACTGCTGTTGACACCAAAAATGTCACTTTGCCTTTCCAAGATCCAAAGAGCTACATGAAGTCGCAACCTGCCATAAATAGGCAATGCTGCTTCCAAAAATAAAATCTTGTCAGAATCAAACAAAAACTGCAAGATTCTTCCAGACAGCCAAAAGAGGAGTACACAAGAAGTTTCAAGCCATTTCAAGATCATTTGGCCTAACTTCGCTTCTCCGACAGCCAAATCAAGCCTCTCGGCGGTAAAGCTCTCCGGGACCATGATTTCCAAGACAGAACCTATGGATCATCTTAAAATGACTCCAATAGGTTCCCTGTCAAATTTCAAGTCAATCGGACATCGGTTGACCGCACATCAAACCGCGACATCTTCATCGCGACAAAAAGCAAGTCTGCGGGTGATAGGACCCCAAACGGCTTCGAAACTCAAACAAAAGCCTATGGTTGGTCTTATTTATTGCTCAGCAGGCTTCACACCAAATTTCAGGTCATTCCGACATCGTTTGACCCAGTTTCAGCTTTTGACAGAAAATCGGCAACTCTGCGCGACAAAGTCTTCGGCTTTCTCAGGAAATTGGAAACTTTGCAAAATAAAAATGCAAGGATTCTCATCAGGTTTCCTACAAAGAAATCAGGCCAATAAATGGTCAAAATGTCAAGGAAAAGTACAGAAGAAAAAAGAATCAGAAAAAAGCAGAAACGGACGCAAAACGGGACACGAAAGGGGGAAAACCCCCCCAGGGTCGCAGACCCCTGCGACCCTGGGCCAGGGTCGCCGGCGACCATGGACCCCGGGGTCGCCGGGAAAGCCCCGGAAACCCCGGTTTTCGCCGTTTTTTCGCGATTCGAAGGGCCCAGCCTCTGGTACTTTCCAAAATTCATGCTTTTGAGACACCAAGTCCTCTGACATCCGTCCAAAACACGGGTAAATCATCAAGAGTATCGAAGACAGTATTGATCGCCACCCGGTCAACCAAAAAAAAGTGTGCTTTCCACCCGACCGATCGAGAAATCGACAGGACAGATGGCACCGACCTGCTATTGGCAACAAACACCTGAAATTACATGGTCATCTGATGTCGATCTACATGAAGATCCATCGATGATCATCGACAGAAGAATTCCAAAAGACGTGGCACGGCTCGCGACTCTTCAGCTGCTCGGCGACCACTTAATGCGATTAATTGACTAGCTTTATTACAGTCATTAATCCATTTCTTTGGACGGCCCAATCAGAAGCAAGCATTTGGGAGTTACAAGTCAAGAGATTCATGGCATTTAACCCATGAAACTCCTCCCATCATGGCGATTAAGGGCGATTAAATGCCCTCAATCTCCTCCGGCCAATCAGAAGCCAAGAAAAAGGAGTTACAAAATAAACAATTCAATTTTGTAACTCCTCCCATTATGTGGCTTAATGACATTAAAAGCCCATAAGCTCTCCTAAATGGCTACCAAGAGCCTATAAATAGGAGAGCACTCCAAAGGAATCAACAACACACAGGACATCAGAAAAATCAGAGAAAAAAGCACAAGCACACAGACAGAAATCCAGAGAAAGGAAAAAGAGAGAAAACTCTGCGGAAGTTCTACACCGGCCACCGCAACAAGGTGACAAAAGTCCCTTGGGGGGTACCCCCCCCAAGGTCCTTGCCTTCTCCTCCTGCCTCCAATGGCTTAGATGTGGCTTTTCAGCCCGTCTACTCGGCTTTTTATTGGACATAGGACCTTCCTTTGGTCTTTGTCTTCTAAAAACCCGAGGTTATAGCCAAGCCAAGCGAATCAAATAGCATCCTCTGTTCTCATCTGCATGGATGATGGCGAAGCCCACATATGGCTTACGACCGTCAATCTAAACGAGTCCTCCACAATCTCCTGAGAAGTTAGATCCTCCTTTTCTTGCTTTTCATTGTAGTTTGTATTTTTTTAAAAGAGACAAAAATCACAACTCTTGTCTTTCATTATTGATAAGGATTGTAAAATCGGCTATAAATGCCAAAAATCGGCTATAAACGCCAAAAATCGGCTATAAACGCCAAAATCGGCTATAAATGCCAAAAAAAATCGCCTTTCACGGCAAATCAAGAAAATGTCTCTTTTCTTAAATATATGTGCAATGGAAAACTTGAAAGAAGTTGATTTCCTTTTTACTTGCGAAGGTTGATCCCCGGATCACCACTTGCAATTCCAAGTAAAAATAGAAAATCTGGCACACCCACAAAAAAAAAAAAGAAATGTTGATGCACGCCCCTGCCCCCCGGTTACGAAAGGGTCGGACCCGACGGACTCCCACGTCCGCCGACCTCGGTAGAACTCGAGCAGGAGCGCGGTCCATCAACTGCATCTTTATTGCTCCCATCATTATCTCCAATGATTACTCCATTATCTCCATCATTGCTCAATAACTCAATATGGTGACCATTAATGGATTCATGCATAATTCATGCACAGTCTGCAACATTTTCATTATGTGAACTAAGCTTGGTCTCCTTGATACGCAATCGCCTAGCTCGGTTATATGCATTCTTCAGATTACGACCCTGGTCTTCATCATATGATCCCGACACTCCCCTGAAATAGTTGACACAAAGGCTTAAAAGTCATTTTACTGACCAAGCCTCAACATCTCGTATCCATGAAGACATCGATCTCCCTGGATATCTCTTTGATGAGTCACCTGACAAAGATTCAGGAAACTCATCCAATTGGCACGATTTCTCTGAGAATGAAGAGGAGTTGTCCGATGGCACAGACATGTGGTCTTCTAACCCAGAAGAACGCTCATCTCCAAAAGAAGTAGGCTACTTCGACCCGGTTTCAACAGGCGATTGGGATCATCTCATAGCAAGCCTTGGGAAAATTGCCGATCAAGAAGACCCGTGGAAAGGAACAAAACCTTGGTCTGGAAATGCCCTTCAAACCCCAGAAGGTTTCGTTGAGTTGGAAGCCTCCAAAAATATTGTGGAGGAACCACCTTCGAACCTTCCAATAGAAGATCCTGTTCAAAAGATAGACTTGGGAACACCAGATAACCCACGTCCTGTATTCATAAGCAAGAATATAAAGGATGATGAGTTACCCGAGTATATCGCCTTTCTTCGTGAGTTCGTTGATTGCTTTGTATGGTCTTACACTGAAATGCCTGGCTTAGACCCCAAAATAGCGGTCCACAAACTCAATCTTCAATAAGACATCAAGCCTGTCAAACAAGGCAAAAGAAGATTCCGTCCAGATGTGATGGATAAAATTGAACAAGAAGTTCAAATACTCAAAAGCGTCTGCTTCATCCGTGAGGAACAACATCCTGAATGGTTGGCCAACATTGTCCCCGTGACAAAGAAAAACGGGCAGATCAGGGTCTGTATTGACTATAGAGACCTGAATGGCGCATGCCCAAAAGATGAATTTCCACTCCCCATACCAGAGGTAATGATTGATAATACCTATGGATTCGAGCGAATGACATTCATGGATGGTTTCTCTGGCTACAATCAGATAAAGATGCATCCTGAGGATGAAAAACATACATCCTTTCGGACCCCATTTGGCGTGTATTGCTACACTGTCATGCCATTTGGTCTGAAAAATGTTGGTGCCACATATCAAAGGGCTATGATGAAGATATTCCAAGATATGCAGCACAAGACGGTTGAATGTTACGTTGATGACCTCGCCGTCAAGAGCAAAAGAAAAGAAGATCATCTCGAAGACCTTCGAGAATTCTTCCTCCGGCTTTGCAAACACAAACTGCGAATTAATTCTCCGAAATGCTTCTTCGGCGTCTCGTCGAGTAAGTTCCTTGGATTCTTAGTTCGGAAAGCTGGAATAGAACTTGACCCCATAAAAGTCAAAGCCATTCTAGAAATGCCCTCTCCAAGAACCTTGAGAGAACTCAAAGGGCTTCAAGGGAGATTGGCCTACATCAGACGGTTCATCTCCAATCTTTCGGGGAAATGCCGTCCATTCTCCCGGTTGATGAAAAAAGGTGTAAACTTTGTCTGGGATGCTGACTGTGAAGCTGTTTTCCAAGATATAAAGTCATACCTGACAAAACCTCCAGTGTTAGCTGCTCCTACCACTGGAAAACCATTCATCTTGTACACAAGAGCCCTTGATCACTCTTTGGGAGCTTTGCTTGCATAAGAAAATGATCAAAGAAAAGAAGCTGCTCTATATTACCTCAGCCGCATGCTAGTAGGTGCAGAGCATCGCTACTCTCCAGTCGAAAAAGAATGTCTCGCAGTGATGTTCGCCGTACAAAAGCTGCGTCACTACTTGCTTTCCAACACGGTCTACCTGGTCTCGAGGGTCAACCTCTTGAGGTCCTTGTCACAAAGGCAGGTTCTCTCAATGCCCGACTGGCAAAATGGTCCATCCTTCTGTCACAATTTGATATTAGGTATGTAGCACAAAAGGCAATCAAAGGTCAAGCTCTAGCGGACTTCCTCGCAGAGCATCCATTGCCTAAAGATTCTCCACTCAGAGATGATCTCCCAGACGAACCAGTCTACAATGTGAAGACTTTCTCACAAAATGCTTCCTGGGACATGTACTTTGACGGTGCAACCAGGACAAATGAAAGAAGACAGCTGATCTCGGGAGTTGGAATCCGCTTTGTTAGCCCCGACAAATACATGATTCCACACGCTTTCTCGCTACTGGAACCATGCACAAACAATGCAGCTAAATATCAAGCTCTAATCCTAGGATTGGAACTCGCTATCGAATCCGGTATCACCATGCTGGAAGTCTTTGGAGACTTTCAACTGATTGTCAACCAGATGAATCAGAAAATTGAAGTCAGGAAGCCTGATTTGCTGCCTTACTACAACAATGCACAATCGCTTCTGCAAAAGTTTCACATCTGTCACATCACCCACATTCGTAGAGGTGAAAACATACGTGCAGATGCCCTGGCTGGACTTGCCGCATCTATGGCAATCCAGGAAGGGGAAAACATGCAAATCACAGTGTGCGAAAGAAGAATCATTCCTCCTCTTAAACACACATCAAGCAGTTGTTGAATGCCACCAAGTGGTTGGAAGTCGGATTTCAATCCTTCAAACTTCAATCGGCGACTGGAGGGATCCGTTCATTGATTACATTATGTTCGGAATCCTACCTGAAGATCCAAAAGAACGGGCAAGCATCCAAAGGCGAACCCCAAGCTTTCATTTAGATATTCCTTCAAAAATCCTTTACAGAGAATCCTTCAATGGAGTACTTCCACACTGCTTGTCACAACAAGAGGCTGAAGAAACACTCAAAGAAGTTCATGCTGGTCTTTGCGGAGCTCATCAAGCTGGTCCCAAACTCTATGATTAGATAAAAAGGTTAGGTTATTACTGGCTTACCATGGTAGCTGACGCAATGCAATTTGCTATGCACTGCCAACAATGCCAAGTTCATGGAGATTACATTCACATGCCTCCAGAATGCCTACATCCTACAGCGATTTCATGGCCTTTCGAAGCCTGGGGTATGGACATCATAGGTTCTATTTCTCCCCCTTCGAGTAAAGGTCATCGCTTCATCTTCGTCGCTACGGATTATTTCTCCAAGTGGTCAAAAGCATTTGCGTTCAACGAAATGAAGACCTCATCAGTCCTTCAGTTCCTGCGCACCAACATCATTTGTCGTTTCGGCATACCCAAAAGATTCGTCCATGATAACGGACCACAATTCCGGGATCATCGATTCTACAGGTTCTGCGACAAATACAAAATCCAAAGTTGTCCTTTGACTCCATACAATCCGGCAGCAAACGGATTAGCAGAAGCTTTCAACAAGACACTCTGCAAAATCCTCAAAAAAATGGTCTCTAGTCACAAAAGAGACTGGAGCGACAAACTGTCTGAAGCCTTGTGGGCCTATCGAACCACCGTTCGAGGACCAACCCATAGCACACCATTCTCCTTAGTCTATGGAAGCGAAGCCGTCGTGCCCTTGGAAGTACAAATTCCTTCCTTGAGGGTATCTTTGCAAAATGACATGACTCAAGAAAGCAATGTCAAATTGCGACTCCATGAGCTGGACAATCTCGATGAGAGACGGCTCGAAGCTCAACAAAGCATTGAATTGTACCAAGCACGCATGGCAGGATCTTTCGACAAAAAGGTCAGGCAACGGGCCTACAAAAAGGGTGACTTGGTTCTTACGGTAAAAAGACCAATGGTCTTCGCTCACAAGTCCAAAGGCAAATTTGAGCCAAAATGGGAGGGACCCTACGTCATCGACAAGGCTTTCTCCAATGGTGCATACGCACTCTTAAACATTGAAGGTGACAGATGTATGCTGCCCATCAATGGCAAGTTCTTATAGCAGTACTACCCTTGAAAGCTTACCCAACTGGGTAAGAGCAATGCCTGTACGGCCAAAATCGGTTTTCAGGTACACGCTCGCTAAACCCACCTTTTTTAGAATTTTCATGTCAAATGTTGAAATTTCTAGAAATTTAAACAATGCTTACTTTCATCGTTTCATTGTTAAAAAATCCAAGTTTAGGAGCCTTTCCCTAACTTGACCAAAATTTTCAACCCTTGAACCCAAAATTCATGGCTTGAAACAAAATCTGGATTCAGGGATTTCCACCCTAGTCCACCCTACCTTTTACCGCCTAAATGGTTTTAGGTCAAAACTTATGACCCTCGTGTCTTTAAACAAAAAAAAAAGATTTTTCAAAAAGCCGCAGGGAAGCGACGCTTAGTCGATACTTCCAAAATCGTAGGGAAGCGACATTTCGTCGATACTTGCAAAATCCAAAACGGTGGAGATGCAACATTTCAGTTGATATCCACAACCCAAATTTCAAAGGTTCAAAAAAACCCAAAAAACTATGGAGACGCGACATTTCAGTTGATATCCATGTCCCAAAGGTTCGAGAAATCCACAAATTTCAAGAATCATGGGGAAACGACGTCAAGTCAGTGCCCGCAAAACCAAAGTTTTTGAAAAGCAAGGATACGACATTCCATCGATACTTGTACCCAAATCCGCAAGGATGCGACATTCCATTGATACTCGCAACCGAATGAGCAAGGATGCGACATTCCATCGATACTTGCAAGAACATTCAGCAGGGAGGCGACTTTTAGTCGATACTTGCATTTTTGAAAACAAACCGGCTATAAATGCCACCAAGACTGGCTATCAATGCCACAAAACAAAACCGGCTATCAATGCCACAAAACAAAACCGAATATCAATGCCACAAAATAAAAAAAATTGGCTTTCAAAAAACCCGGCTATCAATGCCACAACCCGGCCATCAATGCCAAAATCGGCTTCCATGCCACAAACAAAATCTGGCTTTCACGCCAAAACAATCATTTGACAAAGGATTTTCACAAAATGACAAGCTTTTGGTCAAATCCCATTTATCAATTACTTTTATCACAAAAAAGATTTAAGTGAGCGTAGGGAAAACAAAAAAAATGCATCCCATTTAGCAATTACTTTTATCACAAAAAGATTTAAGTGAGCGCAGGGAAAACAAAAAAAAAAGCATCCCATTTAGCAATTACTTTATCACAAAAAGATTTAAGTGAGCGTAGGGAAAACAAAAAAAAAGTACCAAAAAATTACAAGTGGTACCAAAAAAAAAGAAAGTGTTCACAAGCACTACAAAAAAAAGTACCAAAAAATACATGTGGTACCAAAAAAAAGAAGGATAATTTCTGCTACAAAAATCAGCAGCTCAGCCAAAAAGGTCTCCAGCCAAGAGTTCAGCTCCTCAAGCAAACTTTTGGCCTCAGCCGTTAGGGATTCCAGGGCACTGTTGACACCAAAAATGTCACTTTGCCTCTTCAAGATCCAAAGAGCTACATGAAGTCGCAACCTGCCATAAATGGGCAATGCTACTTCCAAAAAAATCAAATCTTGTCAGAATCAAACAAAAACTGCAAGATCCTTCGAGACAGCCAAAAGAGGAGTACATAAGAAGTTTCGCGCCATTTCAAAATCATTTGGCCTAACTTCGCTTCTCCGACAGCTGAAAAGGAGCTCCTGGCGGCGAAAGCATCGGAGACATCAAATCTTCGATCAGAGCCGATGGATGGTCTCAAAATACATCTAAAAGGCTCCACGTCAAGTTCCGAGTCAAACCGACAACGTTTGACCCTACATCAACCCTCGAACAGCTAAATCAAGCCTCTCGGCGGCGAGAACTACCGAGGCCATCACTCATCAGATAGAGCACATGGACGGCTTCAAAATGCTTACAAAGGGCTACACGTCAAATTTCAGGTAATTTCGACAACATTTGACCATAGTTTGACGCTCGGAAGCCAAATCAGGCCACTTGGCGGCGAAGCTCCCCGGGATGATGGTTTCCAAGGTAGAGCCTATGGATCATCTTAAAATGACTCCAATAGGTTCTCTATCAAATTTCAAGTCGATCGGATATCGGTTGACCGCACATCAAACCGCGACATCTTCATCGCGACAAAAGCAAGTCTACTGGTGATAGGACCCCAAAAGGCTTCAAAACTCAAACAAAAGACTATGGTTTGTCTTATTTATTGCTCAGGCAGCTTCACCTCAAATTTCAGGTCATTCCGACATCGTTTGACCCAGTTTAAGCTTCTGACGGAAAATCGGCAGCTCTGCGCGACAAAGTCTTCGGCTTTCTCGGAAAATTGGAAACTTTGAAAAATAAAATGCAAGGATTCTCATCAGATTTTCTTCAGGGAAATCAGGCCAACAAATGATCAAAAATGTCAAGGAAAAATACAGAAGAAAAAAGAATCGAAAAACAGCAAAAACGGACACAAAATGGGACAAAAGGGGGAAAACCCTGCCCCAGGGTCGCCGGCCCCTGCGACCCTGGGGCCCGGGATCGCCCGGTGGGCCCCAGAAACCCCGTTTTTCGCTATTTTTTCACTATTCGAAGCGTCCGACCTCTGGTATTTTCCAATATTCATACTTTGAGACACCAAATCCTCTGACATCCGTCAAAAACACGGGTTAATCATCAAGAGTATCGAAATCAACATTGATCGCCAACCGGTCAACCAAAAAAAGTGTGCTTTCTACCCGACCGATCGAGAAATCGACAGGATAGATGGCACCGACCCGCTGTTAGCAACCAACACCTGAAGTTACATGGTGATCCGATGTCGATCCACATAAAGATAAATCGATGATCATCGCCAGAAGAATCCCAAAAGACGTGGCACGGCCCGCGACTCTTCAACTGCTCGGCGACCACTTAATGCGATTAATTGACTAGCTTTATTACAGTCATTAATCCATTTCTTTGGACGGACCAATCAGAAGCAAGCATCTGGGAGTTACAAGTCAAGAGATTCATGGAATTTAACTCATGAAACTCCTCCCATCATGGCGATTAAAGGCGATTAAATGCCCTCAATCTCCTCCGGCCAATCAGAAGTCAAGAAAAAGGAGTTACAAAATAAAGAATTCAATCTTGTAACTCTTCCCTTTATGTAGCTTTATGACAATTAAGGCTCATAAACCCTCCTAAATGGCTACCTAAAAGCCTATAAATAGGAGAGCTCTCCAAGAAGAAAAGAATCACAAACACAGACAACAGACTGCAGAAAATCCGGAAACTCAGACAGAAAAAGGCATCAGAAATCTAGGAGAGAAAACTCTGCGGAAATCCTACACCGACCACCACTGCAAGGTGACAAAAGTCCCTTGGGGGGTACCCCCCACCCCAAGGTCCTTGCCTTCTCCTTCTGCCTCCAATGGCTTAGACGTGGCTTTTCAGCCCGTCTACTTGGTTTTTCATTGGACATAGGACCTCCTTTTGGTCTTTGTCCTCTAAAAACCTGAGGTTATAGCCAAGCCAAGCGAATCAATAGCATCCTCTGTTCTCATCTGCATGGATGATGATGAAGTCCACATATGGCTTGCGACCGTCAATCTGAACGGGTTCCCCACGATCTCCTAAGAAGTTAGATCCTCCTTTTCTTGCTTTTCATTGTAGTTTGTATTTTTTCAAAAGAGACAAAAATCACAACTCTTGTCTTTCATTATTGATAATAATTGTAAATCGGCTATAAACGCCAAAAATCGGCTATAAACGCCAAGATCGGCTATAAATGCCAAAAAAATCGCCTTTCACGGCAAATCAAGAAAATGTCTCTTTTCTTAAATATATGTGCAATGGAAAACTTGAAAGAAGTTGATTTCCTTTTTACTTGCGAAGGTTGATCTCCGGATCACCACTTGCAATTCCAAGTAAAATAGAAAATATGGCACACCCACACAAAAGAAATATTGATGCACGCATCTGCCCCCCTCCGGTTACGAAAGGGTCGGACCCAAACGGACTCCCACGTCCGCCGGCCTTGGTAGAACCGAGCAAGCAGAATGCGCTGGTCCTTCAAGCTGGCACACCCGGTGGGACTCGTTCATTTGAGAACACGATGCTAGAAATGAAATATTTGCATATCATATCTATTGCTCTATGCTTATACTTCTTTTCTTGATTCCTTGGCTACTTTCTAATTGGTGGCCTATGTTGGATTCCTCATCTAAGAAAAATGAGATGAGATTTTTTGGAAATTTCTAACTCTTTGAATTTATTTCCACTCTTTCTCTTTTCAAAAAAAAAATCAGTTTTTTCATTATGGATTCAAAATTGATAAACCTTGATCCTTTCCTATCGTTCATCGTGCTTAGAGAAATGTTGAGCCTGTTCGACTAAGGTTTTGGGCCATCGTTTCTCTTCGATGAGTTCATTAAAAAAAACAAAAAATCAGATTTTTCATTTTGGATTCAAAATTGAGAAACCTTGATCCTTTCCTATCGTTCATCGTGCTTGCAGAAATGTTGAGCCTGTTCGACTAAGGTTTTCGGCCATCGTTTCTCTTCGATAAGTTCATTAGGAAAAAAAACAAAAAAACGAAAAATCAGATTTTTTATTTTGGATTCAAAATTGAGAAACCTTGATCCTTTCCTATCGTTCATCATGCTTGCAGAAATGTTGAGCCTGTTCGACTAAGGTTTTGGGCCATCGTTTCTCTTCGATGAGTTCATTAAATATCTAAATATATATATATAAGAGACATAGACCACTAAGGTTAAACCAACTGCGTTCTTTGATCACGGTTGATTCAAGAAAAGCCTTGTCCAGAGTGTGGAGACAGCTTGACTGTTCTAGGCAAGGGTCCTCCAAACTGGTTCATTAAGTAATTCTACCCTTACCTGGGGGCAATTCTATCAAACGAGATTTCATAAGATCGGGTTAGGAGGCCTATGTGTACTCTCTCGTCTTTTAAATAAAAAAATTTAAATAATAATTTTTAAAATAAAAAATAAAAAATAAAAAATTTTCAAAAAAAAATCTTAAAAAATAATAATAAATAAATAAATAAAAATTAAAAAAAAGTTTTTTTTTTAAATCTTGAAAAAAAAATTCTTAAAAAAAAAAATTCCGTCATTTTGGGTTTAGATTGGAGAAATCTTGGTCTTCTCCTTTCTGAGCACTAGCGCTCACGGAAATCGCTGAGCCCGTGTTCAGATTGGCGTGCCTTTTGCTCTCTTTGATGAACCCGATATTGGGGCCTTTCAAAAAAAAAAACTTGTCATTTTTGGATTCAGATCCGAGAAATTATGGTTCATTTCCTTCTGAATACTGGCGCTCGCGGAAATCGCTGAGACCGTATTTGGATCGGAATACCATATGCTCTCTTTGATGAATCCAATCTTGACCTTTCAAAATAGGGAATCTCATCTCATGGATGCGGTCTCCAAACATTTGTGTCTAGCGGTACTAGTACGCCCTTTCAAGGTCTACTGTATTCGCGACCGGCACATTTGTAACTCCAACTTTATATTCTTCTTATCTCGAGCAAGCTCTGCTTCTCGATAAGTCGAATTTAAGTTCATAATTGCTTCTAGCAATCACTGGGACGCTCATTCTGGGCTTCCACACCTGCGATCAGAACAATTGTACCCTCTATGGCTTTCTGCCTTCGTCATATTGCTTGGGTCATCTCTCTCGAGCAATTTGAAAAGACAAAACCATAGAACTTCCCATTTATGATCATTATATTCTTGTGATTACTAATGGATGTGGTCTTGTTTCAGAAGCTTTTCAAAAACTAACAATGGCAGCTTCACTAACCATTACCTTCGACGAGAACAAGCACCAACTCATGCTTCAACAGAAGCAAACCACGCGCACCTACAAGCGCCCCATCAGCTGCCGAAGCGTCAACTCCCTCGGCAACTCTCTGAACTCCGGGTCGACCACGACTCCCCGGACTATCGTCTTTGGGACGCTGGGACCATTCCCACTTCCTGAGGAATAAACTGCTCCTTCCAAGAAGCAGAAACTCGCCTCTCAACGTGTCACTACCGTGACACCAAAGGCGAGCACCAGAATGCCCGAAGCCCGTGGCAGCCCCACAAAGCCTCGACCAGCAAACGACCAGGTCTATCCTAAGACTTGGTCCCCAAGACCTTCACCAAAACAAAGAAGGTCCCAAACATCCACCAAGCCATCATTCCTGGCCCCACTGAAGGAGAACCAGTTCTACCCTCTTGCTTACATAAAAGAGGAGAGACCCATCTCCAACCTGACTCCCAAGTCAACCCAGCATGAACCGGCTTGTTCCTATAAGCCCAAAAACAAGTCATGCATCACAAGGCCTCTGCAGACATCTGCTAAGGCCTACAAACCTGCAGTTCGACCCTTCATCTCTACAGGGGCCGAACTCCAAAAATTCAAAGCTTCGCTGCAACAGGCGAAGGATAGGGTTCGCATCCTGTCTTTGCCCAGCTACAAAGAAGATAGGCTCGGCTGCTGCGCCCGGGGGAGCACATCCTTCATCGTCAAAGCCCAGCCAAAACTAACCGAAGCTCAAATTGCTCGTCGTATACGCCGCCGCACGTCGTATCGGCAAAAGAGACTAGAGAAGCAAAGGACCCAGCCTCCTACAGTTCAAGTCTCTCCCAAATGGGTCGAGAAAGAAAGACCCAACCAAGTTGCTGCGTCCATATGGTTGGAAAAACCAGAAGGCGCCAAAAGTCAGCAATAAAAATCCATGTCCGACGTCCGATGACCCGCAGCGTCTCCAGGATAAGAAGACATTCAGAAGAATCCCCTGCTCCTTCAAGCAAAGGACGGCAGAGTGATCCTTCCTCAAGCTCTTCTTAAAAAAGAATAAGCCCCAGCTCAGTCACCAGGATAGTTTCCTCATTCGAATCCCGAAGGATGAACGTCCTGGCTACAAATTCTGAGCCACCACCCCGCAATCCACCTCAAGATGATGCGATCACACGCATCCAACAGTTGGAACAAGGCCAGCAGAGGATTGAAACTCTGATGGAAAACCTTCTCCTCGCCTTCCAAAATCAGGCGAACAATGAACCTCCTCCGAATCATCAAGACGATGAGGTAAATAGAGAAGAAAATGAGTCACGCGCCCTTACCAAAAAGGACATAGATGGTATCCTTGCCAAAGCAAAAGAAGAGGATATACTCAAGGAGCATGGGATCAAGCCACTGATGGACCGCGCTCCAATGCTCGGTTCCTACCGAGGTCGGCGGACGTGGGAGCCTGTTTGGTTCCGACGCTTTCGTAACCAGGGGGCAGGGGCGTGCATCAACATTTCTTTTTTTGTGTGGGTGTGCCGGATTTTCTATTTTTACTTGGAATCGCAAGTGGTGATCCGGAGATCAACCTTCGCAAGTAAAAAGCAAATCAACTTCTTTCAAATTTTCCATTGCACATATATTTGAGAAAAGAGACATTTTTCTTGGTTTGCCGTGAAAGGCGATTTTTTTTTTGGCATTTATAGCCGATTTTGGTGTTTATAGCCGATTTTTGGCGTTTATAGCCGATTTTGGCGTTTATAGCCGATTTACAATCCTTATCAATAATGAAAGACAAGAGTTGTGATTTTTGTCTCTTTTGAAAAAAATACAACTACAATAAAAAGCAAGAAAAGGAGGATCTAACTTCTCAGGAGATGTGGGGGACTCGTTAGATTGACGGTCGCAAGCCATATGTGGGCTTCGCCATCATCCATGCAGATGAGAACAGAGGATGCTATTGATTCGCTTGGCTTGGCTATAACCTCAGGTTTTTAGAGGACAAAGACCAAAAGGAGGTCCTATGTCCAATAAAAGCCGAGTAGACGGGCTGAAAAGCCACATCTGAGCCATTGGCGGCAGGAGGAGAAGGCAAGGGCCTTTGGGGGGGGGGTACCCCCCAAGGGACTTTTGTCACCTTGTTGCGGTGGCCGGTGTAGAACTTCCGCAGAGTTTTCTCTCTTTTTTTCCTTTCTCTGGATTTTTGTGCTTCTGTCTGTCTGTGTGTTTGTGCTTTTTCTGATGATCTCTGATGATCCTTTCTTCTTGGAGAGCTCTCCTATTTATAGGCTTTTTGGTAGCCATTTAGGAGGGTTTAGTGGGCTTTTTATCGTCATTAAGCCGCATAATGGGAGGAGTTACAAAATTGAATTGTTTATTTTGTAACTCCTTTTTCTTGGCTTCTGATTGGCCGGAGGAGATTGAGGGCATTTAATCGCCTTTAATCGCCATGATGGGAGGAGTTTCATGGGTTAAATGCCATGAATCTCTTGACTTGTAACTCCCAAATGCTTGCTTCTGATTGGGCCGTCAAAGAAATGGATTAATGACTGTAATAAAGTTAGTCAATTAATCGCATTAGTGGTCGCCGAGCAGCTGAAGAGTCGCGGGCCGTGCC